>SJYR01000927.1:63319-116644 GCA_006410655.1 Kobus ellipsiprymnus
GGGTGGGGGAGTAATGGCAGAGATGGTGCCCGTGGGGAGGAGGTGGGGACGAAGCGTCGGACCTCGAGGAAGAGGGGTCCCGGTGGGGGCACAGGGCGGAGAGGCACGGCCCCCAGCCCAGCCCGGGCGCCTTCGCGTGGGGTCAGGAAGGTAAAAAACCCACGAGCGCGTGACGGGCAGGAGGGGCCGGGGCGTGCGGTGCCGGCGGGGCGGGCGCACGGGCGGCCCGCGTTCACAGTGACCTCGACGCTGGGTGTACAGTACGGGTAGAAAACCGCGGGCCCGGGCCCGGGCTGGGCGGGCCGGGCCGGTCACAGCCTGGTCTGGGCCTCGGGGATGTAGATCTCGATGCTGTCGGCGCTCTCGGTGGCCGAGCTGTGGCGGAAGGAGGCGGCGCGCTTGGCCGCCAGGAGCCGCTTGCGCGCTTCCTGCCGCTGCCGGTCCACCGAGTCCAGGGAGCGCTCCTTCACCGGCACACCCCGGCCCCGCGAGGGCTTCTTTGGTATCGGCGGAGGGACCTTCTTCTCCTCCTGCAGGCGGAGGGGCGGCGCTTAGTTTTGGGGCGGGGTCCCGGCCGACTCCCCACCTCGCTCCCCCTCGGCCCCGAGGGGTTCAGAGCGCACACCTCACGAGCGCGTGCGGGGCCCCCCGAAGCCCCAGGGGTGCCTGTTCTGCCAAGGTCAAACACATTTTTCATCTTTTAAAAAAAGGTGGACTCGTGCGCCCCCTGGTGAGGCCGTTTTCCACCTCTCGCATCAGAGAGAGGGTTTGCTCCCTCTCGGGAAGTGGATGCTCTCCCTCCAGACTCGGGGAGTGCAGCTCCCCTGACCCGGGCAAGGCAATGAGGGTCACATTGCAAGCTGCTGGGCCCCATCTCTATGAAGGTCTAGTGAGATGAGGGCTGAAGGTCCCCTCCGTGCCTAGAGCCAAGCTGAGAGCAGTCTGCCATTCTGGCTCCCTCAAACTACAGCTGCAGCCACCAAAGAAAGGGCTTCTTGCGCTTAGGCAGTGATGAGATGGTGAACCAAGCAGAGGGCAGTGACCCAGAGGGTGGTCGTAGAGGGTCCCCATCATCTGTCCAGGGCTGCCTTGGCTGCCCAGGGTCTCTTTTCCTGCCCTTCTCTCCCCTGCCCACACTCTGGGGAAGGGCATTTCCCAGGGTCTGGACTCCTGGCTTGAAGGGACCTCCCCCCACCTTAGGCTCCAGGAGTTTCCAGCTGTTGGCCTTGAGTTGCTGTAGCTCCAGGAACTTGAGGGTCACATCCTCGATAGAGAGCTGCAGGAGGTCCCAGAAACCCGCCAGGTCCTGGAAGGTGGGCACAGGGAACGCAGTGGGGTCCTGCAATAGAAGGAGTCAGAGGGGAGGCAGCCAGTCAGAGAGGCCTGAGCCCCAGCCAGGACCTGAGAAAGCCCCACCCCACCCTCATTGTCCAGTTCAATCTGGGAGAGTGGAGTGGGGACCGGGAGGCAGGGAGACAAGAAAGAGCCCAGACCTCTCCATCATGGGCACAAACACCTGTCCTCACTTCCAGGCATCCACACGCTCTGGTCATCTGCCAGGCACACACACCTGGTGGGCTCTATGCCCATGAGCACTCACCATGCTTTGCTGACACAGCCGGAAGAACTGCTGAACCTTTTGGGACAGGAGAAGTTGTGTGCTGCCCACGGCACTGCGGATTTTCTCCAGGACTGGAAAGCAAAAGGAGATGGGGGAGGGGAAGGATGCCTCTCCTTCTTCTGCCTCCAGAAAGTCTGCCTGGGATGACTCTGAACCCTCTTGTTATCTGGCACCATCCATCCGTCTCCTCCAGCCCCTCCCCATCTCATATACTCAAGATACTAAGAAGCAATTCCTGCCCCACTTCACCAAGAAGACTGACTCCTCAGACACTGATGTTTCTTCCATCACACAATCTACATTTCTTGGCTGGTTATCCTCCTGTGTCCTCTTCCCTTCCATGTCAGAGGCCAGGTGGAAATCAGCACCAGTCCAGCCCTATAGCCTTAGCCAGCCAGGCACTAGCTCAGTGACACCTCGCTGGCAGAACTTTGTCACCCATCAGCATGTGAGTCCTTGGCTCACTGAGAAGTACCAAAGAATGAATTACCAAATTACCAAATGTCCCTGACTCATCTTCTAGTCACGATCCTATCAGCTTGGGGGTTCGGTGGTAAACCGTTGTCTCCCCTCACACTGGACCTGCGGGCTCCTCTGGCAGGACCATCTCTTCCTGGCTGAGTCTCCTTCTCCCAGGCCGCAGACAAGAGCTGACCCACACACCGCCTCCCCCTCTGCCTTAAGTCCTGTTCTCACACCTGGATCAGACCTGGATTCCCAGCCAGCCCAGGTGGGAATAGGGGCTCCTGGAATCTCCATGGCCTTGGGCTGATGGCTATTTCCTAGAAAGCCCAGCCCTTTCACCCACTCACTTTCCCCAGTCCTAGCTCTGGCCTCTGAAGCTGCTTGCACTTCCTTCCAGGAGTTCCCAGCATGCTGCCAGTGGGAGCCACCAAGGCCTGGGGTCACACCGCCAAACTGAGAAAGGCACAGTCACGCCCAAGGTCCTCTCCTATCCCACCGCATTCCCGGCCACCGCCAGCCACCGTGCCTCGGGCGCCCAGACTCCCCGCACTCACTCTCCTCCGGCAGCTCATAGTCCTCCGCCTCACGCTCCATCTGCTGGCACCAGTGCTCCAGCTTCTCCACCTCTGCCCTCAGCATCTTGATGAACCACTCGCCATCCCGTGGGCAGGGGGACGTGCGGCCTGAGTCTGGGAGGCTACGTGAGCCGCGCTCCATCCAGGAGTCGCGGCGCCCGGACCCGGGGCCGGGGGTAGGGGCAGGGGCAGGGCCGGGCGACCCATCAGTGGCCGGCGGCTCATACGGCAGTGGGTAGCCCTCGCGGTAGGCCCACTGGCCCTGCGTGTGGACCGTGCGGAAGACTGAGTAGGTGGGGGCCCGGGGCCCGGGCTGGGGCTCAGAGGCGTGCCTCTGGAAGGAGCGTCCGAACTGCAGGGCCTTGTCTTCTGTGGCCACGGTGGCCAGGCCGGCCAGGCCCTCCAGCTCCAGGTCAGCCTGCACGCCGGCTGTCACACTGTTGGAGCGTTTGAACCTCGCCCGCCTGGTGAGAGAGGTGGCAGTCATGTCAAGGGTGTACCTGCCCAGTCTCACCCCTGCCCTGCCCAGTCTCACCCCTGCCCTGGCCAGTCTCACCCCAGCCCTCACCTGCACCCCAGGCCAAAAGGACAAGGAACGAGACAGGAAGCCTACAAAGGGATGGACAGTCATCCACCACCTTTAAATGGATCGGTCCTCGCCACGGGGGAGCACATAATACACCACCTGCTGCACCAGTTCTGGACAGGGGTGATGGGCAAAACATTAAACCACGCATACTCGATGGGCAGAGCAGAGGCTGGCATATACCCATCAGACAGACACAGCCAAGGTGCTAGGGCGTCATCCTGCAGAAGCTGGGTTGAAGGGTGGACCCCGGGAGGGTCCAGGGTGGTGGCTCTTCGCCACAACCATGGAAGTATCTCAGCATTTTAACACTGTGTCTTTGCTAATTTATACCAGCTGTATGGGTAGGTATGTCCTTACCTCTATGGAGAGACAAATCAGCTATGGCCCAGAGAGGCCCACGGTCACCCAGCTATGAAACAGCAGAGCCGGAATGTGGACCCAGGGCTGCCACGCGCCACAGCCCAAGAACTCCCCACCACACCAGCTGCTAGAACATCAGGAAGAACTGTCTTAGAGCAGCTGGGGGAAGGGTTGGGCTGCAGCTGGGAGGACTTCTCCTCTAGGGACCCCATGGCTCAGCACATAGCCTGGCCAGACCGTCAGCGGGTGCCAAGAGAGCTGAATTAAGCTGCTGACAGGAATGACACAGGGCCTGGAAATTTCTTGTCTTTGAGTTAATAATATGCAAATTGTATGCAAAACAGAGTCAATTGGCCTTGTTCTCCCCTCCCCACCCCACCACCCGACTGAGTTCAGTCAGAGTGAGGGCTCTGTTCTATGAAGAAGTCACTTCTCCCGAGGGGCATGAGGTTGGGGTCAGACAACGCTTAAAGAAGTGAGAGTCAGGAGACGCGGGGGTGGCAAGGAGAGATGAATAGAAGTTTGCGGTCTGGAAATTCAAGGAGCAGGCAAGAAAAGCCCATGTGTCCCAAGCTCCCTCCACTCTCATGGTCAGAAGAAAAAGGGGCTTGGGAGCTAGGTTCAGGGGCTCCTCCAGCTTCCTGGGAGACTCCCACAACCCCCCCAACTTCAGCCTTCCTCTTGCTGCCCAGGCCTTCTCTCCCTGCCTGCTTCGCCTGCCTGCTTCCCTCCAGCTGGAGGGCTGCCTGCTGGGAGCCTGTTGCCATAGAAACCCGGCCCGGAAGGATGCGGCAGGACCCAGGAAAGAGAGATGCACTCATGTGCAGTCTCCAACCAGCCCTATGTTCCAACCCCCACCCAGAGAGAGAGAAAGCAGGAACATATCCACATCGCGCCCCACATGGTCTTCACCTTGCCACCTGCCCTGTCTTGCCCTGGTCAAAATCTGCATCATTCTTACCTTGACTACTGGATCAGCCTCCTTTTAGACACAACTGCCTCCACTCAGTATAGCAGAGAAGGCAGACTTCTAATGCTGGCCTTGATGCTATGTGCCTTTGGGAAGTCACTCACCTTCCACCTGGACCATCTAGTACATGTACATACGTGTGTGTGTGTGTGTATAAAATACATTATATGGTATATATGAATATATATTACATACAAACACACACACATATATGATATAAAATGATAGGAATGGACCAGTACCATTGCCAAGGTACCTCGTTTCTCTAAAATTATACTTTGCAGGTGGGGGATGAGTGCAATTGGTGAGGGAGATTAAAAGGGACAAACTTCCAGCTACAAAATATTATAAATAACTCACAGGGGTGAAATGTACAGGATGAGTAATATAGTCAGTACTACTGGAGTAACTTTATATAGTGACAGATGGTAACTAGACTTATCGTGGTGACCACTGCAATATATACACACACACACACATATATAGTGTATGGAAATAATGAATTCTTAAATAAAATAAAATTCTAATTTAAAAAATTATATCGTATACAATTATACCTATGCATATTTTAGGATCTGGGGCCCAACTTTCCCTCACCAATCCACCCAGGACTAGAATAGTCTTTCTTTCTTTCTTTAATACTTATTTGCTTATTTGGCCGTGCTGGGTCTTAGTCAAGGCACAAGGGATCTTTATTCTGAAGGGCAGGATCTTTAGTTGTGGCATGAGAACTCAGGTGCAGCATGTGGGATCTATTAGTAGTTCCCTGACCAGGGATTGAACCTGGGCCCCCGGCATGGGGAGTGCAGAGTCTTAGCCACTGGACCACCAGGGAAGTCCCTGGAATAGTCTTTCTGAAGCTGACCTCTGCCCAACTCATTCCCCTGCTCAAAACCCTTTCATTGCTCCCCACTGTTACCAAGATAGAGTCCAGGCTTCCTGTGCTGATATTTACTCTGGATGCAGTTCCCTCTGATCTCATCCAGCTTGCACCCTCTTTGCTCCCAGAGTAGATTCTCAGGGCCCTGACTTTAGCCCCTGTGCTTGCTATTCCCCCACTTGAAAGGGCCTTCCTCCTCCTCACTGCCTGTTGGTTCCTTGCTCAAGCGCCCTCTTCCGTGAGCCTTCCCTAGACCATCCGCAGAACCATTTCTCTCTCAGCGGTCTTCTTGCACATGGAGGCAGTCCCACTCTTCAGCGCCTCCCAGGTGGCCCAGTGGGTAAAGAATCCGCCTGCAGAGCAGGAGACACAGGTCCCACCCCCGGGTCAGGAAAATCCCCTGGAGAAAGGCGTGGTAACTCACTTCAGTATTCGTGCCTGGGGAATCCCATGGACAGAGGAGCTTGCTGGGCTGCAGTCCATGGGGCGGCAAGAGTCAGACAGGCCTGAGCACTCATGCAGGCTGCTGTTTGGTTACGTTTTTCTGTTTCTGTTGAGAGTTTTGTGCGTCTAACTGAACTGTTAGGACGCCCTTTGGCTTCCTTTGGATATTTTTGGGCTTTGAGCTCCAGTTAGTCTCTGGCTCCTTCAGTGCTCCAGCAATTGCAAACCACGCTGGGAAAGGTGGGGCTCGCCCCAGTAAATACATTAGTGAAGATATGCCTTCCCTATTTGCGCTCCTGTTACCCCCACGAAGCATGGACCTCTCCTTTGGTATCACTGGGTCTGTGCCTTTCACTCTCCTCTGAGAGGTCCTGAGAAGATCACTCTGTGTCTTGATGGAAATAGGCCACATAGTCTGGAACTTCAGAAGCCTGAGTGCTCCAGGCTTCATGGTTCTCAAGTCAGTACCTGAAGGAGCTCTCTCATCGTGTCTACTTGAAGGAAGACCAAAGAAATTGAGGAGCTTATAGGATTACTGGAAACACAATCTTTACCAACACTTCCAGCCAGGAGCCAGAGATTTGCACAGCACAAGCAGGAATTGGTCATCCTTGAGCAAGTGGCACTTAAAACTAGCAGTGTGGGACTTCCCCGGTGGTCCGATGGTTAAGAATTCGCCTGCCAGTGCAGGTGTTTGATCCCTGGTCCAGAAAGATTCCGCATGCCATGGGACAACTAAGCCCATGCACCACAACCACTGAGCCCAGGTGCCTAGAACCTGTGCTCCGAAGCAAGAGGAGTCACCGCGATGAGAACCCCGGGCACATCAACCAGAGAGTCGCCCCCGCGTGCCACAACTAGAGAAAACCTGCTCGCAGCAACAAAGACCCAGCACAGCCAAAAATAAATAAATGATTTTACAAATAAATAAAACTAGCAATGTGGGATAAGATTACCCAAGAAAAAAGCAGTGGAACAAAGATGCAAAGTCCTGAGAACACAGACATTGCAGGGACTGGTAGAGACAGTGTAGCCCCAGATGTGTCTAAGCCAGAGAGGAAAAGGAAGAAAATCAAGAGAAAGTCACCTAAAAGCAGATAGGAGACCAAAAAGGGGGGGGAGTCCCCCAAAAAAGGGTCTCAAGAGGGAATGAGCAGCCAACTGGAAAATGCAACCAGCTGAGAATGAAAGGTGTCCACTGACTTGGCAACATGGAAGCCACGTGTGATCAGGGCAAGAGCCAGTTTGGTGGAGTATGAGCAAGATGCAGAGAAAGGGGCTGTGAGAAGGAGTGCGTGCTTGAGTGCTCACTCACGTCCGACTCTCTGTGACGCTATGGACTGCAGCCCGCCAGGCTCCTCTGTCCCTGGGATTCCCCAGGCAGGAGGTGGAGAAAACTAGGCGAGACAATGGGCTTCCCCGGTGGCTCAGCAGGAAAGAATCCGTCTGCAATTCAGGAGACACAGCTCCATCCCCAGGTCGGGAAGATCCCCTGGAGAAGGACATGGTAACCCGCTCCAGTATTCTTGCCTGAGAAATCCCATGGACAGAGGAGCCTGGTGGGCTACAATCCATGGGGTCGCAGAGAGTCAGACAGGACTTAGCGACTAAACCACCACCACCACCATCAGGCAAGACAACTCTCCCAAAGAGCCTGGTAGAGAAGGGAGGAAGAGAGAAGGCAAAGTACTTTTAAGGAAGAGATAATATGATTATCTGGCAATTATATCTCAATAGGACTGGGAGCAGGGACATTTTGTTGAGGATGGTTCTCACGTGCTATACCCCTAAGGGGCAGGCAGAATAATGGCCCCCCAAAGAAGTCCATGTCCCAATTCCACAACCTGTGAATATGTTACCTTCCACAGCAAAAAAAGACTTTGCAGAAAAGACCACATCAAGGATCTTGAGATCCTGCACTATCCAGTTGTGTACATTTTAGTCAAAAGAGTCCTTATAAGTGAAAGAGGGGGGCAGGAAAGTCAGGATCAGAGAAGGCAATGGGGCAACAGGATCAAGGCTGGAATGACATCATGTGAGGACTCTGTCCGCCACTGTTGGCTCTGAAACCAGAAATGGGCTACAAGCCAAGGAATGCAGACAGCCTCTCTAAACTGGAAAAGGTGACAAAATGGATGCTTGCCAGAGACTCCAGAAGGGATCAGTCCTGCCAACACCTTGATTTTAGCCCAGTGAGACCCAGTTCAGACTTCCAACCTCTAGAAATGTAAAATCATAAATATGGACTATTAGATGCTGCTAAATTTGTGACTATATATCCTATCAGCAACAGGTGACAATGCAATTTGTAAAGAGAAGTCAACTGAAGCTAGAGGAGAGAAAAGCAGTAATCCAAGGACCAGAGATGAGGGGAATAAATAAAAATGAACATCCTCTAAGCAGCTGAGTGAGTGAAGTCACTCAGTCGTGTCCGACTCTTTGTGACCCCAAGGACGGTAGCCTACCAGGCTCCTCTGTCCATAGGATTTTCCAGGCAAGAGTACTGGAGTGGGTTGCCACTTCCTTCTCCAGGGGATCTTCCCAACCCAGGGATCGAACCCAGTTCTCCCACATTGTAGGCAGACGCTTTACCATCTGAGCCACGAGGGAAGAGTTCAGTTCAGTTCAGTTCAGTCGCTCAGTCGTGTCCAGCTCTTTTGCGATCCCGTGAATCGCAGCACGACAGGCCTCCCTGTTCATCACCATCTCCTGGAGTTCACTCAGACTCACATCCATCGCGTCAGTGATGCCATCCAGCCATCTCATCCTTGGTTGTCCCCTTCTCCTCCTGCCCCCAATCCCTCCCAGCATCAGAGTCTTTTCCAATGAGCCAACTCTTCGCATGAGGTGGCCAAAGTACTGGAGCTTCAGCTTCAGCATCATCCCTTCCAAAGAAATCCCAGGGCTGATCTCCTTCAGAATGGACTGGTTGGATCTCCTTGCAGTCCAAGGGACTCTCAAGTCTTCTCCAACACCACAGTTCAAACGCATCAATTCTTCGGCGCTCAGTCTTCCTCACAGTCCAACTCTCACATCCATACATGACCACTGGAAAAACCATAGCCTTGACTAGATGGACCTTAGTCGGCAAAGTAATGTCTCTGCTTTTGAATATACTATCTAGGTTGGTCATAACTTTTCTTCCAAGGAGTAAGCGTCTTTTAATTTCATGGCTGCAGTCACTATCTGCAGTGATTTTGGAGCCCAAAAAAATAAAGTCTGATACTGTTTCCACTGTTTCCCAAGAGTTAACATGTGCTAACGCACTTTATATGCTTTAATCAATATGCTCAATCATCACATTAGTATCACCCCTACTTACAGGTGAGAAAACTAAGACCTGCCGAAGCTTAGTGACTTCCTAAGACCTGATAGTATCAATTTAGGGCAGTCTGTCCACAGTGGCCAACTCTTAAACCATGACACTCCACTGCCTCCCTAGGACTGAGGGAGAGGGGCAGCCTTAACCAGAAAAGCAGATACCTCAACCCCTGAGGCCAGACTGTGGGAGGAGGCAAGGGAAGCTAGAGATTGGTCCAGAAGTGGAAAGAGATCCCACCAGATGACCTCAATTGTTACAATAAAATATGCAGGGAGGGGACTTCACTGGTGGTCCAGCGGTTAAGACTCCACGCTTTAACTACAGGTGGCGCAGGTTTGACCCCTGGTCAGGGAACTAAGATCCCACTTGCCACAAGGCATGGCCAAAAAATAAAATATAAATTAAAAAAATAATAAAGTAAGCAGGGCAGTTGTCTGCTGGAGATCAGGGGGTAAGGAGGCTGGGGGAGGAAATGAGAATGAACAGCTTTTGGGGAGGCAGGCTAGCAGAATGGTTAAGCATGTATGCTCTGGAGCCAGACGGCCTGGGTCCAAAGCCCAGCTCTATGGTTTGTGCCTCAGTTTCCTTATCTGTAAATGAGAATGATAACAGTACCTATTCACAGGACTGTCATGATAAATCTAAAAAACTTAACCACACCTGGCCTGCCCATTGCAAATGTTAGCTATTATATGGTAAGGCAGGAAGACTTGTAGCTTGCACTGAAAAGAAAGGGAGGTGAACAAATAAAATAATGGGAGTGTAGCACTGAGAACCCAGCAAGACCATTGTAGTTACTGATTATCATGATTGCTTTTGATCATTTCCATCTGTTCTCCCACAGCACTCTGAATAAAACCTCTTTTATACTCCATATCACACTGCATTATAGTTGTGTATTTGTATATCTGTCTCCCTTATTCAATTGGGCAGTTCCTCAAATAAACGTTGCTTGAGTGGTAGGTTGGTTGGTTTGTTGGTTGGAGGGAAGGATGGCAGAGACTACGAATCATCCTTCAACATCCATTACCCTTCTCCCTTAATTATAGAATCCCACAGTTTTAAGTTAGACACATGGCCACTTCAAATAGATTCTTTTACCAATTCCCCCTTGCAGCCAGGTGCAGCATGTGGTTAAGTTGTAGCTCAGGGGATATAAGCAGAAGTAGAATGTGCAACTTTCAGAAAATGTTCCTAAAGGGACAGGGTATGCCCTACTTTGTTCCTTTCTCCTCCCTGCTGCCCAGAATGCAGACACGATGGCCAGACCCCAAGCAGCCATTTTGGACCATGGGATGGAAGCCAGGGACTGAGGATGGAGGAGCAATAAGGTAAAAGAAGACGGGGTCCTGACACTGTGTAGCACCCGCCAGCCCTCAACTGACTCTCTGGACTTCCAGGCAAGAGAGAAATAAACTTCTGTCATATTTGAGTCACTGTCATTTAGGGATTTTCTATAACTCATAGCCAAACCTAATCCTAACTCAAACAGATCCATTTTCAGAGCACTGAAGTGCAGGGCTTATGCCCCTATTTAGTTTTGGATCTGGCAGTATTTGCTGCAGTCTTCACCAACAGCTGCAAACACAGGATAGAAATTGGCTTCAGTTATGAATCACCATTAACTCATAACAATGCCTTTCACAATATTTTCTCCCCAAGCCTTTTAACAAGGTTGAGGAGGCCTTCTCCCCTCAAGTCCTTTAGAATGACAATGCTCACATTCCTGATGCTTCTGGAAGTTGTTATCATGGTTACTTCTGGGAGATGTTTCTACTGTGATTCTCTAAGGGATAACAAAAGGCTCTGGGAAGAAACTGGCTTATCCCAAGAGATGCATCGTCCAAGGAATGCTCAACATTCTAGGAGTTGTCAAGTGGTTTGGCTAGGAGTATTTGGCAGCAGACTGGCAGGGGTGGGAGGGAAAGTGGGCCTGGAGATTTCAGCGAGGCTCAGCCGTTGTACCAGCTTTCTCTCTGAGAAAGCATCCAAGAGCTTAAACATATAATCAACCAGGGATTCCCGGGTCCACCATCCCTAGCCTGGGGGCTGTCTCCCTACCCCCACCCAAGCAGGGCTAGGATGGGAGACTGAGGAAGAATCATGACCATCTTGGAGCTGACGGCAGAGGACTAGAGGTGGTGTCCGCCCCCGAGTCTTGTGGCCAGTCAGCAACTCACTGCTTTTGCAGGACTGCTCTTGGAATATAACATCATGAGGACGGATGGATCCTGTTCTTTCGGCACATTCCCTTCACAAGTCCCAGTGCCAGAAATGACCACGATGCTAAGGAAGGGGTGGACTTCCTGCACAGAGTCCTCCAGGTATCCCTAAGTGGGCATTTGGATCTAAGCAGGGTTGCCAGATGAAATACGACAGGCCTCTCAGTTAAATTTTAATTTCAAATAAATAACAGCTAATTTTTTAGTATCTGTTTCAAGTACTCTTTGGGAAATACTTTTACTAAAAATAATTCATTGCTTATCTGATAATCAAACTTAATTGGCTAGTATAGTGTTTTCTTTTTTTTTTTTTTTAATGTGGAAAAGTTTTATTCCAGTGAAGAGTGATACTTCTGACATAGACATCAAAAGAGGGATGGAGAATGCCTCCCCTCCACTAATCTTTTTTTTTTTTTTAACTAGTACCTGTTTATTGTAAATCAAAACATTATCACAAATAAGATTACCTGTACTTGATAGTATACATGTTTCAATGCCATTCTCCCATCTCATCCCACCCTCTCCCTCTCTCTCTCCCCCAGAGTCCAAAAGTTCACTCTATAGATCTGAGTCTCTTTTGTTGTTTTTTGTTTTGCTTTGTTTTTGCTAAATTTGGGATTTAAGATAAGATCTTAGTAGGAGAGATCTAGAAGTGGAAGCTACAAGGGGATCTCATGATTGGAGAGAGTCAGAAGTAAACATCACATGGTTTCAATGTTCTCAGAAGGCCCTAGGAACATTCTTCTGATATTCAGCAAGGACATTTGATGCATTCTTTTATCGAGGCCCAGAGTGTGCTAGGTCTGGAAAGACAGGTGCTGTGGGATGCTCTGAGACAGGGCTGGTAACTGTTTCTTAACTTTGCTCCCTTCCTCTCTCCCACCACAGAGTCTTAGCACCTGCTGGTCCTTCTGCCGGGAACGCTCAGCTCCCACTTTTTGTTGATTTTTGCTCATCCTTCAGGTCTCCACTCAAATGTCACCTTCCCTGCAATGGGGAGTCCATGCCTGGCCCCCCAATGGGTCCAAGCCCCGTATCACACACCCTCACAGTGTATATGCCTCTCCTCTGAGGCTCCTGCGGTTATACTTCTGCATCACTTAGGAGGTTCTTAGATTAATGCAGCAGCAAGCTTCACAGTGCAGGGTTGTATCTGGCTGGTGTATCCTTTGTATCCTTGGTGCCCAGCACAAAACGTGACACAAATACCAGGGATACAATTAACGCCTGTGGACAAATGAATCTTAGGTGGAGGCATGGTGGAGATGAAAGTGAAGGGGCACCAACCCCAACTCCTGTCTATCTCTAAGCCAGGCCACCACTGCTGATGCACAACAGCAAAGACCCACAGGCAACTCTCAGGTGTTACGGGCAATAAATCTGAATTTTTCACCCAACAGGTTAGCAGAGAACCCCTGCATAGCAGAAAAGGAGAAACTTTTCTCCCCTGCCATTTTTAAAACCAAAGTACAGAGAGAGAAAGAGAGAAATACTGGGACCAGTGAGACAGGAGCAAGGACAAGAGAGTCCAAGAAAAATTGGTGGCAGCGGGTGGGGGGGAGCTAAGCCTGGATGCCTGCCTAGAAAGGCTGCTGGTACTCATGGCTCACTTTTACGTACCAGTTGGGACATGGTGTGTGGTAAGTCAGACTTCGAGTGCCAGGGACATAAGGGACAGAAAGGATGGCGCAGGCGCCTAACTAAGGATGCCTCCAGCAGACATGCAAGGAACCTGGCCAGAAAGATGCGCCAGATTTCTTCTCTCCCCACCTGTCACCCCCTCTGGATTCCCAGTGTGATCACCTGTCCCAAGCAATTCAGTCCCTTAGACACTGATCCAACACCATCTCCCCTCCCCAACCCACCCCTCCAAACCTCCCTGAGCACCTACATGAGGACAAGGAAGACCTCAGTCTCTACCTGTCCCCACCCTTCCTGACTTCACTCCAAATGCTTCTCTATCTGCTGTTCATGGCCTAGTCCAGATACTGATCGATCTAGTGGACTGAACCAACTTAAGAAGTTCCTACCCACCACCCCCATTCACACAGAAATACTGGATCAAGCAAAGCCCCAAAGGTGGTTTTGCTACAATGCCAAGCTTGAAAATAGGAAAGAGACAACTTCAAGTATCAGAAACAAAGAGGAGATTCAAAATCTGAGTGGTGAAGAAGAATCTAAGCCAAGTGAGCCACAGGAATACGGGCCAGACATATGCTAGAGGCTAGATGGTAATGCCCAGAGAGGATAAAAGGAGACACCCTGAGCCTGTGCATCCTGGGGACCTGGAAGGAGACCCCATGAATAAAGCCAGCAGCCATAAAAAAAAAAAAAAAGGTTGTTTCATTTACAAATGCAGACTAAAAAACTCATGTCATGATTCAGGTATGTGGCCTGGAAGCAGGATGCTGAAAAATCAGAATATTAAGGCTGCTCTGTATGTGGGTGTGGGGTCTGAATGAGTAGTACCAGTGAAATACAGAAACCTCAAGCTGAGATATTAACTCTAAAACTGGTCCCAAGCTCAAGCAGTACTTTGGCATAAAGGGAATTGAACCCAGGAGGAAGCAGTGGGCAGTAACAAGCAATAGTGAACACATAAATTGTTAAAACATGTTTGTAAATCCAAACTATTAAACCATAAAAGACATAACAACAACTGATTTGGCAGGGTTTTTTAAAGAGGTATAATCAGAATACTAGAAAAACATAACATGGAAAATGGGAACTAAGAAGGAAATTAAAGTGTTTCAAGGTTCTTATTTTGTGCCTATTTCAAGATAGAAATACTAATTTCAGACTCTATTAGAGAAATGTGAAATTAAGTATATTTGTTTGAAATCTGAAGGAAATCACTACTAAAACATATACTTCCAAACCAGTGGAGAGATGGAGGGAACAGGAGAAATAAAGTCACCTTGATCAGTTCAATAGATGGCAGAAAAGTAGGGGAGGATAAAAACAAAGAAAAAGCATGTCTGGAAGAAAATTTTCCAAGAGATGACAGAAATAAGGCCAAATAAATCAGTAATCAAAAATACATAAATGGATTAAATAGGTCTACTAAACTCTAGCCCCGTACTGCTTATGAGCAGCATATCTAAAACATGAGGATACAGAGACATGAGGAGACAAAGGATGAAAAAAGATGCAGTGGAAAATTAATCAAAAGAAAGCAGACATGGCATTTAAACCAGGCAAAAGCAACTTCAAGGCAAAAACCAGCAATAAGGATGAAAAGCATCCTATTTAATGATAAAAGGGCCAACCCATCAAGAAGATACAATAATCATAAGCCTGAATACTAGTGACTTAAAAAAATGCACAATGTAAAAACTGCCAGTTAAGTTTTATTTGGGGCAAAATGAGGACTGCAGCCTGGGAGATACAACCTCAAACAGCTTTGAGAAACTGCTCCAAAGAGGTAAGGGGGAAGGATAGTATACACGTGATTTTGGTAAAGGGGGAGTACATGCAATCAAGCACATTCTTTTGTAGAAAGTTTCTGCTGAGAAACGATTGTCACCATGAAGGATTTTAGTGCTTTTCTAGACATGATGAGATACAAGAATTGGGCTCATTTAGAAACAGCTCCTGAGAACATCTGACTATCTGAAGACCTGTCCTGCCAGCTTTCCCGCAGAATGCCTCATTTCTGCTCTCCATCCTGAGCGCCCTCACGGGTTTTAGAGGTGCTGTTGCAGCAAGAACACAGGATGTAATCCTCATAGAGGTGGATGGCAAGCACCCACGGCAAGTGCCAATTTGTGGTCAACAATACTAAATAGCATTCTTTCAAATTAAAGAAAATGATTAATGAAATTCCCAGGGGAAACAGCACATTCATAATCATGGTAAGACATTTTTAACACACCTGTCTCGTAACTGTTAAACATCCAAAAAACAAAGGTAAACATTTGAAAATGTAATTTATAAGTCTGACTACATATACGTATATGATGAAGAAGCCCTGACAAATTCTAAGGAATAAATATCAGACAGAATGCATTCTATATCCACAATGTAGCAAATCTAGAAATTGAGAATGAAAAGGAGCCCTGCACACGCACACACAAAAATACATTTGGAAATCTTTAAAAAATTCCTCTAAATAATTTACAAGTTAAAAAAGAAATCATGATGAAAGTTACAAACTAGTTAGAACTGAACAAGGAAAACACTGCATCCCAAAACTGATGAGATACAGATACAGCAATGTAGTTAGAAGCGAATGGATAGCCTTAAAAACACATTAGAAAACAAGAAATAGTGTTCGAGAGGCTGAAAATAAACAAACATGGTAAAAGAAAGAAAATAATAACACAAAAGTAGTAGTTTCGAAAGGAAATATTAAAGGTAAAAGAGAAACAATAGAGATGCTTATCCAAACCAAAAGCTAGTTTTTTTTTAAGACTAATAAAGGACAATTTTTTTAAATATATTAAAATAATAAAATATACAAACCTTGGGCAAAATGAGTCAAGAAAGAGAGGTAGGGTATAAATATGTGGTATTAGGAATAAAAATGAGGCACAGCTTATAAATATGTTAAAATTTTATAAAATTATAATACTATCAGAATATTTATACCAAAAATTCTGAAAACTGTCAATTTTTGTTATATGGCCCATGTTTTAGAAATACATGAGTCACCAAAATTGACTCAAGAAGAAAAATAAAACCAGAATAGATCAATAACCGCTAAAGAAACTGAAGCTGTAGTTTGAAGTTTCTCCTATCCCAGAGAGGCATCAGGCCCAGAAAGCCTTTACCAAAACTTTAAGGAAGAGATAACCCTTATTTTATACAAATTGTTTCAAAGAACAGAAACACAGAGAATACTGCCAAGCTCATTTTCAGAGTCAAGCATAACCTTAATGCCTGAACTAAATAACAACAATCAAAACAAAATTGTAGGCCAATATCATTCATGAACATAAATATAAAAATCTTAAATAAAGTAACAGCTATTCAAAAATCCAGCAATGTCTATGAAAATAATACCACAAGACTGCGACAAAAACTGTTAAGAGTTCCATATACTCATTCCATATACTCATACTTCCATATACTCTTTCCATATACTCATTTTCGCTTTGTCAGCAGCAATAAGAACCCTAATTTTCAGCTCTGCTCATTGCACTTTGCTTCCCAACAAAAGACTATTCCACAGCCTCCCTTGCAGCCAGATGCCACCATGGAATGAAGCTTTAGCCAACGTGATGTGCAAAAGTGCTGTCTGTGACTTTTAGGAACTCTCTTAAAAAGGAGGGACTGCGTCCTCCTCCTCTCTTCCTCCTTGGTACAGCTCAGAATGCAGACAGGATAGCTAGGGTTTAATCATCAGCTTCTTGGATATGAGTGCTATACAAAGGGTGGAAGATCAGCAAGATAAGAGGAGTCTGGGGTCCTGACACTGAACTTCTACATCCAGGCTTTTTATTTGTTTGTGTGCATGCTAAGTCACTTCAGTCATATCCAACTCTTTGTGACCCCATGGACTGTAGCCTGCCAGGCTCATCTATCCATGGGATTCTCCAGGCAAGAATACTAGAGTGGGTTAACATGCCCTTCTCCAAAGCATCTTTCCAACCCAGGGATGGAACCTGCATCTTCCTGCAGCTTTAGTGAGAGAGAAATATACTGAAGACACTACTGAGTCCCTGTCCGCTGAAAGTGAAAGTTGTTCAGTCATGTCTGACTCTTTGCTACCCCATGGACTAGTCCATGGAATTCTCCAGGCCAGAGTACTGGAGTGGGTAGCCTTTCCCTTCTCCAGGGGATCTTCCCAACCCAGGGATCAAACTCAGGTCTCCCGCATTGCGGGCGGATTCTTTACCAGCTGAGCCGCAAGGGAAGCCCAAGAACACTGGAGTGAGTAGGCCCTGTTTAGCCCTGTTTAGCCAAACTTAATCCAAATTGATAATGGGATCCATTGAGGTTTAACCTAGGAACGAAGGAATGGGTCAACATGGAAAATCTATCAATATAATTCAGCACATTACAGATGAAAGGAGAAAATTTAGGATCATATCTCAGTAGATTCTGGAAAAGCACTCAAAATTCCACTCTCATTTTTTATTGAAAAATAAAAACTCTTAGCCAACTAGAAATAGAAAGGAATTTCCTTAACTGGGAAACAATTTCCATCAAAATCTGCAGCCAACATCATCATACTTCTAAGTGGGACTTAGAAGATATTCACTAATATCAGGAATGACACAAGAATGCTACACTCAACAGTGAACTAGAAGTCCTAGTTGATACACTATTACAAGAAAAAGAGATTTTACTTTTCTCTATTTATTTACTTATTTGACTGTGCCATGCAGCTTGTGGAATCTTAGTTCCCTGACCACGGACTGAACCCACACCCTCAGCAGTGGAAATGTGGAGTCCTAACCATTAGACAGCCAGGGAATTCCAAGAAATTTTTAAAATATAGATTTAAAAGAAATATTCTCATTTGCAAAACTGACTACATTAAAAAAAAATCATGATTTTCAGACAAACTTTGGGTCTTAATAAGACAGAGCAGCAAGGTTGCTGAATACAAAATCAACACGTAAAACCTAATAGTGTTCCCATACATTGGTAGTACCCAAGTACACATTTAACAGGGAAAAAAGATCCCCAACCTGAGACTGTCCACAATGCCTTCCTTCTGGATCATGAAAAAATCCTGCTTCCTAGCCTCCCCATGTCTGCCGTTACTTCCCTCAAATTAATTCTTCACTCAGCAGCTAGTGATCTTTTGTAAACATAAATTAGATCATACCACACCCCTTTAACCTTTCAAAGGCCACTCGTTAGTTAGAATTAAATTCCAAGGGGAGTTTAGGGAAGAATGGATACATGTATACGCATGGCTGAGTCCTTTTGCTATCCACCTGAAACTATCACAATACTGTTAATCAGCTATCCAAGTCTCCAAGTGTTAGTCACTGAGTCGTGTCTGACTCTTTGCGATCTTGTCAGGCCCCTCTGTCCACAGATTTCTCCAGGCAAGAATACTGGAGTCGGTAGCCGTTCCCCTTGTCACAGGATCTTCCCAACCCAGGGATGGAACCTGGGTCTCCTGCACTGCAGGCGGATTCTTTACCGTCTAAGCTACTGTACTCAAATATAAAATAAAAAGTTTTTTTTTTTTTTAAGAATTAAATTCCAGTTCTTTATCATGCCCATGCTCTACATGACCTGGCCCCATCTGTGCTCCAGTCCACTGCCCCACCACCCCATCCTGTTCCACACCAGCCATATGAACCTCTTTCAGTTCCTGAAGCGTGTCGCTCTTTCCACTTCCAGTGCTCCCACACAGTGCTATTGCCTCTTTCTGGGATGTTTCCCTCAAGCCCACCAGCCTCCCGCCTGCTATCACCTGAGTGTTCCCAGTCAGCCCGCAAGTCTCAGCTTAAATGTCACCTGCTTTATCTGAATAAAGTCCCTCCTCTCTTAGCGCCTGCTTTTTTCTTTCATATGACCACTGTAATGTGTAATAACATCCCGTTACTTGTTATACCATAGTGTGTAATCATATTTTTACTTATGTATTATTTTCTTTTTAAACCTTATTTAATGTATTTATTTATTGGCTGAACCACACAGCCTGTGGGATCTCAGTTCCCTGACAGGGATCAAACCCACACCCCCTGCACTGGAGGCAGTTTTAACCACTAGACCTCCGAGGAAATCCCACTCATGGATTGTTGACTCATTGCCTTGATTCCCTTCTAGGCCATAACTCCTATGAGGGCAAAAGTCATGTCTTTCATGCTTCCCGGAGCATTTAACAGAAGCTGTCATAAAACAGATGCTTAGTAAGTATTTTCTAAATGAGTCAATCCAGGAATGAATGACAGAGTTTGCTGATTTAGCTCAAGTCTCAGCAGCATGCCTGCTATACTCGTCTCAGGATTCAGGTTTGTTTGGAGGAATGGGGGACCTCTGGAGGTCTATCTGGATGAGGGACCAAGAAGCCTCATCAAGAGGCAAATGGGGCCTCTTGGGCTTGGTTTATGGTCCATGGTTCAGCATTAGAGCTGGCAGCAGGGTTCTGAACACAGAGCTGCACCGAGCCATGACCCCTACCCCACCTCTCAAGAACTCAAGTCATGGACTTGCAGGATTCGGTTTGCCATAAAGTACGACTTTTCTGAGCTCTTTATGGTATATTAAGAATTCAAAGAGGACCTTCCTGATGGTCCAGTAGCTAAGACTCCACACTCCCAGTGCAGGGGGCCTGGGTTCGATCCTTGGTCAGGAACTAGAGGCTACATGCTGTAACTAAGACCCGGCGAAGGTAAATGAATAAAAATAATTTGGAGGACAGGAGCTTTCAGGAATAAGGGGGGCAACAAGGGTGTCTTTTTTGCTGTCCTCGATAGAGACGTTCACAGCCTTAGGAGCATATGGAGCTGCAGGGAGCTAACACGAAGAGGAGGAAAATGGAGAATCCCCACAGGAACCTCAAGAAGTCTTGATCACACACGCACAAGATGCTCCCAGGGGTTCCCAGAAATAGCTGGGGCAATTTAGGGAAGGTCTAAAAGCCCAACTATGGCAACCAGAAACAGAGCTGCTAGGGACTGCTACGGGCACTCTAGTTTTATTCCTTCAGGGGCTACGGCCTGGGCCACACAGATTACCAGGAAACTCTTACTGCCGGCCCCAGGCAGGCTCCCAGACACCACACTGGCCTGGGAGCGGGGCAGCCCAGAAGGTAGACGGGCCACCGTGGCACTGCTACCTGGCCGTAAGGGAAAGAACGCATCTTCCACAGGAACCCAGCAAGAGGGATTCCTTCCAGCGTTCCCTCCAGAGCTCTCAGTGCTAATTTTTCAGTTGGAAATTAAGAAAACAATCTTTCTGAGGCCATCTCATGCCAGAGAGTGGCTGTTGATTTCTTGGGTACAACACAGACTCAAGCATATAATAGGTACCCCCAACTGGTTAAATGCTTGTGTGAGCGGAATGAGGAGGAGTGTTATATCAACCAGGGGTCCCTGAGAGGCAATCTTCATGTTTATTTGTTTCTTTTTGAGCTCACATACTTGTACACCACAGGAAGTCAGCAGGGACTGGAAAAATCCTGTGATCCTCTGTAAAGCACAACTGCCGGAGGCCTACTCTGCACCCACCTGCTACTGTTCCCTACCACGCCCTTCCCTGGACCTCTGTGTATCTCCGGTCCACCGCTCAGCACCTGGGACAGGCACTGGAACTAAGAGAATTCACTTTAGATCTGATGACTGCCCAGGGTGGGGCATCTCGGTGAAGAACCTCTGTGGCTGCTCTGACGCCTCCCCAATAAAAGGGCTTGTTCCCCAGGACCAGGAGGAAAGGGTTACAGGGAGACCAGGCCTGTGAGGTCCTTATGCAGCCCTCTCTCCTCTTCTCCCCCTGCCCACAAGGCCTGAGATATCCCCACTGAGACCTACCTCTTGTCTTCTTCCACCTGTACACCGATGGAATGGAACTCTCTTCGACTCCTGTTCTCTGTGTCTGAGTCCGAGATAGTCTCCACCTGGTGGCAAGGTTGGGGAGTCAGTAGGCAGGGCTAGCCAAGGCCCTCAAGCTCTTCCCCAGGGAGAAGGGCAAGCGATGCCTGAGCCTCAAGCCAGAGGGCAGATCCTGCAAATATGACCTGCCTGAACAGGACGGCAGACCCAGGAGGTTAGATGCATTAAGGTTACAACTTCTGGGCACTGCTCTCCGCTTGCCAGGGGTGATGGTGGCAGGATGAGGGACAACGATGTGGGCCCGGCTGTTGGAAGCAGCAACCCCACCCCACGCCCCGTCGATGATCAGGCTAAGAGCAAGCGAGGACAAGGCCTTGTATCCAGAAGGCCTCACCGACCTTCTCAACCCATTCTCAACATGGCCAAGGCCATACAGAATCCATGGTGTTAAAAATTTAAGCAACCAAGAAAAAGCAAAGCTTTCGTTGGCGCCTCCTCCTGCCATACCTGAACCCCGATGGACGGCCGCCACTTCCGCTGCCGCGCCAGGCTCCGCAGCTCCTCCCTGCCAGGAATGGTCTTGATGATGAGTGTGGGGGGCTTGGGGCTGGCCCGGGGTGGCACCGGCGCCAGCTCCAGGGTGCGCGCGCCCATGGCCGGGCCGTCCAGCCCGTCCGCGGAGCTGCAGCGCCGGGCTGGGCCCTCCGCCGCGGTGAAGCTCTCGTGGGCGGAGTCGGTGCTGCTCTGGGCGGTGATGGAGATGCGGGGCGGGGCCTGGCTTCCCGGCGGGATGGGGGGCGGGGCCTTTCTGAAGTTGAAGGCTGTGGCCAGGGAACCCAGAGACACGGCGGGTGAGGAACGCCGTCCCGGCAAGTCTGTGGCCGACCACCCCCCACACCCACGCGGTAGCACAGGACCCAGCAGCCACGCCTAACCCACGTGCCGCTACTTATAGAACCACGGATCATTCCTGCATCCGGCCCAGAGAGGCTAGCGATCTGCCCAAAGTCGAGCAGCACGGCCGCGACCAGGGCAGGGGCTGGAACCCAGATCACTCTCCAACCTAGGGCTGGGCCAGGGGCAGAGAGGGCATACTCACAGGAGCCGGGCCTCCCTGAGACAGAGGCAGGGGCAGCAAGGAGGGGCAGGCAGTCGTCGTCTTGAGAGCAGCCAGCCTGAATGGCCCGGAGGTAGCTGTGGCTCCGCATGCGGAAACAGCCGGGCAGATCCAGAGCGTCCACGGCCTGGGACTCCAGTTCCCCAAACACGGACCCGCACATGGCCTCCAGCTGCTGGTTCAGCTCCTCGCTGAGCTGGGTGCAGGGACCAGAGGACAGTTACCGTTGTGCTCGAATGGGGGCGTGTCTGAGGCACTTTGCCTTAGGAACATCTCGAGTTCTGCAGAGGCGGGGTCTCAGCGTGAGACTTAGGCATTTGGACTGAAAGAAACCTTCAGCCCATGCAGAGAATGATGGAGGCATCTCTGCCCTGTGCTGGTCCCGGGGCCTGCTCTGGGATCAACCTTGGTGCCTAATCTTTCCTCTAAACACTCCTCCCTCTGCCCCAGCTATACGTCTCCCAGACGGCACCATCTTCCTCTCCACCTGACCCCATCCCCTCAGGGTTCTCTCACCTGACCCCTGGGGGAGAGAACAAGGGAGCTGACAGCAAGTATGGAGGGAGGGTACTGCAGGGAAGAACAACTTTTACTATTTATGACCTGAAAAAGTGAAAGTCGCTCAGTCTTGTCCAACTCTTTGCGACTCCAAGGACTACAGTCCACCAGACTCTTCTGTCCATGGAATTGTCCAGGCAAGAATACTGGAGTGGGTTGCCATTTCCTTCTCCAGGGGATCTTCCCCAACCAGGGACTGAACTCAGTTCTCCTGCATTGCAGGCAGGTTCTTTACTGTCTGAGCCACCAGAGAAGCCCGTTTATGACTTACTGCATTACAAAAATGATCAAAAGCAACTTATAGAGATATAATCATGTGGAAGGAAGGAAATTAATGAGTACATAATGGAGCAAAAATTATCAGCTGTGTAGTGTCTCAAGCCCTCCCCCACCTCCTGCCCACTAAACTAAGGAGGGACTCAGCCTGGTTCAGCCTGCAGGTTCCTACCCTGCCCTCCTCCTCTGAGGGAAGTTCAGTCATTGAGGATCAAGATTCTTGTTTTTGGTTTTGATAGTTTGTGACGCAGAATCATTTTGTGATGTGTTAAAAAAGAATTTAAGCAACTAAGAAAAAGCAAAACAAGAATTTTGTCCATGGAACCATGTTGCATAACACTGCACTAAGACTAAATACACCAGAGGCTGTTGCTTCATTTGCTTTGAATGAGAAAACTGGCAAAAAGAAAATATAAAGGTATGGAAGAAGGTGGGTTAGTGGTAAACTCAACATGCAGGGAACAGGATGGTTGCTTTTTTGACCCTGAGCTTCAGAACAGCCGACGCTTTGAGTATAGGCTGTGGGTTGTCTGCAAGGGCGATGTTGTAAGACTCAGCTGGACTCAAATGCTGGCTCTGCTACTTCCTAGCAGTGTGGCCTGAGAAAGTCATTTAAAGTTTTGGGGCCCCAGTTTAATCACCAGTCAAATATTCGGAAAGATAACGGTACCATACTCGTAGGGCTATTTAGGGAACTCAGAGAAAAACATGGGAGGCACTTGGTGCAGCTAAGCCCTCCATCTGTGCCATGTGACGGTGTCAGGGCCTGCCTGGCAAACACAGGCCACCACTCATGACAACGGTCACTGAGTCCCAGAGAAATTCCCCCACGGGTGATTATGCAGAGGCCACTGGGTGAGGTCATGGACAAGGTCCTCAGGAGCAACCAGAGGATGAATAAGACAGCAAGTATCCCATGGCTGCATCTTGTGACATCTCCCAGGAAAGAGTCATGGCATCCTATTTACGTGCAGTCAACAGAGAAAGGAGTGGCTTGATCCATGTGGAAAATGTAGCTCAACATTTCCAAACTCAGCCTCCAAAGTATATATGATATTATAACGCTACAGTCTACCTCAAACTGAGCAGAAATTTCCATCCTGTTCTACTGATAGGCAAACCAAGTCTCAGAGAGGGTAGATGAATTATCCAAAGGTGCCCAGCATGTCTGTGAGAAAACCAAAGTGCTGTTTCCTGGCTCTCCTGCCAGGCTGACTGAGTATCAGAATTTCCTGGAGACCTTGTTAAACTACATTAATTTGGGCACCACCCTAAAGATCTGAACCCAGAGTTCTCCAACTCTAAGCCTCTCTTCGTTTTGACTGCTTTGAAGGTCAGAGCCAAATTTTCTGGAGATTCAGGTTCAGTAATTCCAATATTGGCCCCGTAATTTAAAAGGAAGACTGTCTTCAGCTTTTTTCTAGACGAACTTCATTACAAGTGTACAGAAATTACCAAAAAAGTGTTAGTCGCTCATTCGTGTCCAACTCTTTGTGACCCCATGGACTGTAGCCTATCAAGCTCCTTTGCCCTTGGAATTCTCCAGATAAGAATACTGGAGTGGGTAGCCATTCGCTTCTCCAGGGGGATCTTCCCGACCCAGGGATCAAGCCCAGGTCTCCTGCATTGCAGGCAGATTCTTTACCATCTGAGGTACAAGGGAAGCCTGTGGACAAGTCACAACTCCTTGTGAGTCTACCTCTCAGTTTCCTATCTCTTGACCTCTGGGGTACCAAGCACCAATGGTGCCAGGCTATTTCCTAAAGCTCAAGAGATAACCTGCTGCTGCTGCTGCTAAGTAACTTCAGTCATGTCCAACTCTGTGCGACCCCACAGACAGCAGCCCACCAGGCTCCCCCAACCCTGGCCTTCTGCAGGCAAGAACACTGGAGTGGGTTGCCATTTCCTTCTCCAATGCATGAAAGTGAAAAGTGAAAGTGAAGTCACTCAGTTGTGTCCGACTCTTAGCGACCCCATGGACTGCAGCCCACCAGGCTCCTCCATCCATGGGATTTTCCAGGCAAGAGTACTGGGGTGGGTTGCCATTGCCTTCTCCCAAGAGATAACCTAACTCCTGCTATTTCTAGGCTAGGCTCAAGATACTCCCCAACCAGAACCATTCCAACCCAGAGGGTCCCTCTGAAGCACAAGAAAGCTGACCCAACCCCAGCAGAGAGCATTTTGGCCTCAAGTCTGAACACCTAGGATAGAAGGAGTCTCACTCTGTGGCTTATCTCTGTATCTCTAGCCCTCTTCTGTGTGTAAAGCACTAGGTATAATATCTGGCATACAGCAGATGCTTAATAAACATTAGCAGACTCCTCTGGGGGTCCAGTGGTTAAAAATCCACCTGCCAATGCAGGAGACACGGGTTCAATCCCTGGTCCAGGAAGACTGCACATGCCATGGGAAAACTAAGCCCAAAAGCCGCATCCACTGAGCCCACGCACCTAGAACCTATGCTCTGCGACAAGAGAAGCTACCATAATGAAAAACCCATGCCCCGCAACCAGAGAAAGCCTGCACAGCAACGAAGACCCGTGCAGCCAAAAATAAATAATAAAATAAATACATTTTTAAATAGAAGGAAAGAAACTGAAGTTGCTCAGTCGTGTCCAACTCTCTGCGACCCCAGACTCCTCTGTCCATGGAATTTTTCAGGCAAGAGTACTGGAGTGGGTTGCCATTTCTCCAAAATTTTAAAATACTTATGTATATAATAAAAATAAATAAATTTACATTGCTACTATTACTGGTAGCAAGAGGTTCTTAAATCACAATGACAATACTTCTCAGAGGCCCCTCTTTCCCAAAGGTTCTCAAGCTCTTGAAATCCCAACCATGTGTTAGTTCCATGACCAACTCTATCTAAGGCAGACAGAAGGGGGGTGAGAAACTCCCCCGGGCCACACATCTTCCATCTCTACTAGCCAAGAGGAACTTCTAGAGTTCCAACAAGGGACCAGGACCCAAGAGAAATGCAGACTTTTATAGACTCTCAGAGGAATACTGCATCTGAGCTGATCTTTACTGCATTACAAGTATGAAATTGTAACATTATGCTGTGAATTCTCCTATTTTCCCTATACAGCCTTCCATCCTGCTCCCCCTGACACTTACTTTCAGGTGAGTCAAAAATCAAAAAATCCTCTTGGGAAATAAGAAGCTTAACCTTTCTGCAATCCCGACTCAGAATCAGTATTTCCAAAGCTGTGGGATATTTAAAAGAAAATATTTTGTTTGGGTCTAATTGAAAACTGTCTATACTGGTGCTGGTGGGTCCAGTTGGGGGCGAGGCAACATCCCGTATACTTTACATATAGCATTTGGCTTAGATAACTTTGGAAAACTCTCTCATTTAAAAACATTCTAAAACCCTGGATAAAATATAACAAACGTTTTATATGCATAGCTGAGCTCACAAGAAAGTGAGATAAGTCCCCAGGGGACAAAAACAAAGAGGAGATTGGAAAATCAGAATATTAACTGTGTGAGCCAATGCTGCAAACAGCCCAGTGGAGGTGGGAGGTAGGGGGAAGGGGGAGCTGGTCTCAGTAAGCAAAGGACTTAGATTTTAACACCCACTTGGGTGTAGCAGTAAGGCTCTGGGCCCACATGAAGCATGGAATTGGAAATGGGAACCTGTATACAAGTAGAAAAGGAGAAAGCTTTGATAAAATGATAAACTAGAAAAAAAATCAATTATCGGCACAGACGATGACAGAGGAGCTAGTCAGCAGTCTAGGCACTGAGGAGGGGACAGAAGATAAATTCCCTAAGGATTTACACTCACAAGGTAGTTTTCACACAGACACAGGATTTTGTATCTACGTGGGCCAGATCCCTCCCCAGATTAAAAATTAACATACAATGGTCCCAGACCAAGAACAGTCTACCAGAGCAATCTAAAAATCTGGGGGACCCACTCTTCAGCCAAGCTGATGAGGATGATCACAAATAAAGCTGCACTGAAGATGAGCTCATATTAGAAAGTGTGATCTGACGTGGCCCCTAAATCTTCACCTCCTGGCATTCACACTCTTGCATAGTCCCCTCCTCTCGAGTGCAGATTAGACCTATTTGTCCACTTCTAATGAAAAGAGTATGGCAGATACAATGGCATGTCACTTCTGAGATTCGATCACAGAAATGCTAGGGCTTCCCTCTCGGACACATTCTCACTCTCTCAGAGCCTTCGCTCTGGGGGAAGCAAGTTGCTGTGCTGTGAGCTGTGTTATATTGTGAGCCATACAGTGAGTCCCACGCACTATGGATATGAAGCCTGCTGACCGTAGGTGAGCATGGAAAGAGATCTTCCTCTAGTCAGACCTTGAGGTGACTGCAGCCTTGGCCAATACCTTGATAAAGCCTGTAGGACATCTGACCCAGGTGGCACCAGCTAAACTGTGCTCAGATTCCTGACCTATAGAAACTGTGAAATAATAAGCATTTTTTTGTTTTAAGACTCATGTTTTTATTGGTTTGGTTTTGGCTACACTGGGTCTTCGCTGTGCTGTGCAGGCTCAGTTCCTGGTCGAGGGATCAAACCTGCGTCTCCTGCACTGGAAGGCAGATTCTTAACCACTGGACCATCAGGAGAGTTCCAAGACACTATGTTTTGGGGTAATTTTTTATGCAGCAATAGGTAACTGGGCCTTCCAAGTAATGCTAGCAGAAAAGAGCCTGCCTGCCAATGCATAAGACATAAGAGACACAGGTTTGATCCCTGGGTCAGGAAGATCCCCTGGAGGAGGGCATGGCAACCCACTCCAGTATTCTTGCCTGGAGAACCCCATGGGACAGAGGAGCCTGGTAAGCTACAGTCCAAAGGATAGGAAAGAGTCGGACATGACTGAAGCAACTTAGCACAAGAGATGAGTGAGTGAAGTCGCTCAGTCGTGTCTGACTCTTTGTGACCCCAGGGACTGTAGCCCACCAGGTTCCTCCATCCATGGGATTCTCCAGGCAAGAGTACTGGAGTGGGTTGCCATTTCCTTCTCCAGGGGATCTTCCCAACCCAGGGATCGATTCCGAGTCTCCTGCATTGCAGGCAGAGGCTTTAACCTCTGAGCCACCAGGGAAGTTAAACAGCGACATAAATAAGAACTAAACTTTTATTGAGTTAAGCTATTGAGAATTCAAGGTTTATCTGTTATGCAGCTAGTATTACCTTAGCTAAAGAAGATTAGCTTTTAAACTATGTTTAAATTTTCTAAAACTTAAAAGATAAATAAAGCTAAGGATAGAATAAAAGCTTTGAAAAAAAAAAAAGCAGAAAGATTTCCAAAGAAACCAAATCAGATTTCTAGGTGGAGGGAGGGGAGGGGAAAATTAAAACACAAGTAATGAGTTAAGTAGTAAATGAAACACAACAGAAGAGAAAAATAGAGAACCAGAAAATATATCTGAGGAACTTACTCCGAAGGCAGCAAAGAGAGGTACAGAAATGGAAAATATGAAGGAGAGGTTAAGATATAAAAGGAAATGATAAAAATACCCCAAATACAACCAATAGAAGTTCTGGAGGGGTGACTAGATAAACTACGTCTGTGTTAGTCGCTTAGTTGTGTCCAACTCTGTGTTACCCCATGGACTGCAGCTTGCCAGGCTCCTCTTTCCACGGAATTCTCCAGGCAAGAATACTGGAGTGGGTAGCCAGGCCCTTCTCCAGGGGTCTTCCCGACCCATGGATCAAACCTGGGTTTCCTGCATTGCAGGTGGACTCTCCAGGAGGAAGCCCAGATAAAATGTAGAAGAAGCGATATTTTAAGAGATAATAATGGTGGTTTAGTTGTGAACTCATGTCCAACTCTTGCAACCCCATGGACTGTAGCCTGTCAGGTCCTCTGTCCATGGGATTCTCCAGGCACGAATACTGGAGTGGGTTGATAATAATAGTCTAGTCATTAAGAATTTTCCAGACTTCTGACTTCAGACACAACAGAGTGAGGATACCAAACCCTATGCCCTAAGACAACTATAAAGCTGCACAAAGCTCTCCAAAACAACCATTTTATCACTCTGAAAATCAATCAGTTATACAACAAAGAAACACATTCATGAAAATTGCTGAACTTTGGGTAAGAACAATGAGTCTGTAGTGTCCTCACCTGGAGTTGATCCCATAACACAAGTTCCCAGCTCTATAAGTTGCAATAGTTCAACTAGGGTGGACCAGGCTATGAAAACCAGCTGCTTAACTGCAGCTAACAAAGGGGGCTCACTTTATTTCGAGCACTGTCCATTATAATGTCAAGAATAAGAATAACCAGTGGCACTAACAGGTTGAGGTTTCAGCACTGTTTGGGGGCAAGCAATGGGACTGGCAGACTAGACAGGAACTTGATGGGGAATTCTAAAGGGGAAAGATAGCCACACAGAGTTTGATAAGCACTTCACATAATAGGGGTTAACTAGAGGCTGGGTGTACCACAAGAATCAGAAAGGCCTTGAGCCCACCCACATATCCCTGGCCAATAGAGCCCGTGCATATGTACAGAAGAAATGTAGGAGAGTCTGTGAAAAATAAAAGCCAGAGCAGGCTTGAAAACAGCAATATTCCTCAGCTCACACATAGAACCATAAAAGGAGAGAAAGGAAGCCTTACTGGCTTGAAGGTTTTGAGCACAACCTCTGATCAGTCTCTGGCTGGACACTAAGCTATGCAGAGACAGGGTCAACCCCTAGGAAACCAGGTTTTAAAATAAAATCAAGAAAGAAAAAAAATTAGTGGAGACATCAGAGGCTACATCTAGCAAGGTAGATAGAGTTCACAGATTTAGACCAGGAATTAACAAATAAACAAAGCAATAGCAATCTTCAAGAGATAAAATAAGAATCCAGAGTTGCTACAATATGTTAAATAAAATGTTCAGTATTCAACCAAAATTTTTATTATGACACTTGTAAATAAACAAGAAAATGTGAATGTCCCTGAATGTTTGATTTATTATACAAAGACTACAAGGCAGGTATTATAAGAATGTTCAAAGAACTAAAGGAAACCATATTTAAATATCTGAAGGAAGTATGAAAACAGTGATGGCATTAATAGAAAATCACAATAAAGAAAAAATTTTCAAAAAAGAAGAAAATAATCAAATGGAAATTCTAGACCTGAAAAGTACAATAACTGAAATTTAAAATTGGCTAGAAAGGCTCAGCATAAAAAGTTATCAGTAAAACTTAAGATAATCAGCGTAGATTATCCAATATAAAGAATAGAGTGGGGTGAAAGACTGAATAGAAATTAGCAGTGTCTCAGAGACTTCTGGGCAACATCAAGTATACCAGTATGCATGCAATGGGACTCCCAGAAAAAAGATGCGAGAGAGGAATAAAAAATATCTGAAGAAATAATGGCCCCAAACTTTCCAAACTGGCCTAGAAACATTAATCCACAGGTCAAAGAAATTCAATGAATCCAAAGTAGGCTAAATACAAGGAGATCCATACCCAGACACATTACAATCAACTTTCTAAAGACAAAGAGAACATATTTTTTAAGAAAATCTTAATAACCACAAGAGAAAAAACAATTCATTTGCATACCCCCCAAAAATTATTAATTGACTTTTCGTCAGAAATCATGAACACCAAAAGCAGTGGTGTTCAAAGTGTATAGCACTCAGTGTATAGTCAAAGTGCTAAAAGAAAAAAAACTATCAACCAGGAATTCTATATTCAGCAAAACTATCCTTCAAAAAATGAAGGAAAAATAAAGACGTTTCCAAATAAATACAGACTGAAGAAAGCATTGTCAGCAGAGTTATCTTATAAGAAATACTAATGCAACTTCTTCAGGTTAAAAGGAAGTGACATCCAGTGGTAACTCAAATCCACAGGAAGAAATGAAGAGCACCAGAAATGGTAAATATGTGAGTAAATATAAAGATGGTTCACACTTTTTCTCTCAAATTCTTTAAAAGACATAAGATTTTAAAAAGGTTAAAAAAGACAGAAGAGTGTGCAAAGTAATTATTCCATTACTATTATCAGTTTACAGTAAGTTTTAGCTTAAATACATATATAGAATATATATATGACAATAATAAAGAAGGGAGAGGAAACGGAGATATTTTAGAGCAATGCTTCTATATTTTACCAGAATAAACTAGGTTTTAATTAGTTACACATGTAAGTCTTAGTGCAATCGCTAATGCACTAAATAATATAGTAAAGGGGATTAACAGAAATAAAACTGTACACAAAAAATTTAATACAAAAGAAGGCATAAAGGAAGAACAGAGGAACAAAAATGACATGAGACAATCCAGCCAAATCAGTAATCACATTAAATGTGGATAGACAAAACACTCATTCAAAAGACAGAGATTGTCAGACTGGATCAAAAAGCACGCAGATTGAAAGTAAAAGGATGTCAGCAAACAGGAACACGAAAGAATGTTCCAGATTTGATGAAAGACATGAATCCTCAGATTCTGGAAACACGTGCGTGTGTGTGTGTGTGTGTGTGTGTGTGTGAGAGAGAGAGAGAGAGAGAGAGAGAGAGCATGCACACACATACACATCATTGTGAAACTGCAGGACACCAAAATCACAGGCAAGATCTTGACAGCAATCAGAGAGAAGTGAAAATTACCAACAAAGACAGTTGGGTTAATAGAGGCCTTCTCAACAGCAACAACAGAACAGATGACGGGGAATATCTTCAAAACACAGAGAAAATAAATGTTGACCTAGAATTCTGTAATAAGCTAAATTATGTTCAACAGTGAGGGTAAATTATATTTTTGGCTAAAGGCAGAATTTGCCACTGACATGTACTGAAAACAATTACTAAAGAATTTACTTTAAAAGGAAGGAATGAGAGAACTCCCTGATGGTCCAGTGGTTAGGATGTGGTGCAGTGTGTGTGTGTGTGTGTGTGTGTGTGAGAGAGAGAGAGAGAGAGAGAGAGAGAGCATGCACACACATACACATCATTGTGAAACTGCAGGACACCAAAATCACAGGCAAGATCTTGACAGCAATCAGAGAGAAGTGAAAATTACCAACAAAGACAGTTGGGTTAATAGAGGCCTTCTCAACAGCAACAACAGAACAGATGACGGGGAATATCTTCAAAACACAGAGAAAATAAATGTTGACCTAGAATTCTGTAATAAGCTAAATTATGTTCAACAGTGAGGGTAAATTATATTTTTGGCTAAAGGCAGAATTTGCCACTGACATGTACTGAAAACAATTACTAAAGAATTTACTTTAAAAGGAAGGAATGAGAGAACTCCCTGATGGTCCAGTGGTTAGGATGTGGTGCTCTCACTGCCTGGAGCCCGGGTTCAACCCCTGGTCAGGGAACTAAGATCCCAGAAGCCACATGGCACAGCGAAAAATAAAAGGAAGGAATGAAATGTAAGAAGGTATAGTGAGAGGCAACTAAGACAGTGTACATGCTAAAGTACTACAGTACAAACTAAAATACTGCCACAAGCACGCATGAGAAAGGAGGCGGAGATCAAAAGGGAATGGAGGAGACAGTGGATGGAGCAAGTAACCTGGAGCAGAAGGAAAAGGGCACCAGCAGTTCGGTTTTGGACATTCTAATTTTGAGATGTCTACTCAGCATCCAAGCGAGATTTCAATACACAGTTAGATCTACATGCCCGGTATTTATGGGAGAATGTGGGCTGATGATAAACACTTGGAAGTCATCAGGCTCTCAATAAGCTTGAAAGCCATGAGCCTGGATGAGCTCACCCAGGGAGTGAGGGTAAGAAGAAGTCCAGGAACTAAGCCCTGGAAAGCTCCGATGTTTAGATCCTGAAGAGTCTGTGGGCCCCAGTGACACGGACTGAGAATAGGCAGCCAGAGAGGGACTCTAGAAGAATCTGAAAGATGTGGCATCCTCAAGGCCAACTGAGAAAAGTGTTTCAGGAAGGAGAGAATCATCGGCTGTGTTAGATGTTGCTGATGGATCAAGTGAAACAAAGAGGGAGCATTAACAAGTAAGTTTCACAACACAGGCTGGTCTTATGTGAAAAGATGACTATGCCAGTCCAGATTCCCTGATTCAGGAAATGTAACAAAGAAATGCTGAGAGACAGCAGTGGCAACAAACAAGGAGGGCCAAGGAGGAGAGACTTTTGCATTGCTTTTTGCATTGCTTTTTTTTCCCCAGCAAACAGTAAAAATAGCTAACCTTTATCGAGTGCTGGCTCTGTGCCAAGAACACTATTACCATGCCTATTTTTAAATAGGGAGAGTGGGGCTCAAAAAAGTCAAGTAACTTGCCCCAGGTCACTCAGCTGGTAAGGAGTGAAGCTGGAATTCAAACCCACCTCAAGCATTTAATTACTAAACTGCACTGCCTTCTTTAGTTAAGGGGAAAGTCTATACTTAGGTATAGAACTCATGCGTATAAAATACCAGTTTGGGGCCAGCTTCCTTGTGTTTGCATATATTTTCTCACTGAACTCCCCAAACTCCTGTGAGGTAAGCATCACTACAATTGTCATTTCCACCATGAGAAAACAGAGGCGTTGAGAGGAGAGCATCTTGCCAGTGGTCCCCAGGGTGGAGTGGAGGGGAGAGAGCTCAGGCCCTGATCATCTCTGAGACTGAAGCTCTGCCCTCTTCAGTCTGTGCAGACAGTCCTGCCTTTTACATGTGGCGGGGGAGCTGGAGCAGTCAGACCAGGACAGGGCTAGGGAAGCTCAGAGAACTGACACTGCCCTTCCGAGTTCATCACTTGGAGGATGCTTGGCAGTTTTTAAGGATGTGACTTGCTGAGATCCTCAGTCTGATTCAGCTGAGAACCCCAGGGCATGCTTCCCAGCTCCCCAGAACCAGACTTGTGCTCTCTCCAGGGGCAGATTCCTGAATTTTAAGACCAAGGCTGAGCATGGGAGCGAGTCCTCCTCCCCACCCCTTTCCCCCGGCATGCTGGGCTGTTTCCTACCTGTCCGGTGGTGAGGGAACGGCTGTAGCCAGGAATGGAGCTCCGCGGGTGGATCCGGGGTGGGACACAGCAGCTGGGCAAGGTCAAAATTCCAGATTAAGAATGGGGGTCTGCTAGGAGGTGGGGGAGGGGAATGAGAGCACTGGGGTCCCTGAGTGGGTTCTGTTCCTCAGAAACCCCCAGAATCTCCAGGAGGAGACTCCTGAGTAAAAGGACTGTGCTAAAGAGGCATTCAGATAGGGGCTTTCACAGGCACCCCTCTTCATATGGGCCAGAGCGAGACTGCCCAGTTGAACCCTAAGCAGGGAACCTGATGGTACCCACGCGATGCACATCTCCTGCAGGCACCCAGCATCAGCTTCCTGCCCCCTCCCCACCCCCCAGCTCTCCCTTGTCCTTACTTGATCCGGGCCTGGTCCACACTGGAGGAGCGGCGAGTGGTGAAGCGCCGGGCGACCGCTTTGGGAGATGTCTTGGGGCTTCCGTCTGAGTCTCCGCTCTCCTCATCCCCCATGGCTTTGATGTAGCTGCCGCTCCGCATCCTGCGGCAGGGGATCTCCCCGTCCTTGCCCCCAGTGGGGTAACCCCCCCAGTCATCTTGCGGCACCTGCAGGGACAAGGGGCCTCAAGTACCTACTAAGTCGGGAAGCCGGGACCCTCTTTCTTCACTGCCAGTGGGAGATGCACAGCCCTGGCTCAAGCAAACCAAGCTCAGGAATATGTCAAGCCAGATCAGGTGAGGTCTCCCCTACAGGACATGCCTCTTCATCCTCCATGGGCTTCTGCTACTTAACTGAGGGACATCTAAAGAGTCTAAGGGCTCCCACGATAGGTACCAAGAGGTTGAAGCTCAGAGGCCAAAGTGACCTATGTCAATCTCACGCCTAGCAGTAAGGCAGCCCCTGCCATCAGTCACTTTTCACTCCTCCTTCTCCTTCATCCTCTTAACGTGCTTACATCCCAAACCCTCTGATGTCCCCCTCCCTTCTCTGAAGAGCCACAGGAGGAGTGACATCAGTTTGCGTTTCAGAAAGAGCACTTCAACGGTCCAGAGGTTGGATTGTGGAGAGCCAGGAGCAGGGCAGGGGCTCAAGTGGTGAGAGGGAGACCAATTAAGAGGCTGATGCTGCTATCCGGGCAAGAGATGATGAGCCCTAAATTAAGACAATGACAATGAGGGGGAAGAGAAGATGGAAATGAGAGGTGTTCAGGAGCATCAGTGAGCCTGATTAGACGTGGGGGGTGAGGGGGCGGGGAGGAGTCGTGGAGGACCGGGAGGCTGCCGGCTGAGGACCTGGGGGATGGTGGCATTGCTCACTGAGCCACAGAATCCCAGAGAAACAGATTTGGGGGAAAGGTGATAGGTTCAGGGTTGAGCATCTTGAGCTGGCAAAGAACTGTGGAGCAGGTGGTTGAATGTTTGGTTCTGGAGTTCAGTGGAAAGATCTGAGCTGGAGGCAGACACGGGGGCGTCATGGGTGGCAGCTGAATCCACAGGAGTGAATGAAACAGCCCAGAGGATAGAAGAAAGAGAGGTGGGCAGGGATCCACTGACATTTAAAAGGGGGACTGCGAAGAAAGGGAGAGGAGCCTATGAAGTCACCTGAGAAGGAGTGGGCAGATGGGTGGGAGAGAAGTCAGGAGAACGCCCTGTCACGGAAACAGGAGACATTTCCAGAATAGAAGGAGTTGATAATGTCAAATGCCACAGTGCATGCTGAGGTTAGCGGTTTGGGCTGGGGAGTTAAAACCATATTCAAATTCTGGCCCCATCGCTTGCCAGCTGTGTAAATGTGAGCAAAGTTGGTTAAACTCTGCCACAGTTTCCTCATCTGTGAACTGGTAATGATAATTACGCCTGCATCACAGCACTGGTGGAAACAATAAATGAACCAACAGAGAGTAAGGGTTCAACGTTAACTATCATAACGGTGAGCACTGAGAGATACCTTTCAAGGAGGGCTCTCAAGAGGCCATTGGTGACCACTGCCGGGACATTTCAGAGGCCAGGAGTGTGGAAGTCAGTCCAGTAAAGGAGAGAATGAAAGGAAATGGTGGAGTCTATGCTCTAAGAACTTGGAAATGAAGGGGAGACAGGAAGGAGATAGAAGGGAGTATGGGGTTAAGGAAAGTTTGTTTGGTTTGGTTTTTTAGGATAAGAGCGATCTGGGCATGTTTGCAGGATGAGGGAAAGAGTCAGTAAAGAGAAAGATAGTCTTTAAATGTGGGGAGGAAGCAGGGACAGTTTATGGATGGAAGGGATCCTGGGGAGATGGGCTCAAGCCCTATGGAGGGGGCACCGTGGGATGTGTGGTCCTAGCTTCATCTCTGAGCCAAGGAAGGGGATGATGGGGGCTGGGGATCTTGATGAGTCTGCAGGTGGGTGAGGGAGTCCATAATGGTTGGCCTATGCCCGTTGAAAAGAACAGGCTAAGTGGGGGTGGAGGTCAGGGTTCGGGGAGAGCATAGGGTTCGGGAGAGGAACAAAGACTCTAGGGTGAGGCTAGATGAGAGACCAGAGATCAGTGTGAGAACAGGGACTCAGCGATGGGTGAGCCCCATGAAGGAGCCCTCAGTGGGAGGACAGGGATGAGTGGGGGGCTGGGCTCAATCAAATGGGAACACAGGGAGGAGATGAGGCTCCATAAAGGAACAAGGGCGCCAAGTGAGAAGGGGGGTTCTGGAAGAAGTTTGCGGGAGACCTGAATGCAGTGGGAGAATAGAGTCTCAACAAAAGGGCTGGGCAACCAACCAAGACACCTGGGCTGATGCGGCCAGCTTCCCCTGCTTTTGTGCCAGGGGAGTACAGGTTGTCTGGAGAGTTTCTACAGCCCTTTGTTCTCTGCCAAACAGGCTCAGACTTCCCAGTCCTCAGATCCCCTGGAACCCCAGCCCCTGACAGGGCCTCCCCTTCCCCATACTCTACAGAGAGCAGCCACAGGCAGGCAGAGGGAGGTGGCAGGCCAGCCAGGGCACGCTCTGCCACACTGCAGGGTTCCCACTCCATGGCCACTGCAGAGCTGCTGGCTCCTCCGCAGGACGCCGTGAGGTGCATGTTAAAAAGGAAGCCCCCAGGGAGGTCAGGGCAGCCCTGGAGAAGCAGCAGGGAGCAGCGGAGTGGAGGCAAGGCTCCAGGGATGGCGGAAGAAGGGCTGGTGTTCTCTCCTGAGCCCTTTCTTCTGGACCCTTCAATTCCCAGTTTAGAGAACCTTCCTACCCAGGGAGAGGGCAGTGCAAGACCAATCCTGAATCCTAGAAGTCTCCAGTCTCCCCTTCTGTCTCTCGCCCCTTTCTGCTTCCACTATGGCCCTTGAGCTTTAGCAAGTTCCCCACCCAGGAGAGCCCTAACATGTGAACAACTTACCAAAAAGGCCAATGATACCCAAAGGACAGGTGCAAGCTCAATTCTCCATGCCTCTGAACACGCTGCAGCCTCTTCCTGGAACACTCAGTCCTGGAAACACTGCACGCGACTAACTCCAACTTGTCCACTGCGCCTCTGTTCAGGGGACATTCTTCCTGGAAGCTGCTCTGAGCAGCCCCTGGCCACCACCACCCAAGTGGGTGAGGTGTCTCCTCTGGGCTCCCAAGGTTCCCAAGGCTCTCTCCTCTCGCCGCCTCCCTGCACTCTATTCTGTGTGTGCTGTGCTTAGTTGCTCAGTCATGCCCGACTCTTTGCCGCCCCATGGACTGTAGCCTGCTAGGCTCCTCTGTTCATGGGGATTCTCCAGGCGAGAATACTGGAGTGGGTTGCCATGCCCTCCTCCAGGGGATCTTCCCGACCCAGGGACTGAACCCGGGTCTCCTTCACTGCAGGAAGATTCTTTACCATCTGAGCCACCAGGGAAGCTGCCTTGTCTATTCCACTGTTAAACTGTGAACTCCTCCAGGCAGCATCTGTGTCTGCAACTTTGCATTCACAGCACCCAGGGAACACTCATAGAACGAATGGATGTGGATTAACTATGTGAAATGTGCGTTTGGGGGATAACCCTAAGTCTACTGGACTTGTAGAACTTGTCTAGACTCTTTCTTCTCCAACTATAGGAGGGCTCAAGAAGACACATAAGGGGATGTGGGAGAGGAGCATGAGACAGAGAAGAGGAAGGTGGATGGCAGGAAGAGCCCCTAACCCCATCTCTATAGGATGATGGAGAGGGGACAGTGAGGGATGGACCAAGGCTCCATAAGAAGAAGGGGTCAGAGCTCCTAGCCTCACCTGCAGACACCCTGGAGGTGGTAAAAGAAGACAGGGACAGTGTGCCAGTTATCGCCTGCACCATCTACTCCCAGGAAGCCCTAGCTCGCTGCTGGGTCTGGAGCTCAGACTCCAGTGTGCACCTCAGCCCAGCAAAACCCACAGGACAGGTTCCCTGGCTCTTCCACAGCCTGGTGGGTGTCCCACCGCAGGTTCCCCAGAATGACAATACCAGCAGAGGCACACTCCGGAAATAACTGACCTTCATATCCAAACACTATCTGGACCACCCAGATTTGGGCAGAAAAGAGGTCTGGAGAAGGCCTGGGGGCAAGACAACTGCTTTCCAACAGCTGACCTCCAATCTCGGGGAAGCACAGGCAGGCAGCCCCGCTCCATCCTGTTCACTGCTCACCCTCAACCTCATTCTGCCTCCAGCCTCACAAGACAGAGGCCGGCACAGCTTGTCCTAAACAGCAGGTAGAGGAAAAGTCTTTCTGGCACTGACATACGACATCAAAAGAGAAGGGCCCCTTCACTGCACAAATGGGGAAACTGAGGTCCCCAAAGGGGTTCAAGGTGTTACAAGACAGTGAGGCAGGGAAGAACCCACTGCCTCCAGACCTGTCATCATGGGACGAGCTGGTTGCCATCCAACCCCTTCCACAGCCCCTGGGGCAACAACCCTGGTGAGGGCTGGGGATCCTGCTCCCCACCCCCACCAAAGCCTCACCTGCAGATAGTGATAAGTCCTGGCTTTGGCCTTAGCCTCCGGCCCCAGGAGCCCCTTGCTGGGCCCGGGCCCTTGGTATCCGTCCCGGCCCTGGCTGACCATCATGGTATGCCAGGCACTTCGCTTGACCGATTGTCCATCCAGCGACATGGACATGCCAGTGCAGGCAAGACAGCGGCCTTCCGACCCCCCCGAGCGCCCCTTGAAGCTCAAGTCCCGGTAGGACCCATCCGGAGCCTCCAGGCAGAAGGGACCCCCAGGCTCCCCAGGGGGCCGCCCACCGGCCAGGAAGCCGCTGTCACTGTCCAAGTTGTCATCAGAGCTCCACCAGCCCGCGGCCTTGGCCTGGTGCCGGCCATCCCCCTTGCGGTCCTTGCTCTTACTCCTCTTGCCATGCCGGGACTGGTGGTGGTGGTGGTGGTGGTGGTGATGGTGGTGGTGGGAGGCGTGGGGGCCACCAGAGCTCGGGCCTGGGTAGCTGTCTCCCCCGGAGCCACCTCTTCCCTCGGCCTTGGGCCCGTTGTAGTCCCGCTTCCCTGGAGCCTCCAGAGAGTGGGACTTGGCGAACAGCTTCTGCACAGAGTGGACCAGGTGCCGGATGCGGCTGGGGCTCTCGCTGCGGGCCTCCGGGGCAGCGCCAGACCCCGGCCCGGGCCCGGGCCCGGCCCCTGCCGGACCCCGCTGGTATGGCAGCGTGTGGAAGCCATCCTGTTGAACAGGCAACTGCTTTTCAAACTGGTCCAGCAGTGTGGGAGGCAGGCGGGGGGCACCCTTGCCCTGCGGGTGGCCCACACAGTCTTCACAGGTGTCGAAGGGGCCCTGGCCGGGGTACATCCTGGGGAAGGTGCTGCTACCCCCCCCAACCCCGGCCCCTCCTGGCCCTCCCTCGGGGCCTATGGATGGCCCCTCACTCAGGCTCAGGGGCCCTTCAGGAGAAAGGTGTCCCAGGCCAGCTCTTGGGGCACAGAAGCGGGGCTCGGTGGAGAAGGCCTCCCCGGAGCCCACCAGGTACGGGGCCCTGGCAGCAGGGCCCACGTCCATATGCTGCTGGTCGGCAAAGCGGGCTGGGCGGGGATGGCTGCCTCGGTCGCCATGGTAACCCCTCATGGCCTCAGCAAGGGCTCTTCATAGCGCTGGGGGCCAGGCCCCAGGAACCTCCTGGGAAAATAGGGAGCAATGGGGTTAGGATTGAACAACAGGCCACTTGACCTGAAACTTTTATCAGGTATTCTTAGAACTGCTTAGGTAATACATATCAGTTCATTGTGGTTAATTGTACTGTCCTTATGGGCTTAAAAGTCGTACTAGACAGAGACACTCACAAGGGCACAAAATAATATCACTATTCATCAGATGCTGCAAAGATGATAAATACTTATTCCCAAGAGGAAATGTCCTCAACCAAACGTTTTTTAAAAAAATCTTAGGTAACCAAAAGTAAAAAGATACCAATACAGACATAAAAACAATAGTCAAACATACGAGCCATTATGCGAACTAGCTTCTAACAAGCTGGTGTGAGGCAAACTGAGCCAGCGCCACACCTGTGTCCCATCCCTGCCCAATTCCCCTGCTATGAAGAGCCAGGGCTGGCGGTCACAGCTCCCAGAAGCAATAACCAGAGAGAAGGCTGGACCCAAATCTACATACCCATCACGATTCTGTAGGATAACCCCTCCCCTTCCTTCCACACCCAGTTCCTTCCATCTGGCTGGAGGCTCATTCTCCCTCCCCTCCAGGGCAGAGACAGGAAGGGATAACCTGAGATGACTCCTCCCTCCTCTTCTGGGTTCCAAATACTCCCTGATGAAATCCCCCCTTTTACCAACACCCCCATTCCAGTGGAGGGGAGGTCATGAAGGGAGGAGAAACATAAAAGAGGAACGCTGGCTATTTAGGCAGCATCTGAATCCTAAACGGGTTAGAACCCAGGAGTTCCTCCTCCCAGGAACAGTGGGCTGGCCGGGCAGGGAGGTGATGGAGGGAGAGCGTTGGAACCAGTGGCGCTGGCCCCCATCCCAGGCTTGCCAAAGCTACAGGACAGAGAGGTCAGCTCTCAGCAAGAACTGCCTCCAATCAGGACTCCAGAGCTGCCAGGACAGGAGCTGCAGCAGGAGGGAGTGCCAGCAGGAGGGACGGGCCGAGGGGCTGGCAGACGGCGCCCTCCCTCATCCCGGACCACTCCTGGGCCATCTGCTGACTGTGAGGAGACGACAGCCTCGAAGACTCCAGACAGCAGCACCTCCAAGGCTCACCCGCCCTTCCTCCCCACCACGGCCTCCCCATACCCTCCACGGTTCAAGCTTCTTCCAGATCCCGCTCACAGTTCATCTCTGAGCACTTGCCATGTACTGGGCACTGTGCATACTCAATGCTCTCCAATCCCCCTGAAATCCTATGTGTAGATGTTATCCACATCTACCCACGAGAAAATAGCTCAAAATGGTAAGGTCACAAAGCCGGTAAGTGGGTGAGTCACTTTGCATCAAGATTCAAACCCAGCTTATTTTGATTTGAGAACCCTATCCCCCATACTCTCCTACAACTCACCATCTTGGGTGTCCCATCCTTGGTGTCAGGATCTCCACCGCCAGGCAGAATCCTAACTTCAGAAGGCTCAGGACCACTGGCTCCTATCCGGAAAGAAAAGGGTGGTAAGCAAAGAGGAAAAGAGATTCTCCCGGAGTCCTCAGAGGACTGGTCTCTGGCCTTGACAGTTTCCCTGCCCAACCCCCCAAGCCAGGACTGATTGGATCCCCCATGATGCAGAGCCTCTGGACCCCCAGGGAAATAAAGTAGGCTTAATTATGCAAATGAATGCAAATAAGCTTACAGGTTGGACCACCTCCAACTGCAGGTGTCTGTGTGATCTGTCCGTGGTGCTGAGCCACTGCGCTTTCATTGCCCTCAAATATGATTCCATTCCACAAATATTTGTTGAGCAGCTACCATACCAAGACTCAGAGTGAGATATGAATAGAGGTGATTTAAGAGTGGTCCCTGTCATTAAGAGGCTTATAGTCTAACAGGGGGACCAACCTTTCACATGAGAGGGTTATTTTAGGTCCCTGTATTTTTGCATAAGCTGCTCCCTCCTCCTAGAATCTACTTTCATCCACCCCCCAACACATTCCCCTGGCCAACACTTATTCAGATTAAGCTCCACCTTCCTTTGAAGACTTTTCTGGGTTATGCCTCTCTATTGCGTTTTTAGAATACCCTGGGTTCCCCATGAAAGCAACTATCGCATTGCACTGAAATTGTCTGTTTCAGTTTCTGTCTCCCCAAGTAGAATCCGGTCTTCTGCAGAGTAGGAACCAAATTCTATTTATCACTGGATCTCCAACACTCACCTCGGGGCTTTGCCCAGAGATGGTACTTAACAAATGTTCACTAAGTAGATGAATAAATGACTGTGCAGGAAAAAGGTTCCAAAATGTTAGGCCAGTTAAGATGAGGGCAAGAGCAGATCCAATAGAGGGAAACCGAGGAAGACTTCTCAGAGAGGAGTGTGCTTGAGATGGAGAACAAGATGGCTGTGTGTAAGGGAGATGGAATTCCCAGTGAAGGCAAGAGCATGCACAAAGGCAGAAGAGGTGGGCAAATAAGCAATTTTGAGGGGTGGGATGAGAGAGTTCCAGCAGACATTTGGGGTTTGGAAAACACTAGGAAGAGATGGGGGAGAGAGAGAGAGAGAGTCAGAAAGGAAGACGACTCTGAAGTTTGCAGCAGCCGTGACTGGAAGACTAATGATGCCATTATTAGACACAGGGATGTCAGAAAGAAGAGCTAGCTTTGCGGGCATGATTAATAGTAGTGGAAGAGACACAGTCAGACAACAAGAAGAACTTCCTGACCCTGAGGGATGTGAGACAATGAGGAAGATTGTGAAGTCTCCTGGGAATCTTCCATAGAGGGGAGAGTAGGACCTCTCCAGCCTCTGGCCCATGCTATGGCCTGAGCTGGAGAGGCTATTGGTTACCCTGCCTGGAGGGGAACTGGGGTAACCTTACAGATATCAACTGCCTCTCTCCAGATGACAATTCTTCTCTACCTTTAGCCCTCTCTGGGGAAGCAGAGGGGATTTCAGACCAAAATGGCCTCTCAAATAGTTATTGGAAAAGCACCTAGAAGCATCTCTCCACCTTGGAAAGATGCTTTGATAGCTTGGTCTTTCATCCGTGGTACAGTCCTCCTCTTCCTGCCCCAAGCAGGACCCTTGTCTGAGACTCACAGCACAAAAGGCCAGTTTGGCAGAAACCCAGACCACCCAGTTTGCTTTGTCTGTGGCCACATCAAGCCTGGGAATGTCCACACCAATGGTTTGGACATCCCCAGGTTTTCCCACGTCTCCCACCACTACTCAGGTGCTGCTGCCAGCCACAGAGCCTTCATCAAGATCTTATCAACCTCAGTCTCTCTAGCATCGATCCATGTTCTCCCCCACACCCGGAGGAGGGCATGGCAACCTACTCCAGTATTTCTGCTGGAGAATCCCATGGACAGAGGAGCCTGGCAGGCTCTAGTCCATAGGGTTGCAAAGAGTTGAACACAACTGAAGCGACTTAGCACATACACATGCACCGTGTTCCCCCAGCTTTAGTCTCAGAGGAGGTGTGCCCCTGTGTTTATTCCTCTCCAGACAAAGCACTCCCAACTCCCTTTCCCATGTCCTACAGGGTAGTACTTGCTAGTGGAAAAAAGCACAAACCCTGACACCACAAACCCTCAGACCACCCTGAGACCTGGTGACCCACCCTCTCGAAGCCTAATGATACCTGCTCACCTATCTCCAAGGATTTCAGTATCAAGTGATACAATGTGCATGAAACCACACTGTAAACTCTAAAGATTATGCAATATAGTCCCCCATGTGAAGCCCTCATTCTGGATTTGCAAAATCCCCAATGTCCAAATACTACACAATACAATCAAATTCAGATTACTGGGAGAAAAGGAAGCTATCCGATTTCTGGATTTCTTAAAGAGATGATTTAACTGATATAGATTTAATTATATAAACTTCCTCCTATATCTCATGATTACCATCACATTCCTTCTGCTGCCTCCCCATTACTAAACATAATCAATAAGAAGGAAAAACAAGCAAGGAGGGGACTAATAATTCAATCCATCACCATGTCCTGTGGATTTTGTTTCCTAAAAATAGATCTGCCCACTTATTTCCATATCTACCAAATCACTGTCGGCTGACTGGCCAAAACTCATTCTCAACCTCTTTTCCCCTTTCCCAGACTCCCTTGTACCTAGAAGTTACATGATTCACATTTAGATGATAATATATACATTAAAAAATCTGATGAGAGTCTCTGGGAAAGATTTTGCCTTTATAATAAAAGGGGCAGGACTTGCCAGTACCATCCTTCCTTTCTTTTCAGCTTGAATACAATCACAATGCCTGGAGCCAGGGCAGCTGTCTTGCCACCATGAGAGCAAGGCATAGAGAATCACAGAAATGCCGGCCCTGGAGTCATCGAGCCAGGGAACCAACAGAAGCAGTTGCCTTCCTCCAGGCCTAAACGCAGGAAGGAATAAAGTCCTCTTTATTTAAACCACTGTTGGCCAGATTTTCTGTATTTGCAGCAGAAAGTGCTGCTAACTAATCCAACTGCCTCAGAACAGCATCTCCTGCCTGGATGTCTGCATAAGCCTCCTAAATGGTCTCCCTGCCTCCATTCTTACCCAGTTCCCCTCCAAATGGTCATTTGGAAACACAAATCTGATCATGTCACTTCCCTGCTTAAAACTCTTCACTGGCTTATTGATGTCCTTAGGATAAAATGCCTTAACCCATCCAACAAGGCCTGCAGGCTCTGGCCCTTCCTGGGCTTCCAAAATCCTCTCACAACATGCTCCCTCCTTGCTTCCTTTGCTCCAGCCAGGCTGGTCTTTTGCAGTCCCACAATCCCTCCCATCAAGGGGCCTGTTTCCCTCCCATCTGGAAAGCTTTTCCCACCTACCTCTGCCTTGCTAACTCCTACACACCCTTCAGATCTCAGCCCAGTTGTTGCTTCCTCAGGGAAGCTTTCTCTGGCCTCCCTGACTAGGTCAGATCCCCCTGCTGTTTGCTCTCAAGGCACTGTGTACCTCTATAGCTCTTCTATCATGACCACTTTCAATTTGTGTGATTCAGAAATTGTCTGTCTCTCCCATTAGAAGGTAAGCTCCATGAAAGTGCAGGAATTCCATCCACCTTATTCACTGCATTATCTCCCCCATTCCTAGAACAATGCTTGGCAGATGGCATGTGTTGGAAAAGTGGATGCAGACCTACAAAGAACAAGATCCCTTCACTTATGACATTTTAACTGCCTCCGTGGAAAAGTCCCTGATGCTGGGAAAGATTGCAGGCAAAAGGAGAAGGGGGCGGCAGAGGATGAGATGGGTTAGACGGGATCACCGATTCAATGGGCATGAATCTGAGCAAACTCCAGAAGATGGAGGAGGACAGGGGAGCCTGGTGTACTGCAGTCCATGGGGTCACAAAGAGTCAGACGTGACTGAGCGACTGAACAGCAACAGAAATGCCAAGGGATAGGTATTACCCCGCCCCGCAATTTGCAGGAGAAGAAACTGAGGCTGGGAGGGCCTGACAGACAGTCCCAAGGCTACACAGCCGGTGGCAAACCCAGAAGTGAAACCCAGCATAGCCTCACTCCAAGGCCTTAGCTTTGCTCCTTCCCACGCTGCTGCCCAGGGAAGCCAAACTGATTAAACACCATTCTGAAGGAACGCAGTAATGGATTTGTTTTTTTTTTAAGGGAAACACAAAACTAAGAACCTCACACATACCACACACTTCAGAGGTAACCAGAGTGTGGTTTAGCCCTTTCCCCTGTGTGGTGAGTACTGAATTTGTCCCAAGTCCAAGGTCAGAAGAGTAGAGAATAGAGGAGGCTCCTTGAAGCCCTCGGACAACTCTGGGTGCTGGTGTTACTTTCCCCCGTTATATGGCACCAAGGTATCTACCTACTTGCCCAGAACACAGCGAGCTGCCCAGGGGGTGAGCCTCTGGGCCCAGGGAAGCAGCCACTCTTGCGATCGCCTGTGACTGGCTGGGAAACAGGGGGGTGAAGGAGGGAGGCTAGGAGGGTGCCGCATGTGACACACTCTGATGCAACTCACATCTTTCTGGCATTGGAAGAAGTGGCACACATGCCGTCACCAAGAAATTACCCAATTTAGCACCAACTACACAATCCAGCAATTAGTTTCTTAAACCGGAACTTGCTGGGGCTGCCAGGCTGGTGGGGTTGTTGTTACAAATCTCACTGGGAAACCAGCTGTGTAATTCTCCAGGAGGTTGTCACTGCCCCAAGCAATTACCTTCCAGAAAAAGAATGGAAAATGGAGGAAGGAAAAGGGCTGCAGAGGAAAAGAGTCACGGTGCTTTCTTTTCCTCTCCCCCAGGGCTCTGCTTGGTCAAGACAGCTGATTTTCCTTTCTTGAGACCTAGGTGACTCCCAGATTCCCTGCATCAAAGTAGTTCCTGGTATAGCCTCTGCTGTCAGACTCTCTGGGTTCAAATCCCTTTCCGTTCATTTGCTAGCTGTGTGTACCTGGGCAGGCGGTTCGCCTCGCTCAGCCTATTTTCTCTTTGTATAATTAGAGTTATCAGAAAGCTATGAAGGCTGTGAGGGTCAACCAGGTAAAGCATATAATACTGTGCCTGGGACAGGGTGAATCCTCAATAAAGGAGCGAGAGGTATTTGCATTTTCATTTTTATGATTTTCTCCATGGGTTTACAGTGTGACCTTGAGTAGGTCACTTAATCTCTCTGGGACAACTGTATAAGACGAAAGGTATTCTACAGGAAAAAAAAAAAAAAAAAACAATTCTGAGACTTCCCTGGTGGTCCAGTGACTAAGATTCCTCACTTCCAATGCAGGTGGCCCAGGTTCGATCCCTGGTCAGGGAACTAGATCCCACATGCCACAATTAAGAGTTCACATGCTGCAACTAAAAAAGCTCCGCATGCCGCAAGTAAGACCTCATGCAGTCAAATAAATAAGTACATATTAAAAAAGAAAAAGGCAGTTCTAACTCAAAATCATCCACACTTATACACTCAAGGATCAAGGAGCCTTTGACAAAGGTCAGTGTCTCAGAGGTGAACACAAAGTGATGATTTGGGTTAAAGATTTCAAAAAAGCAAGTATTGACTGCTTCAGGCCTTCCCCCAAGACACTGTCTGGAAGAGGTACACACTGGACATGATGGTCCAGATGGCAGCAAAGGGTACAGTTTCTCTCTGACTGGGGATCAGCCTTCTCTAGTCCCCTCACACTGAGCCTCTGAGGTCATCCCCATACCAGTTCCAATACAGCAAAACTTACAGCAGCTTAGGCCTGGAACTCATCTCGCTGCTATAGGCCTGGGCTCCTCCATGGCTGTGGGTGGAGGACCTCAGGGCTTCAGGCTTTCCCTTCCTATTCCCCTTCCCTGGGTCAGTCTAACCAGAGTGGCCAGGATTCTGCCTCAGTTTCCCTTTCCAGTCCTCCTCCCCCTTATCTTGACAGCAGGTTGGAGGCTGAGGCTGTTTTGTCCACTGTGAAGGGGCCAGCTACTGGAGAGCCCTGACACAGAGCCTCTGGCCTGTATCTCACACTCACTGATGGGCCTGCCTCCTCTGGCCCCCACCTTCTCCTGCATCCAGGGCTGTCTGAGCCCCCTGGACCATTTCAGCACTGGCTTTGTTCAGCTCTCTTGGGCAGGATCTCTGCCGCGGGGCTGCTTTCCTCACCCCTGGCCTCTCTTCACCTCGCTACCCAGATTTGTTGCTGAAGACTCAACATCCCTTCTGCCCAACCTCCACCCTTCGGACCCAAGAAAAACGTTCTCTTCCCCTCGCTGCCCCAAAAAGTGGAAAGAAGGAAGGGTGAACAGAATAGGAGGGAGGGTTGGGATCTTTTTCATTCACTTTTATTACTTTATTTAATGAACTCCTCCTGGGGGTTTAGGGTAGGAATTTTACAGAAAATGGGCTTACTGCTCCAAAGCACTTGTGACACAGGAAGATCCAAAGGCTAAATCCATCTCCTGACCCACTGGACGGTGCTCAGCCTGTGAATAACCCATACTACCTATAATCTCTTTGAAAATCCCACCTCAGGGGGCTTTATACTTGATGTTCTCTCTGCTGGAACACTCTGCCCCAGATATTCCCATGGCTTTCTCTGTCTGATCTTTCAGGTCTCAGCTCAGAGAAGCCTTCCCTGACCACTCACTAGCTGAAGTCAAGCTCCCTCCCCCAGGAACGCTCTACATCACCTGTTTTCATTGCCTTCACAGGACTAGCACTCTTTGAAATTATTTTCTTTATCTAGCCCATGTTTATAGTATGTCTCCCCATAGCAGAATATAAGCCCCAGGGGGGCAGGGACTATGTCTGTCCTGTGCTGTGGTACTCTGAGTGTCTAGAACCATGCCTAGCACGCAAAGGTTTTCAGAAAGTATCAAGTGTATGGCTGCATGTCTTCACTTTCCACTCTACTCCTGTGCCCAGCAGCCCACAGACAGCACCTCCACTCCTTTCCCCTAGGGCTCTGGAGAGCCTCTGGAGGGTGTGGTATTAGAAATCCCACCACCAAATCCAGCCCTGCTCACCATGTTTATCTAGCCCTTCTCAACTGGCAGGTAAGGATAGTCCTTTTTCAGCCACGCCTGGGGCTCTCCAGATGTGCCCCTTTGCCTTCAAGGAAGGCAGTGAGGGGAAGAAGTTACCCTCCCAACACTGCAGAGCAGGAGGAGAGACCACAAGGAGGGGACTCTCCCAGCCCCAAATAGCTCTGTTCCTCCAGACAATCTGGGCTCCAGCTTCTCTCCCAGCAGAGGCCATGTGGCCAAGAGGTGTCAGAAGCAAAGTTCAGGCTTTTTCAGCGCTGTCAAAGGCAATAAGTGATAGAGTGCAGGCTGCTCAGTCTCACACCTCACCCCCTAGCCGCAGCCATGTTCAGCTGCTTTGGGCCCATTCTTCCCTTTTTGTCAACTGATCAGTCCTCAGGAGGGTCTGCCTGCCCATGCTCCCTCTTCTACCTGCCTGTTTTGGGGAAGACATCCCAGTCCACCACTGAGAGACAGACCACCAGGATTAGAATCCTATAGGACCCTGGTCAGGGATAGCTAGCAAGAGAGCCTGTGGGTCCTGGGCCTCCCGGGTCCACCAGTTACTAGCCATGAAGCCTTAAGTCTCTGGACCTCTCTCTCTAGTTCAGTGTCTTCGCTTTTCAAATGGGAGCAAGCACGGGTCCCTTCTCACCACGATGTCATGAGTATTAAGGTCATGCAGGTGAAACAGCGCAGCGCTGAGGGTTAGCTCCTGACAACCAGGGAGAAACTGCGAGAACCAGTGAGATCTGGAAGCAGGGCCTTTGAGGGGACTTCTCAGTCTCCAGCAGAGGCTGGAGCCACTCCTGACTCAGATCTGGATCAGAGGTCCAAAACTGAAAACTCACTTGTTCCATGTTTCACCCAGGACCTTCTGCTTGCCTGGGTTCTTTTTCAAGACCTCCCACCCCTGGAGATGCTAAAGACAGCAGAGCAGCCCCAGTGGTCAAAGATGATGGCCTCTGAGGGAACTAGAGGCCCTTGATCTGTAGACCCCAGTAATCCCTGCAGCCAGGGCTAGTTGCTTCTATTCCAGCTCCAAGGATCTGGGAGGGCAAGTCCAGAGTGACGTTTTGCAGGGTATTGCAAAGACAGTCATCTGCTTCCAACCATTTTCTCTCAGCCCACCTGCATGACCATGAGTCTCAATTCTGTCATCTGTAAAGCGGGGCTAACAAAACCTACCTCCTAGGTTGCAGCAATGATACCCAAGTTGATCTGTCCAAGGCAACTAGCACATATGTTTCCACATGTTGGCTACTTCTGACTTCAGCACCTTAGTGTCTTCTTTTATTTGTATGTGTTTGGTGGGACTTGGGCTTTTGCTGCCCTGAGCTCCAGAATGCTGCCAGCCTTGAACCTGCTATCAGAAAACAACAGGCAGAATCCCCCGTCTACGGCAAGGGTCCACCGGGCAGCAGTTTCTCAGCCAGGTCAGGCCTGTGGCCTGTCCTACTCCCTGGCCCACGGGTCTTGTTCCCTCATGAAGCCCGCCTCCTGGGCTAGCACACTGCCCTGTAGGCTCTCTATGAGGGCTGGGACACAGGCTGCCTGCTGTCTTCTCCAGGCCTCTCCCACAGAGGAGTCAAGCACAGAGCTGGGCCCCATGAGGGCTGGTTGGCTGGTTAACAGCCAGGTTCATGTGGTGGCACCTCTCACCCCTCAGCTCTGTCTGGTCCTCCCCCAGCATCCAGGCTATCTTAACCCCCCGCTCTCTTCTCCAGATTTCTGGGCTTAGCAGAGCCAGGACCACAACAGGAGAGAGAATGGGGACAGGAGTCAGCACAGACTGTAGGATTCTTCCAGATGGAAAGCCTGTGCCCCCACCTTTGCCTCCGATGCGGTTCAGGCATCCTCTCTTCCAAGAAACCTCATCAACCCCAGGGCATACCTTCTCTAAGGTTCCATACTTCAACACAGTAGGATAAAAATGTGTTTGCAGGGTGTGAGCGCCTTAAAAACCAGGATCCATCTGCTTTATCTTTGTATAAACAAAACCTGGCATAGACTAGATGCTCAATAAGTTCAGGTTAGTAATTGAGCCATCGAGAAGTAGTACCCATCTGCTGGGGGATAGAAATAGGGTGAGAAATGGGAGAGGGCATGAGAGAGATGACTCCCTGCAGCTGGACCAGAATTCTGCAGCAGGCAGGGCTGGTCCAGTGTGATGTGGGTTTCCTGAAGAGCTGGGAGTATCCTGTCCAGGGAGGCATATAAGCAGAGACTGGAGAACCACCTTGGAGGATGGTGTAGGATGCATCGAAGCACAGAACGCATTTCAGATCTCACCACCTCTGGCGCCTTTCAACTCCAAAGCCTAAGGCTCAGCTCACTGAATGCCTACAACTGAGCAGGCACCGTGTCAAGTGCGAAGTGTACTTTTTCGTGTAGTCCTCAAAACCATCCTTTGCAGTATGTGCCATTATTACTCCCATTTTACAGATGAGGAGATTGAGGCTGAGAAATGTAAAAACTGCCCAAAGTCACACAGGTGGTAGAGGATTTGAATATGGATCTGGTTCTGGCCTGACACTCTCAACCGCTAGGAGATCAAGCCCTGGCACGTCTGAAGGAGCATCTCTCTGACCAAACTGGTCTGATGAGATCACCAACTGGACTCCCAGTGTGCCCTGACTCACCATTCAGCCTCAGGAAGTCTCCACCCTCGCCATCCCTCCCCTTGCACATGGGCATCCATGGTCCAAGAATGTTTATTCACAATTTAACACATGTGTTCTCCAGAGGCAGCTTACCCAGCCATGCAGACTCATCCAACACAACTCACGTGGCATTTGTCCTCAAATAACTAGTCACCGTCACATACTGTGCGCACACACATACAGACTTGTTCCCACAAGGGTTCACACATGTGCATTTTCACCCAAAGGACATGGATGCTTGCGCACATGGAAGCTACAGACACAAAACCTCACATACATCTTCACATGTTTATCCCCATACAACAGATACCCATGTTCATCTCACATCGCTTAAGCACCCATGTCTGCTCAAGGTCATACATCACATCCTCCCCCAACAAGAACTTTATCCATTGTTCCCAGATCTAATACTGGGCCCAGGTGAGCAATGATGCTGCCTCCCTCTGGGGTTGGCCAGGCAGCCCTAAGATGGGGAGATGGCTCAGCCTGCCTGTGATGGATGGAATTAATCTACTGAGCTGGAGAAACTAAATAATTAAATCCCTAATCACCCCCCAAGCCAGCCCAAGCCAATATAGCTGAGGGAGGGAGGGGGCTCTCAGGCCCAGACCAATATCCTAGAGAGGAGGAGGGGCTTGGGAAGAGAGGCCTAGACAGAACTCTCTAGGAGGGTTCTTTGGAAGGCAGACAAGCAGCCACGGTTCTCCAGGGCTGCCAGCTCTCCCTTTCCATGTGAAAATGGACCAGCTTGGGAAGATGCCCCACCAGCAGCCACTCATACAGAATGAGAGGTGGGGTACAGTCCTCCTTCCACCAGCCCCAGGGCCCTTCCTGTCTCTCCAGCGTGTCGGTCTTAGGAGAGTAAGGGGATGGGGGGCAGAACATTCCAAGTGCCCAGGACCAGCGTCATCCACGGCGATCGACTGCCCAAAGGGGCGCTGATGCAGAATCGGTCAGGCCCAGCCACCCCTGGAAGAGGCCCTTCCCCAGCCTGGCGCAGAGCGCGGGGAAGGGCCCTCCACACAGGTGCGGCCTGCTTCCCTCAGGAAGAGGGGCCAGCACGTGACTAACGGGCTGAGGAAGGAGCAGAGGCCTGGGCAGGGGGGCTCAGGGAGCGAGCCTGGAACAGGCCCCAGTCTGATTGGCTGAAAAGTGGGTCATTTTCCTTTTGAAAAATAGGGAGAAAATGGAGAAGTAGGTCGGGCTCTCAGCCCCTGAGCCCCAGGCACCATCCCTCGTGGGGTGGGGTGAGGAGGAGAGGTCGGCACCCGCCAAAGCCCCCCGTCTCCCCCAGGACCCCACTGGGGCCCCGTACAGGAGGCCAAGGTCATCATCACTCAGGACGCCCAAGGACATGCACCCTCTGAGGCCAGGCCGAGAGCACAAGTCTCACCCTGCCCTGGGGGCCAGGGCCCAACTGGAGGGCTGGGGGAGGGCGCAGGCACGCAGGACCTAGAGGAGCCCCCTCCTATCCTCCTGTCTGTGTGGTGCCTCCTCGCCTCTCTTCTCCCTTTCTTCAACGTCCACGTGGGCAGAGTCGTTGCCATGACACCGCGGGCAGGTGGGCGGCTCTGGCTGCTGTCTCGGCCCAACCCCCACGCTCAGAGCCCAGGTGGGAGGGGAGCGGCGGCAGCGCCCCGGCCCCTGGTCCAGCGGCGAGCAGAGATTGGCAGCAGGCCCCTGTCACACACCCCAGAAGCCCGACGGGTCTCTAGCTCCTGGAAAGGAAGCCACCCAGATGCAGGCTTGGGGGTCTGGGGAGGAGCTCTCAAAGAGGACTTGAGGCCTTCATCCCCGCCCATCCCCTGCCCCTCGGAGTCAGGGGGCGGCGCCGGAGGGGCTGACCCACGGTCCCCACCTCTTCCTCCGTTTCTCACCCGCCGGCCTCCAAGCGTCCCCCAGGTTCTAAGTTTCCGTCGCTTCACCCTAGACGCTGAATGGTCCTTCCTGAGGGCTAACCTCAGTGCCTCTTTCTGCAGCGCGAGCTCAAGTCTCCGTGCTCTCTCCTTAGGGAGGAAATCCGACCAAGCTGAGAATCTCAGAGAGACTCCTCCCCTACCACCAAACCCCCAGTCTGTCCTAGAAATTGGGTCTCCCTTCCTTGGGTGTCCCCAAATCCCTGAACTCGCACACCCTGGGGCAGGGGGGAACCGCTCACTCCGGAGTCCATACCTCAGGCCACGGCAGCCACCCTACTAGCTGTCTCTTATACACATCTAGATGTGTATAAGAGACAGGCTGTACAGTCTGGCTTGGGAGCCACTTCCTCACTCTGCACAGCCATGTCGGTGGGATCCCTGGGGCCATTTTCTTTTTTGCTGTTGTTTT
>SJYR01000927.1:126689-137600 GCA_006410655.1 Kobus ellipsiprymnus
CCGCCCCCGCCCCCGCCCCCGCGCAGGGCTGCCGAGCCCGGAGCCGGCGAGAAGGAGGGGGCCGAGCTCCCCGCCCCCGCGCGGGACCCAGGAGGGCCGAGGTCGCCGCCGGCGGACGGCCGCCCGGGTCTCCGAGGAGCGCCCGCCTCGGGGAGGCTGAGCGACGGCGCGGCGAGGCCCAGGCGGGGGTGCGAATAAGCTCCCCCTCCCCGGGGACCACCGGGTCCGCGTCCGCTGGGGACCCGGGAACCGGCACACACAGTGTCACGGTCACGCACGGCCGCCTAGGCACAGGTCCGAAGCCCAGAGACGGGCGCTTGGGGAGAGAGTCACACAGCCTCCCAGACAGGGTCTCGCGCCCCACCGAGGCACAGTCACACCCTGAATGTCACACAGCCCCCTGGGCGCATCCCTCTCGGAGACGCTCTTCGGGTTTCGCGGATGAGCTACCCGACTGCAGCTGCTGGCCGCAGGTCTAAGGGCCCCTCTTCAGCCCTGCGTCCCCGGCTGGGGCGCCGTGCCGGGCTGAGAGCCACAGACTGGATAGAGTCCCTCACCCACAGCCCGGGCAGCCCCACCGTGTGGAGGGAAAACCCCGCTCGACCTGCGGACTTTGCCGGGGCCCCACCTGTGCCCACTGTGTCCGCCCACCTCTAGGCCCTGAGCCAGGGGTCGTGCCAAGGCGGAGGCGGGGTGGGGGAGGGAAAAGGGACGGTCCGGAGCACAGCCGGCGGCTGCAGAGCCGGGACTCAGGCTGCGGGAGCCAGGAGAGGCGGGGGAGAAAGGACTGCAGCAGTCCCTGGCTGGAATCCGTCCTGGCGCCCGGGGCGATGCTGTAATGGGGGGGAGGGGGCCGCACTGGGGAAACCGCTTGGGGAGGGGCTGGCTCTGGGTTCTGATTTCCTGAGGTGGGCGCGAGGGGAGCTCGGCCTCAGGCGCTGAAAGTTGGGGTGGAGTGTAGCGTGCATCCTTAAAGCCGTCTTCCCTCTTCCTTCGTCCACCTTTTCTGGCCTGGAAAGCTGGGACGGTGAGGTGTGGGTTTGGGAGGCTGGGGAGACTGACCATCCTCCTCTCTAGGAATAGACAGACCTTGGAATAGTTCTGATTGAATATCCACCCGACAACCTTCTCCTTGAAAGTCTCTGGGGCCACTGGCTCTCCTTATATAAAGGGGGAAACTGAAGATAGAAGTAGAAGTCACAGGCCCAAGTGAATTAAAACTGGGAGTCACACCCTTTCCCCATTTCCCAAGAAGACGTTTAAAGATGCCACATGACATAAAGTTCTGGTGGGAGATAGGCAGACTGGTCACCTGTCCTGCTGCCTGCAAGACCTATTCAACCAAGAAGTTTCAGCCTGAGCTAAGGTTGCAGAGAATCCCCAGCCCAGAGATCAGCCAAGACCAGATACCAGGGAATGTCAGATAGAAAGTTGATCCTAGGAACCCACTTTAGAACTGCAAGAAGCATCTCACTTGCCATGAAGCATAAGAACAGCCTTCATGCAGTATGTTAAAAGGCACCACCATGTTTTCTCAGTTTTTTTTAATTATTTTTTTATTTATTTATTTTTGACTGTGCTGGGTCTTCATTGCTGCCTGCAGGCTTTCTCTGGTTGCGGTGAGCGTGGTGCACAGGGGTCTCACTGCAGTGGCTTGCTTTCCCCAGTGGCACAGGCTCTAGGGCATGCAGGTCCAATAGTTGTGGCACGTGCTCTTAGTCGACCCACAGCATGTGGAATCTTCCCGGAACAGGGATCGAACCCATGTCTCCTGCATTGTCAGGCGGATTCTTAATCACTGGACCACCAGGGAAGTCCTTCTCAGTTCTAGAATGTACATTCTGTTCACTATCCTGAAATTGGAAATGCATCTTACAATGGATAGGGGCATTTTATGTGGTTCTCTACTTTTCTCTTACAGTTTGTATAAAAGAGATGACATATTTTAGAAGTAAGAAATGGTGTCGTTTTCATCTGTTCCTTCCACGAATATTTACTGATTGTACCTGGCACCTTGCTAGCCTGCTGGGGCATAAAGATTAGTCAGACAGACTTTAGACAGTGTTCTCTCACACCCATCCAGGAGTGTGTGAGGGAGATGGAGAGGTAAATTAGTCATTACTTCTCAGGGCAAGCTTCATGGGAGTGTGAGCGGTGCAGTCACACAGAGCCCCGCGCTTACAAGCGCTATGCTCTGCTTCACTGTTTTGAAATTCTCAGTAATTTTTTTAACATGAGACCTTGCACTCCACAAATCATGACTGCTGTGTTAAGAACTCCATGCCTTAATAGAGATGAGCACTAAATACTTTTAGAATCTAGAGCTCTGTCTGGGTGAAGAAGGGTAGTCAAAGTAGTCAAGAAGCATAACGGAAGCATTTGAGTAGAGTCTCCAAGATGAGAAGAGAGAATCAGAGAGCCACACAGGTGCAGAGACAGAGAAGCTCATCAAAATTTCAGGCAAGCAGTATGGCACACTAGGTGCCTGGTTGATCCTCCCACTGAAAACATGATAAATGATTTTTTTTAATGATAGATAAAATATATTTTTAAATCTTCTTAAATGCATCAATGAGCTGGTAAAAAAAAAAAAATAAAAATACAAATCCCTCCAGCCAAAATCTAAGTGAAGACAGAACCAGAGAAGTAAGCTGAGCATTGAAGCCAACTTTAGCCTTGGGGACTATAATACCTTGGTTGCAAAAGTAGCACTTATTTACCCCTCCATGAATCCATGATTTTTCCATATGACTTTGCAACTCCCTGCATCAAGAAAGGGCTCTGTTTTCCCACTCCTTAAATTTGGATGGACTTCTGACTTGCTTTAGCCAACAGAATATGGAAAAAGTCATGGTGTGTCTATTCTGAGCCTAAGCTGTAAGAGGCTTGCCTGCTTCTGTTCTTTCTCCTGCCCTTCTGCCTTCTTTGTGAGAACAAGCCTGGTAACCTGCTGTTGGATGAGAGACAAGATGCAAGAGAGCCTTGCTATCCGAGACAAGGTCATCATAGATCAGCCTGTAACCAGCTGACCCCCAAACATGTAAGAGAGTCCAGCCAGGAGCAACAGAGACATATACCTCACTGTGGCTGACTGTAGACACTTAAGTGAGACCAGCTGAATGAGAAGAACCACTCAGTCGGTCTGAGGACTGTTCAGTAATAATAATGCTTATTAATTGGAGCCACTGAGAAAACCAGTATTCTAAAAGACACGTGTACCCCAGTGTTCATTGCAGCACTATTCACAATAGCCAGGACACGGAAGCAACCTAGATATGCACTGACAGATGAATGGATAAAGAAGGTGTGGTACGTATATACAGTGGAATATAACCCAGCCATAAAAAAGAACGAATTTGAATCAGTTCTAGTGAGGTGGATAAACTTAGAGCCTGTTATATGGAGTGAAGTAAGTCAGAGTCAGGTCAGGTGGCCTGGTATTCCCATCTCTTTCAGAATTTTCCACAGTTGATTGTGATCCACACAGTCAAAGGCATAGTCAATAAAGCAGAAATAGATGTTTTTCTGGAACTCTCTTGCTTTTTCCATGATCCAGCAGATGTTGGCAATTTGATCTCTGGTTCCTCTGCCTTTTCTAAAACAAGCTTGAACATCTGGAAGTTCATGGTTCACGTATTGCTGAAGCCTGGCTTGGAGAATTTTGAGCATTGCTTTACTAGCATGTGAGATGAGTGCAATTGTGCGGTAGTTTGAGCATTCTTTGGCATTGCCTTTCTTTGGGATTGGAATGAAAACTGATCTTTTCCAGTCCTGTGGCCACTGCTGAGTTTTCCAAATTTGCTGGCATATTGAGTGCAGCACTTTCACAGCATCATCTTTCAGGATTTGAAATAACTNGTATTGCTGAAGCCTGGCTTGGAGAATTTTGAGCATTACTTTACTAGCGTGTGACATGAGTGCAATTGTGCGGTAGTTTGAGCATTCTTTGGCATTGCCTTTCTTTGGAATTGGAATGAAAACTGACCTTTTCCAGTCCTATGGCCACTGCTGAGTTTTCCAAATTTGCTGGCATATTGAGTGCAGCACTTTCATAGCATCATCTTTCAGGATTTGAAATAGCTCAACTGGAGTTCCATCACCTCCACTAGCTTTGTTTGTAGTGATGCTTTCTAAGGCCCACTTGACTTCACATTCCAAGATGTCTGGCTCTAGATTAGTGATAACATCATCATGATTGTCTGGGTCGTGAAGATCTTTTTTGTACAGTTCTTCTGTGTATTCTTGCTACCTCTTCTTAATATCTTCTGCTTCTGTTAGGTCCATACCATTTCTGTCCTTTATCGAGCCCATCTTTGCATGAAATGTTCCCTTGGTATCTCTAATTTTCTTGAAGAGATCTCTAGTCTTTCCCATTCTGTTGTTTTCCTCTATTTCTTTGCATTGATTGGTGAAGAAGGCTTTCTTATCTCTGGGTGTGCTGCTTTCTTTCCCTGTGTTCTGAGGCTCTTTGGGCTTATCTTGTTCTTTTGCCCTCAGGGCACCACACCTTGTAGGCCCTCTGAGGTGACTGACTGAATATTTGCTTTATCAGGATTGTTTTAAGATCGTGTCTCTGTAGCCCCAGGCCTTAAAGAGAGTGTGTGTGCCTGCTAAGTCGCTTCAGTCGTGTCTGACTCTTTGTGACCCTGTGAACCATAGCTCTCGAGGCTCTTCTGTCCAGGGGATTCTCCAGGCAAGAATACTGGAGTGCGTTGCCATGCCCTCCTCCAGGAGATCTTCCCAACCCAGGACTCAAACCCGCATCTCTTATGCACTGGCAGGTGGGTTCTTTACCACTAGCGCCACCTGGGAAGCCCCAAACGGAGTCTGTACTAACATTTAAGCCTTTCTTACCGCTGAGTTTTGTTGTTGTTGTTGTTGGGGGTATTTGTTTGTCTTGTCGTGGTGCATGAGGACTCTTAGTTCCCAGACCAAAGATCGAACCCACATCCTCCTGCACTGATGCATTGGAAGTGTGGCATTCCAATGCATTGATCATTGGACCGCCAGTGAAGTTTCTCTGTGGTTCTCTTTTGTTCCTCAGCAATTCATTCCCAAGTCCTGGTAAAAATGGTACTCTTGCAATCTCCATTTTATAAAGCAGGATACCGAAACCCGAAGTCCTTGTGAGCTGTTTAAGGTCACACATCCAGCTGGGATTTGAACCCAAAGCGATCCTTCTGATTCTCAGAGCCCACACTAACACCTCTATAATAAGTTTTTGTAATTATTAGTTGCGCTTAGACAAGATACTTAATCTTTCTTGCCTCGGTTTCCGCTTATGTAAAATGGTGCTAATGATGGGAGGCTGTGAGGATTAAATAAGATGATACAGTTAAAGTGTTGAAAACGGTTCCAGACACACACTCTATATGCAGGCTATTATTGTTATTATCCATCAAATCCACACATAGCTACTGAGCAAATCATGTAGATTCTACTTTCAAAATAAAATCTCAATAAATCCAGAATACTCCACTGGCCGCCTCCACCTCTGGCTTCTCAGGATGGTCAGAAGGGTTTAACAAGGACGGGTGTGTAAAGCTGTGAGTCGTCACAGAGTTTGGCAGTAGGTGCACAGAATGTGGGAATCGCCATTATTCACCATAGTAGGTCCACAGAATGTGGGAATCGCCATTATTATGATTATTACTATCATCATCCTGGCCTTTTTATCCTTCCAGCTGCTCAGGACAAAACCCTCTAAATTTCTCTTTCCCACACATCCACACCCAATGCCTCTGCCACTCCCATCGGCTCCACGTTCAGCCTGACTCCACAGTACCCACTCTGGTCCAGTCTCCACCATCCCAACCTGTGCTGTTACAATCGCACCCTCCCGGGGCTCTCTGCTCGCTCCGCCCACAACCCTACGACCTGTTTCCCACTTGGCCGCCAGGGGGCGCCTTAAGAACGAAGTCAGCTCACCTCCCCGTCTCTGCTGGGAACTCTCCAGTGGCTGCCACCTGACGCTGAGTAAAAAGTAAAGTCCTCAGCACGATCTAATCTTGCATGGACTTCACCCTCTCTCTTTACTCACGCCCTTCCAGCCCCACAGCGCTCCTGTCTCCTCTGGACATGTCCACTCTTGCCTTAGGGACCTTTGTACCTGCCTTTCTCTCTGCAGGGGCGCCTCCTTTGGGCTCTTCCTCCAGTATCACTTTCTTTGGAAGATCTTTCCTGGTCACCGTGGTGATTAAGACCACTCTCAACATTCTCGGTCCACCTTCCCTGCTTTTTATCTACTTTGAGACTCACTTTGTATTGTTAATTTTGTTATCCATTGCCTATCTCCTCCAGACTGGAGTATCAGCCCCAGGAAGGCAGAGATTTTTGTCTGTTTTCTTCACTTCTGTGTCCCCAGAGCCTGTAACAGTGCCTGGCATAGAAAGTAAAATCTTTGCTGAATATACGAATAAATGAAGGACTTCCCTGGTGGTCCAGTGGTTAAGACTTTACCTTCCAACGTAGGGGGTGTGGGTTCTGTCCCTGGTCGGGGAGCCAGGAGCCCACCTGCCTGGCAGCCAAGAGTCAAGACATAAAACAGAAGCAATACTGTAGCAAATTCAATAAAGACTTTAAAAATGGTCCACATCAAACAAAATCTTAAAAACAGAAGAAGAAATGACCGCAGACATCTGGGTGTCTAGCATTCCCTTCTCACATGTGAACCTCTAAAGGACTCCATTCACCAGATACGTAACCTCAGGCGGCCGACCTCAAGGCTCTGACCTCAGTTTCCCAGTTGTAAATGGGATAGAAAATTGTCTCTGGCTCATGGGATTGCTGTGAGGATGAAATGGATTCCTATTTGCCGCACTCGTGAGCTGGTGACATCGTGAACTGCAAGAGGTTGGGTTTTTACGCCGGAGCCTGCGCTTCCTCCTTTCGCCGCTCGGAGGCAGCAGGCGCCCAGCGGATTGACCGGCTCGGCCCGCGCGGGATGAGGAACGAGGGCAACTCCGGCAGAGGAAGCTGATGAAATCCAAGCCAACTTGCAGTGAGCTCATCCCGCCCGGGCGCCTCCGGAAGCCACGGGGCCTCCGGGGCTCCGGCTGGCCCGAGCGATAAAACTCCAGTGCTGAACCAGGGAGGGAAGTCCTTCCTGAAGTCTGCCCTGCGTGGGGCCTGCTGGCTGAAGCCTGGGTTTGCGGGGAGGGGCGAGGGTGAAGTAGCGAATGGTCGGTCCCCGGGCTGCCTCCGCAGAATGAAAAGTGAATTCTGAGCTTGACTGTGGGAGTGAGAGAGAAAGGGGACGGGGAAGGGAGGGAGGCAGAGCCAAGACGTGGGAAGACGCAAAGATGGGGAGACTGAGGCAGAGGAGGGGGAGACAGAGAGCCCGCGAAAGTCTCAGGAGGGACAGAGATAGGAAGAGAGAGATGGGGAGAGAGAGAGATCAAGGAGAGACAGAGGTGGGAGGCAGGAGACAGAGACAAAAAGAGAAAGAGACAAACGAGGACACACATAGGGAGAAACAAACAAACGGGGACGACAGAGGCGGAGAGACTCCTAGCGAGTGGCCGAGATGGGGAAGGAGTGGGAGATGGAGTCAGGGCTGCAGAGACCGAGGTGAGTTTGGGGAGCGGTGGGGTGAGGGCGATCCGGGAGCGGCACTCGGGGTTAGGGTCGCCTGCAGGGGCGAGCCCTGCGGGATATAGGCGCGGCCCCTCCCTACCCCCCCAACCCCACTGTGGCGGCGGCGGCGGCGGCCGAGTTACGAGTTACCAAGTTACCGCAGGATTCGGAAGCTTCTCACTGGCGAGGCCGCAGCCAATCAGAGAGCAGCGTCGCTGTTCTCGGGCAGGAGGCCTGGAGATGCACCTTCCCCCGACACCCAGCAAAGCACGCGGCCACACAATCACAGTGGCTCACACACTTACCCTGTCCCAGGGACGCAGCATCGCCTGCCCCCCATACGCACACGATCGCAGCGACACACATCGTGTCATACACACACGGCCCCAGGAACACGCAGAGACACACAGCATCGCAGACGCACAAAATCTCAGGGACACAGTCGCAGTTCCAGGACACACAGCACTGCCCAGACCCACAATCACAATGACACACAACATTACCCTAACACACAACCACACTGAAACCCAGTGTTGCCCAGACCCATGCATTCTGCACGTCTTAGACCCTAGAACACACAATATAAGTGGCACACACAGTGCCAGTGGTCATGGCACACACATTATCGCAGTGATACACACAATCACAACAACGACTCATTCAATCACAGTAACACAAGACTGCACAGACACACAACCTTATTAACAAAGGCACAGTCTCATGGACACACAACATCACATTGACAAACACAATCACAATGACACACATAATCAGAAGGACACACAGCGCTGCACTGATGTACATACGCTCAGTAACACAGTCCCACAGACTCACAACATTTCCAATACAATGATAAGAGTATCCTGCTATACACAGCGTTGTCCAAACACACATTAGCAGTGACAGGCACGCACATTTTCCCCTTGACACGCAGCAAAGCACTCAGGCACACACTATCACAGTGACACACAACATACCACACAAAATCTCACAATTCCACTGAGGCACAGAGTGGCCTAGATAATCCCAAGGATGTGAAGTTTTGTGCACACACTTACAACCATGATGGTACACACACACAATTCCAGGATCACACAGCATTCCAGACACAATCATAGTGATGCAACCACACAGTTACACTGTTGCATACAACCACAGCATGTCCACAAACATTTCTGCTAATGCACAACAGCACTCCAATGCATATCCAATCCCACTGTCACACAAACACAACCACAATACATCACCTCATCTATGCACACCAGGAAGTTGCAAAAGACAGCACATGAACACAAACACACAGATACACCATCACACTCACACACAGCATGCCCAAATATCATACAAATAGCACACTGACACACAATCGCAGAGTCAGAGCCACCCCGTGGGACAAATGCCATCACACAACATCATCCCTCTGACACACACCATCAACTGATACACGACAGTACACTGACACAGTCCCACACCACAACTTTACACACACAGATACACCATCACACTCACACACAGCATGCCCAAATATCATACAAATAGCACACTGACACACAATCGCAGAGTCAGAGCCACCCCGTGGGACAAATGCCATCACACAACATCATCCCTCTGACACACACCATCAACTGATACACGACAGTACACTGACACAGTCCCACACCACATCTTTACACAAACACAGCTCAGATAAGTCAACCCCTGGACACAGCACAGTAGCCCAGCAGACTGACAGAAACTCTCCAGGACACAAACCACGCAGTCACACAAACGCACAGTCTCTCACACACACACACACTCATCCCTGCCCTTGCCCCAATAGGATGTGTGTGATGTGGGATGCTTGGGGGAGGGGGAATGCTAAGTGGGCTTGTGTATGTATGTGTGTGCTTGTGTGTGTGTGTGTGTGTGTGTGTGTGTATGCTTATGCCTCCCTCTCCTGGCCCTTCCCCGGGGGCGGGGCCGTGCGGCAGCCGCTGTTACCGGGTAAACTTCCCCGCCCCCCCCAGCGCGGCCATTAGTCACCCCCCCCAGGATGATGTCATCGCCTCATTCTGGAGGCTGAGTAATCCTCGACTCCACCCCCCCACACCCCAGGTACCAGGGTAGGGGCGGGCCGCACCTGGACTCAACCCGCGTCTGGAGCTGGGGGCTCGACTGCCTGGGTCTCCTGGGGGTGAGGACTGAGGAATCTGAGCCTCTCTGGAGTAGCCTGGGCGCTCACATCAGGGTCCCTTGGGGCTGCAGGCTCGCGGTCCCGGATCCCTGGTGGCCAACTAAAAGCACTGGGAGACAGGATCTACCAGACCTAGGGTCCTGGGCATCCCAGGGCCCCAGGATTTGGAAGGGACCCCCTGCACACTGTGAGGGCTGGGTCACCTCGCCAGGTGACTGGAGGAGGGGGAGGCTCTGTGACACTTGGGGCTTCGACTCCTGGGTTCCCGGCATGTGCGTGGTGGGGGGAGGGGGGAGATTGAGTGCCAGGGAGCAGAGGGCGTGGCTGTGGGGTCAGATGCCTGCGACCTGGGAGATCAACAAGCTAGACCCTGGGGGAAATGACTTGGAGGGGAGGCGAGCTCGCAGCCTACCCCTTGGGGCTGGGTAGGTGGTAGTCTGGATGAACTAACTGGACACCTGAGGGTCTGGTAACTGGTGTATCCGTGGGGTCTTCCAGCATCAGTATGGTGAGGCGCCAGGATGCCCACGGACTCTGAGACATCTCGTTGCCTGAGGGCCCAAAGACCAGAGTCCCTGCTTCCTGTGGGGGTGGGGAGCTCAGTTCTAACTTTCTCAGAAGCCGACCTGCCTGGGTTCCCTTCTGGGGGTAGCCTGAATGCTTCTTTCCAGGGGCTGGAAAACTAGCATCCCTTGGTGAGGGGTTCATATCCTCCTTGTCACAGGACAGGGCATGCCTGAGTCCTTTGGGGAGAAGGGAAGACCCCTATTTTTATGGGATCTTTTTCTGGGAGAGATTCCCCAGCCTGTTTTTTTTTTTTTTTTAAGTCAAGATGCCTAAATCCTGTTTGGGGAGGGTCTGGGGAGGGAGGGTCATGTGCAGACAACCAGCTCCTGTCTTTGCGGGGTCAGGATGCCCAGGTTTCCCTCTGAGAAGGGGAGGCTTGCTCCCTGTTTCCACAAGGCCGACTCCAGCGTGGCGTCCTGGGGAGAGCGGGATGCGCGGCCCCTATTTCCAGCCCATCGCAAGTGCCCATCCTCGTCAGGGAGTGCGAGTTACGGGGCGGGGAGGTGGGGGCGGCAGTGCCCAGCCTGGGCCTCACCCCAGCCGGCCGCAGGCTTGCAGGCAGTGAGCCCGGCAGCTCCCCGGGGCCCGCCTCCCCA
>SJYR01000927.1:148232-233741 GCA_006410655.1 Kobus ellipsiprymnus
GCCGGGGCCCTCCCTCTCTGGGGTAAGAGGGGGGGAAGGAGGGGGAGGGGCCATTGTCTGGGGGAAAGGGTTGGGGGGCGGGTCTTGGGGAGGGAAGGGTTAAAGGTCCCCTGCCTGCTGGGCTGTTAACTCCGTGGTGCCCGGCCAGCCCACTCGGTGGCAAGGGAGAGGTTGTCTCCGCTTTCCTCCCCACCTGTCCCCGGAAACCGGAGAGGTCAGGACAGGGCAGACTTCCTTGGCCAGCGGAGGCTGGAGGAGACCCGGTTCCTAGACCAGAATGACAGGCATGGAAACTGAGGCCCTGAGGTTAGTTCTCAGGGATCCCTCAGGCCAGGACCCGGCGTGACAGAGGGAGGAAGAGTCGTCAGAGGAACTCAGAAAGTGCGTGGGGACGTCCCGCATCCTAGCCTTCAGGCTCACAGGGGGCCACAGGCCGGCATTCTGGGTTTCCAGGCCTTTGCCACATCCGGGGGTGTGGCCTCACTGTGGTTGGACACTAGAGGCCAGGAGACCCGACGCTTGTGACTCGGGGTGTAGTCAGTCACCGTATCCCTGTATGACCTTGGGCCCCTTCCTAGGGGGGAGCCTCAGTTTCCCTGTCGGTTGAGTAGAGCAGTCAAAATTTGGCAATCGTTTTGGAAGGAGCCTGGCCGGCCATGGTCCATGGGGTCGCAAAAAGAGTCGGACACGACTGAGCGACCTAAACATCAACAAACAACTTCGGTAGGATAAGAGGAAGCACTTCCAGACTAACACGGGGAGTGGGGTGGTAGCTGGCTAGACAGGTGAGCCCAGGAAGGCCTCCCCAGCACTTTTTTTCTCCCCCGGGAAGTAGGAGCTAAGAAATCTAGCTCTTAAGAGGGCATAGTGGCATCGCTCGAGATGAGGTGGGGAGCCGAAGAGAAGTCAGGCGACGGGAAAAGGGAAAAGCAAGTCCTAGCCAGCCGGCCCTCCTCCGGGCCACTGCAGGGCCTTAGAGGATTTTCTCCCCCGGGAAGTAGGAGCTAAGAAATCTAGCTCTTAAGAGGGCATAGTGGCATCGCTCGAGATGAGGTGGGGAGCCGAAGAGAAGTCAGGCGACGGGAAAAGGGAAAAGCAAGTCCTAGCCAGCCGGCCCTCCTCCGGGCCACTGCAGGGCCTTAGAGGGGTGGTGGGTGTGACCCCAGCCCCGGCTTTTCCCAGGTCCTCAGCCTTCACTCTCGCCCGCGGAGCAGCACCTGGAATCGCCAGTGCCCAGCGCCCCGGGGGCCCTGGCGGGCGGACCCACCCAAGCGGCCCCGGGAGTCCGGGGGGAGGAGGAGCAGTGGGCCCGAGAGATCGGGGCCCAGCTGCGGCGGATGGCGGACGACCTCAACGCGCTATACGAGCGGCGGGTGAGTGCTGGGGGAGGGGTAGGCGGCAGGTGGGACTTCCCGCCCGGGAGGGGGCTGCGGCGGCCCAGCCAGATGTGCGGCAGCTGCTGCCCTGCGCGGCGGGGTCGCGCCGGGGACAGGCAGCTGGGAGGGGCGGCGCGGTCGCCGAGCCTCCGCCGTAGGACCCGCGCCGTGGCCGGCACGGCCCGGTTTGAGGGCTGGGGCCGGAGCGTCCGCGAGAGCCGCTGCGCGCCCGGGGCCCGCGGCCGTGGGGACTGAGGGCGGCGCTCGGTGGAGCGGCTCATATATCCCGGGCTATTTATAGCCGATGAGTCAGCAGCGGCGGCGCGGCCGCGCCCGCCCCTCCCGCCCGCCCGCGCGGCGGCGGCGGCGGCGGCGCGCCACCCAGCTTCCCGGGGGGCTGGGGGCGGGGCCTGGAGCCCCGCCCCTCCGGAGGCCCCACCCCCGGGGCCCTCAGCCAGGCTTCTCATTACTACCAGATACTTGAAGCCTAAGGCGGTGGAACAGAGAATAACAGACACCGGGGCGCCCACCACCCAGCTCTGTCCAACCTGAACATTACAGCCATACTGCTTGCTTATTCGAGGGAAAAAACAAAAAACGGATGTTGCGAAGCCCCTTGACCCTCCTCCCCTCCCCGCTTGCAAAGGAAACCTCACAGATTGGCTCGTCCCATTGGTCTGCAGGTGTTGATTATTTTACAACACATTCACCAGGCCACAAACAATACTTAGGATTGCGAGGCGTTTCAGACTTAAACGTGATCTGTTTTGTTCTCAAAGCTGCTCCCACCCCCTCAATGTTTTGCTTGAGATACAGCCACGGGCAAGGGAGCTTCAGTTCATTCATTTTCACTGCCACATAGCATAGCATTCTGTCGGATCACCATGTAGTATCCGTCTTCATTTTCTCATTGGTGGGTATTTAGGATATTCCAGAAGTGTGTCAAATTTTTAAATGTAATTTAATTTTATTGTTCTTTTGGCTCTTCCAAAAAATGTGTATCTTTGGGCACACACATGTCTCCACAGTAGATACCTGGGTGGTCTGCCGGCCCCTAGCCTTGATAAATAATAGTTGGCTTGCTCAGCAAGGTGACTGTGCCAAGTGGCACTCCACAGTGGGATGGTGGCATTTCTGCCAATCTCATGTGCCCCCTTGGTCACCTTCTCCTGGCTGGAAAATTTGGTGGGGACTGAGGCAGAGACAAATATGGTACCAGGCAGCCCACCCCCAGGTACCCATTAAGATCATTAGCATGGTTGACATGACCTTCTTGTTCGAATCTGTAAGATGGGTTTCTTCTTCCCATCTGGTGGGGATGAGATTAGTTCCTTGGCACAGGACCTAGGCCTGCACGCAGCACAGAGTGGAGAGAACTGTAGCTCTCCATAAGTATTGAGTATTGTTGTTGATTTTTATTGGAGGGCAACCTGTTCTTGTATCTAGCTTCCTTCGTTCCTGCTTTTCTAGCATTGTGGAACTGCGACAGTCCCAGAGGCTGCCCCCAGCCTTCATCCTGCCACTTGGGAAAGGGCTGGGGGTTTGCTTGGCCCAAACGTATTTCTGTACAGCTTCAGCACTGAATAATTCCCAGTTCTTGCACAGTGTTCTAGAATCGCTGAGACAGGGGGGCTCTATGCTCCCTTCTGTGTGTCTCATCAGCTTTCAATGGGAGGGCAGGTAGGCTGCGGTCCAGCCTACTCCTCAAGCCCGGGTGACTTCGGTCGGGTGACTGTCTTCATCTGGAGACCAGGGACTAGGAGATCAGAGCTGATACGCATGGGCCCTATGCTGAGGGCCTTGTCCACATCCTGTCTCTCCTAGTCTCTTCCAGGCCAGGAGATGACCCAATGAACGGTAATAACAGTACCGCCCTGAGCAGGTTGGTGGAGGGTCTGTGCCTCCCGCCTTGCTGCCCTACAGCCTGACACCCTTGTGTGCCCCACCCATCTGTCTCTAGCCCATCTAACTTCCTGTCTGCTCCCTTTCCCCAGAGACAAGAGGAGCGGCAGCGACACCGCCCCTCACCCTGGAGGGTCCTGTACAATCTCATCATGGGACTCCTGCCCTTCCCCGGGGGCCGCGGAGCCCCCGAGGTGGAGCCCAATTAGGTGCCTGTACCCGCCCGATGGATGTCGGGGACCTGGGGGGGCAGGACCCTCCCAACTCCTGACACCCTGGCCAGCGCGGGGGACTCTTTCTGCACCATGTAGCATACTGGACTACAGCCCTGCCTGACCCAGGGGTGGGCCAGGGCAGCCACTCCGGACCCAGCCCCGGCCTAGCCCTGGGGAGCACTGATGGAGACGTGGACTCCTGAGCCCCTGGCTGAGGGACCAGGGGAGAGAGGGCTGACGGACTCGGTGTCTGAAGGCGGCGGGGACCGAGGGGGCAGGGCCTGAGCTGCCCGCCTCTGCCGCCCACCACCATCTCAGGAAGGGCTGCTGGTGCTGGCTGCCCATTCCAGCTGCAGCGGTGACACTGGGGGGCGGGGGTCTCTCCCCCCGGCGCTCCTTCACTTTGGGCCTGACCTCAGGCCCCTGGTGCTTCCCCCCCTCCTCCTGGGGAGGGGGCCCATGAAGAGCAAATGAGCCAAACGTGACCACTAGCCTCCTGGAGCCAGAGAGTGGGGTGCGTCCTGACGGGTGCCCCGGCCCAGCGCCCAGCCATCTTCCCTGAGCCAGCCGGCGGGTGGTGGGCATGCCCGCCTCACCTTCATCTGGGGGTGGCCAGGAGGGGCCCAGACTGTGAATCCTGTGCTCTGCCCGCGACCACCCCCCGCTCCCCCCCCATCAATCCCATTGCATAGGTTTAGAGAGAGCACGCGTGACCACTGGCATTCATTTGGGGGGTGGGATATTTTGGCGGAAGCCACCCCAGCCTTAGTCCCCAGGGCGAAGCGCTGGGGGGAGACGGGGAGTCAGGGAGGGGGGGAAAATCTCAGAAGAGGGAGGAGTCTGGGAGTGGGGAGGGATGGCCCAGCCTGTAAAATACTGTATATGCGCTGCTGTAGATACCGGAATGAATTTTCTGTACATGTTTGGTTAATTTTTTTTGTACATGATTTTTGTATGTTTCCTTTTCAATAAAATCAGATTGGAACAGTGGATACTCTTGTCAGCTGTCCTTCTTGGCGGTGGGGCCTGGGCCCAGCCTGTGGCCCTTGTCTGGGAGGAGGTGGGCGGGCGTTGCCTGGAGCACCCTGGGGTTTCTGTTGCTCTGGTTAAAAGATGGCTCTGAGCCATTGTGGGAACCCAGCCTTCATGCACCCCTCCTGGGCTCCCACTAAAAGCTAAGCCCTGCAAAGACAGGTCTTTTGGGGGACTTTCTCATTTTATTCCTATTGGATAAAACATCAGGGGCTCAAGATTCACAGAATGAGTGAATGACCTTTAACTTATTCAGAAGTCCCACCATGAGGAGTCCTGGCGAACGTGTCAGTCCTGAGATAGACCTGGTGGGCACCGGCAGGCGGGTTCTTCACCACTAGTGCCCACTTGGGAAGCCCAAGCACCCTCTAACCTAGCATTAAAACCCCGTGTTGAATTAATACAGGGGGAGGGACTTCCCTGGTGGTCCAGTGGTTAATACTCCGCGTTCCCGATGCAGGGGGCCTGGATTCGATCCCTGGTCAGGGAACTGGATCCCATGTGCCAAAATTCCTGCATGCCACAACTAGGTGCAGCCAAATTAAAAACACAAAAACCCTGTGTTGAATTCATACAAGAAGGGGAGGATTTCCCTGGTGGGCCAGTGGTTAGGATGCCTCACTTCCACTGCAGGGGGCCTGTGTCCCATTTCTGGTCAGGGGAACCAAGATCCCAAGAGCAAAGTGGTATGGCCGCCCACCCCCCAAAAGGCAAATATAAGAAGGGGCGCTTCTACTGCTATCTTCCAGAAAACAGGGTAATGGGCCAAATGTTTCTCCTATGGCATCTTCCACAGAGGACTGGCCCAGACAGGCTTAGACCCCAGCCTTGCCCCTTCCCCTGGGTATCCTAGTAAAGGGGCAGTTCAGAGAAAATGGTTTTTTGGGGTGTGTGTGTGGTGCACGTGGACCTTTGTTTCCCAACCAGGGATCGAATATGCACCCGCTGTAGTGGAAGAGCAGCGCCCTAACCACTGGACCACCAGCGCATTCCCCAAAAGTGGCTCTTCTCAAAGGGCAGGCTGAGGGAAACGGAGACGCAGACCATCATTTTGGACAAGAACTTGGCAAAAGCTTGTCAAGCTGAGGATGTACCTGCCTGTGGCAATAAGTGCCTCCTTCACAAGTGGATGTTCGGGGCTTTCCTGGTGGGTCAGTAAGGAATCCACCTGCCAGTGCATGAGACGCGGCTTCGATCCCCTGATCTGGGAGGATCTCACATGCCACCGAGCAACTAAGCCCCTGCGCCTCAACTACTAAGCCCGTGCTCTGGAGTGTACATGGCCACAGCAATTGAAGCCCACACACCCTAGAGCCCGTGCTCCACAAGAGAAGCCCAAGCACCGCAACTAGGAAGGTGCCCCCACTCTCTGCAAACAGAAAAGAGCCAGCGGAGCCAGAAGTAAATAAAAAGGGGACGTGCACAGGTGTCCAAGTGTTGGCAAGACACAAAGCCACCATCTAAGTAGCAAGAGTAGTCAGTTTGAAGGGTAAGTCAAGTCTGCTGTCACACAATAGAACACACAGCGGTGAACTGGAATGAACTTGAAATTTATCATGATGAATAAATAGCAAATAATGGGGAGCAGAAACAGCAAGTAGTGAAAACGATGGTGGGTGGGTAATGGGTATTCATCTTGTGCCTCTCTGTATTTCCTTCATGCTTACATACACACAGGGCCCAAGGCCCCAAGGTTTTTTTTGTTTTGCTGGGCGGGGGGAGGGCATGTTGGTTGTGTCACAAGTCTTGTGGGATCCTAGTTCCCCGACCAGGGAGGAATTGAACCCAGGCCCAGTGGGAGCTGGGAGTCCTGACCACTGGACAACCAGGGAAGTCCCCTCATTGTACCATTGACCTGTTTGGATTAGGTCGTTTTCTTGTTTTCTCTTCATCAGATTTTTGTGTTTCCTCTCTCCTGCCTCCTCTTGGATTATTTGAATACTTTCTAAGAATTCTTTTAAATGTATCTTTAGGTGTATCAGCATTATTTAGCATTGTTCTCAGGATCACAAACATATCCTTACCTACTTGTTATCTATGGATTGTCACATCACTTCCAGCACAGAAACTCTGCCAACACACAGCCCCGCTCACCCTCTTCTCTCCATCATTTCATGCTGTAGTTGTCATACGGAGCATATCAACACCCCTTACAAATGCCCACAAGTACGAACTTTTTAAAAAATATGTATTTACTCGGCTGTGCCAGGTCTTAGCTGCGGCTTGCAGGATTTTTCTGACTAGGGCTCAAACCCAGGCCCCACTGCAGGGAAGTCCTTAAACATTTACTTTTTGCTTTGAACAGTCATGAATAAAAGGGAAAAAAAAACTTTTCTTCTCTATTTACCCCAGACTTGGGTGGGTGAGGCTGTTGCCTTATCTGTGATATGGGTACAACAGTATCTACCCCCATGGTTGCTGTGAGGATTCAAGCAATTAAGCTGAAGTCTAAATATTTTGAAAGGTATCAAGCGGGTCGTGTGAGGACTTCAGCTATTACACTCTTTGCCAACTAAAACATAAACTTACATTTCCCCACCTGTACAGGGACAAGTAGGGGACACCTCAACAGATGGGACATTTATACTTATCAATAAAATGCAAGAAACTGGAAAAAAAAGGGTCTGCAGTGCGAAGGGAAATCATGGAATGTCAGGCTGTGATGGGGCCAAAAGTTTATTTTTAAGATTTTTGGCTGTGCTGGGTCTTCATTCCTGTGCACCAGCTTCCTCCAGTTGCAGCTCAGGGGCTCTAGAATTCAGGCTCAGCAGTTGAGGCGCTCCAGCATAGCTGCTCCGTGGCATGTAGGGTCTTCCTAGACCAGGGATCGAATCCAGGTCACCTGCATTGGCAGGTGGATTCTTAAGCCAAGGGAGGCTTTTTTGAGTAGCACCTGTTCAACCACTGAGAACCTAAGTTTGGTTATTAAGCACACCAGAGACAAGAGAAGTGGGGTATGGAGTGGAGAGGCCTGGCAGAACCATTTGCTAACTTCAGCACCTCCCCCACCAAACATACATTACCTTCACAGACAGGATCCCTCTTCCCAAGTGGGCTGTGTTATGTCCCGAGGTGTTTGAACCCACAGGATAATCACCATGGACTTCCTAGAGACTTAGGGAAATCCATTCTTAACACAAACTTTAATATGGAAAAAAATGAAACCTGAAAGCAAGGAAAATTAAACCTTTTTCTTGTCCAGGGCTGGAAGTTTCCAGAACCACCCTCCAGATTCCCAAGGGGTCATTTCGGGGTCACTCAGTCTCTGCCATTACAGGTACAGGGGTGGAAAAGTTTGAAAAGTTGCAGAGAAGATTCTAAGACAGTTTTGTTTTTACTCCATCCAGACCCGTCTGCTCCCCCTTGTGACCAAGGCCCCACATTGCAAAATAAAGGGTGTAATTAGCTCAGATTTTCCAAGACCCTGTGAAATTTTTGCAAGGATCCCCTGATTCAACACTACCAGGGCCCAGAAAAGGGCTGCTCCAGAAACAGAGCCTAGCCTCACCTCAGGCAGCGGCAGAGAGAACCAGAAGGAGGGAGAATTGAGTCCCTCCTCCCAGAGGAGATCCATGCTTTTTTCACTGACATCAACAGAGCTGAAAGAGAAGCTGACTTATTCATTCTAACCAGCCAATTTAAATATAGGGAGAAAGCCAAGTGTGGGTGAGGAACGCATTCCAGGTGGAACGCACATTCGGGTCGCTGAGTCAAGATACATTTGGCACTCCAGCAATCGCCCTGACCCGTCGAGCTGTGGGACTTGGGGCATTTTACTTCGGTCTCACTTAACTGCTATGAGATCATTGCTCACTTTTACTCCTTTCCCACTATTATTACATTACAATTGCTGTCACTGCGAACAGCCACTACTTAACGGAATTATCTGACAACAAGACTCAAGCTTCTATGTGCTTTACAATATGAGCATGCTAACTTTTGCTGCATTGCTCAGAAAAACAGTGGCAGGAATGGTGACAGAGGGAAGGGCCTTGGTGCTGTGTTCAAGCATCCAGGGATACATCTTCAGGTTTAAACAGTCCGTTGTTCCCTGTCAGAGGAAGAAGTTTCTCACATGGAAGAAAAACAAATCTTAAAGCAAATAACTTTATTTCTATCATTCCTTTCTGAAGAACCAAAGAAATATAGAAAATTTAAAAAACACACAAACAACTGCGATTCAGGGGGGTAACAAGAAGGACCAACACAGCCCTTCAACGTGGTGGCCTGCAGCGCGACAGCCTGCACCTGTGAGGGGCTCTGCAGGAAGACAGGCCGGCTCCCCCGTCCCACCTCAAAGCCAAAGAGTCAGGCTTCCCAGGGGTGGGGCCCAGGAATCTGCCTTTTTAAACAAGCTTTCCCATTAATATTCCACTGGTAAGGCCTCACCCTAATACCCAAGAGAATTTGGTAATACTTCCTCTCTTTCAAAATCCAGGCTGGAACTCAACTAATCCTAAACTAAAACTCAGGAACAGCACACCAGATGGCACCTGTTGTTTCTCAGAGCTTCAGCCTTTGGTGGAGATACACTCCGCCCGCCATATTTTGGGCTCTCTTAAGGGCACCTGTCTACACTTGGAACAGCGGTTCTGCGGTGTGGTTCCACGGCCCTGGGCGTTATTCCCCACCTGAAGTCACGCTCCTCGCTGTGTGACATCAGGTGGGGACCGAGGACAAGAAGGTGGCGAGAAGCTCCTAGGCAACCAAGTGTGCTGGTTCCTGGCTGGGGACTTCCAGGAACTGGCCGCGCAGGCGAGCTGGGAGGCCTGGGGCGGGGAGGAGACTGTCAGGACCCAGGCCCTTGCGCAGTAGTGCTGCACAGCCTCATAGCATGCAGGAAATGGTTGGTACTGGTTCAGTGACTTGGTTTTTCCCTCGCCTGGAGAGGCCTTCATGGGGGAGGGGAGGGGATCAATCGCACAAGGATGCTGTGTGGTCAGCATCTCTGGGGCCGCGGAGTCTCGCGTTCAGTTGGGGCCCAGGCACTCCACAATCCCGTTCCCCTTCATGCCATCGAAGAAGAAGAAGTTGTTGTGAGGGGGGTCCCTCTGAGACAGGGCCTGCGGAGGGAAACAAGAAGGAGGTTCAGCTCAAGTGCTTAAAAGGGGATACGAGGGAGAAGAGAATAGACCCCTGAACTGAGATCTTCTCAAAGCAACATGGAGAGTGGTTCTCGAAAGAGGCTGACTTTGCTCCCCAGGGACTATCTGGCCACGTCAGGGAACAGTTCGGACTGTGACAGTCCTGTCCCTACACTCTGTCCCCTACCAGCTGTGTGCCCTTGAGCAGACCATTTAGCCTCTCAGACCTTTACGTTCCCTGAGTAAAATGAAAACAACAACTGTTTCATCCTGGGGATTAAGAGACATGCTTTACCTCCAATATCTAAAACAATGCTTAACTCGGAGAAGCACCAATGGCAAATGGGCGTAATTAATTACTTATGAATATTCCACTGAGAAAGGCAGTGAATGGTCATTCTGACCCATCTGGGAGTGCAGCCTCTGTCACCAGGGGGAAACACACTGACACCCCCAGGGGAAGGCAGTGCTGCCGGCCCTCCACGGGACACACCAGCATGGGCAACCAGAGGGCCTGGGAGATGCTAGTCAGCCATGGAAATGGTCATCATTTCCTGAGTGACAGTCCCTGGGATTACATGCTGGACCACGAGTGACCTGTGTGGACCGGGGAAAGGTCCAAAGGTGACAGTGAGTTTTCTAAGACATTCTCAACCCAAGAAGGGTCACTGTTTAAAGAGGAGGTATCACCCACGCAAACTGCAACTTGCCAAGGTGCCTGGGAGCTCCGTGCAGTCACTCCTTAGGCAGGCCCACCTTGACAAAGCTGGGCCCTGAACCCCTCCTCCTTGAACTGAGCGCCAATCCCAGTCCTCGTCTGTAAAACGGAGACGATTATACCTATTCCAAGTGCTTATTCCAGAACAAACTGTTCTTCTGCAGAGGAGGTGTTGACCTGGTGTCAGAGGGTGGCTTCTCTGAGCTTGCATATGAAAACCCAAACAAATGGCCTCAGCCTATTAGGGTTCCTGGTGAGTATGAAATGCGATCCAGCTTGTAACATGCCGGCCACAGAGTAGATTCTCAATAAATGGGAGCTGCTACTGCTTGAACAGGAGGTCCTTTTCCCAATATCTGAGGGCCCCAGGCACTCAGCCAGGTGGAAGGGCACACAGGTGGATCCCAGATGAAGAACCCACGTTCCAGGAGATGACACAACGCATTTTCACACGGAGCCTGGTGAAGCTGCTGCTGTCAACTCTAAGCTCTAGCGCTGTAGGCAGGGAGTCTGCCCACCAATGGTGAGAGAGAAAGAAGAATGATTAAACCCAAGGAAGGAGGATGAGACAGAGGACGGGGCTAGAATGTGTGGTGTCTGGAAAGATACAAGGAAGAAGGGAAACAGATGATGCCAAGGGAACAGACTTTTATGTCTGCCCCCATCTCTCGATGTTTACGTTTTACCATGGTCAGAGGGCCCCACCAGGGAGAGGGCGGAGGTCTGCCGCCCTCAGATGGCAGGCCTTTACCACCAGCTGGCTAAAGCTGAACCGGTGTTAAGTGAGGGGGAGGGGCAGGGACAAGACAGCAGGGCACGGGGTGAATGTGGGGCCAAAGGTAACGTGCTTCCCGAAGGGGGAGGGGGGATTCCAAACACGCCAGCAGAGAGGAATGCAGAGTGCTCTGGCTATGGGACAACCAGGAACAAGATGTGGACCACAGCTGTCCCCGGCAGCAGGAGGGAGGGGCGGCCCTGCACACAGCGGGCCAAGACCACCTGCCCAGCCCACCACCTCCATCCCACGCAAGAAAGTCAGGGAGCAGCGTCTCTGCGGGATGTGTGGAGGCGAGGCTGAGGGCACCCGGGACCTGCTGACGAATGCGGAAGAGCACGGGCCCAGAAGCTGGACGCCATGAGCGTGAATCCCTGCTTTACCGCTGCTCTGCATCTCAGGGCAGGGATCGCAGGGGTTCCTACCTCACGCGCTGTTGTGAGGATCAAATGAGTCTATCAAGTTGAGAACAAGATCTCCAAGCAGTGGGTGCAGAATGGGCTTTCAACAAATGCTACCTAGCGACTTCCCTGATGGTCCAGTGGTGGCGAGTCGACCTGCCAATGCACGGAACACGCGTTCAATCCCAGGTCTGGGAAGATTCCACGCACAGAGGGACAATTAAGCCCGTGTACCCCAACTATGGAACCCACATGTCCTCGAGAAGCCACCGCAGTAAGCAGTCCGTGCCCCACAACTGGAGAGTAGCCCCCACTCTCTGCAACCAGAGAAAGCCCTCCGGCAGCAACAAGGACCCAGCATAGTCAAAAAAAGAAAAAAAGTCCTAGAGAAAACTATGTTTAAAATAAACAAGTGTTATCTATGCTCTCATCATTGTATGACACATATTAGGCTCCCACTCTGCCCTTGCTGTCCCATCACTGTTCTCGTTCCTGCCAAGGCTCTCCACAGGCAGTCTCAGGGTCCTTCTCAACAGTCCTCCCGCAGCCACTAGCGACTCCCCAGACTGGGGGCCTGAGCTGAGCCTTCCTACCAGCCTGGGTAGGCAGAAGCAGGAGTGAGACCGCACACAGCAGCGCATGCCTCTACTCTTACTCTTCTACTGCCTAACTGTCCCCGGCAGCAGGAGGGAGGGGCGGCCCTGCACACAGCGGGCCAAGACCACCTGCCCAGCCCACCACCTCCATCCCACGCAAGAAAGTCAGGGAGCAGCGTCTCTGCGGGATGTGTGGAGGCGAGGCTGAGGGCACCCGGGACCTGCTGACGAATGCGGAAGAGCACGGGCCCAGAAGCTGGACGCCATGAGCGTGAATCCCTGCTTTACCGCTGCTCTGCATCTCAGGGCAGGGATCGCAGGGGTTCCTACCTCACGCGCTGTTGTGAGGATCAAATGAGTCTATCAAGTTGAGAACAAGATCTCCAAGCAGTGGGTGCAGAATGGGCTTTCAACAAATGCTACCTAGCGACTTCCCTGATGGTCCAGTGGTGGCGAGTCGACCTGCCAATGCACGGAACACGCGTTCAATCCCAGGTCTGGGAAGATTCCACGCACAGAGGGACAATTAAGCCCGTGTACCCCAACTATGGAACCCACATGTCCTCGAGAAGCCACCGCAGTAAGCAGTCCGTGCCCCACAACTGGAGAGTAGCCCCCACTCTCTGCAACCAGAGAAAGCCCTCCGGCAGCAACAAGGACCCAGCATAGTCAAAAAAAGAAAAAAAGTCCTAGAGAAAACTATGTTTAAAATAAACAAGTGTTATCTATGCTCTCATCATTGTATGACACATATTAGGCTCCCACTCTGCCCTTGCTGTCCCATCACTGTTCTCGTTCCTGCCAAGGCTCTCCACAGGCAGTCTCAGGGTCCTTCTCAACAGTCCTCCCGCAGCCACTAGCGACTCCCCAGACTGGGGGCCTGAGCTGAGCCTTCCTACCAGCCTGGGTAGGCAGAAGCAGGAGTGAGACCGCACACAGCAGCGCATGCCTCTACTCTTACTCTTCTACTGCCTATGCCACAGAGAGTTAGATTTAGAGAAAGAATCTGATCCAGAGAAGGATCACGGAAGAGAAGAGAGAGAGAAAAAAAAAAGCCTTAAGAAGATGGTGGGACCATCAAATTGAGTCAACTGTTTTTGAAGCAAGTTTGCCGAAACCAAGACAAAGCAGGGGAAGTTGGTCCACTGCTGCAAGTCCACTTCAGTGGTCAAGATGTGCACAAGGCAAATTCATCACTTTAGGAAAATATCAAAGTCCCCCAAGAAAGGAACACATACTGGGGGGTATGCTACAGTTCTGACAACCCAAATGTTCCAGAAGAGACTTCAAAGTGCCGTGCTAGATACTAAATACATGACCCTGTGTGAAAACTCCCCTTCTGAGAGGAAGAAGGACACCTGCCTAACGTGGGCACAGGGCACCCTGGACAGAGCCTTGTGGGCTCCAGGCTCAGGGCTCGTGCTCCTCTCGCGCTGACTCCTGCCTGCTCTACACTCGGCCACAGTGTGTGAAGTCACGAGAGGGAACTCTGATGCCATGGCATGAGTGGAGGGGAAACTGTGGAGCAGACGGGAGCAGTACAGGCCCTTCCTTGGGCCTCGGCATCCATCCCTTAAGTGTGAATCAGGACAGTGCCCACTGCACAGAGCTGTGAGAAGCAGAATCTGTGGCAGATGTCACAACACCGGACAGCTGGCTGGCACAGTCAGGGGACGGCAGACAGCACCCCGTGGCTCTGTGTCCAGTTCTGGGCTTATCAGCATGAAGTAGGCATTCCCAAGGTCATTTGCTGAAGGCCCACGTGAATGGGCTGGAGAGAAGGGGATGAAGTGGAAAAAGGGAGGGAGAAAGGGAACAGGGAGGTCAGGAAACAAGGATGAGTGGGGTCTGAGAAACCAGGCAGCTCTCTAAGACAGCTCTGGGTTCTCTCTGCCGGCACGTTCAAAGTCCTAACGTGGAAGGCCAACGATCTTCCATGCCACAGGGACTTTTTACCTTCACAATTTCCTGGGCCAGGATCCCTCCAACCACTGCACACACTGGGGCCATCTCAGAGAAGCAGTACCTAAAAGAGAAGACATGTGAAATGGAGCTCTGAGCAACAGGAAGGCTGGTGTGGACATCTGGGAGAGGTCAGTGGTGGGTTTGCCTGAATGAAAACATCTCCTACCAAGAGAAGTCAATTCAGACAGTAATGCTAATACTGGTATCTAGGTGTGAAAAGTAAATCTGATCCAGGTTAGTAGGTGGCGAGAAAGACATCTGAACCTTGGCAGGCAAGAACTGTTTCACAACTTCTTCTGCTTTTTTTTTTTGAAGTTAAAGGATAAGACTGTATCTGTGCATCCTAAAAATAAAGCCCTACAAATACCAGATGTTTCGGTGCCCCGGTCACATTCTCGCAATTCTCTTTTGTCCCACAATGGGCAGTGGGTTCGATATGCTAGTCCCAGACAAATGTCAGGAGCAGGCCTGTGTTAACATGCAGACAGCTTGGTAAAGTCAGGGTCTGAAATTAAAGCACGGGAGCAGAGAAAAGTCTTCACTACCCACATAGATACCAACCCTTCTGGGCCAAGAGGGGGAACCTAGAGGATAAATTTTAGCTAATATTGTCACCTGCCCCTCCCAATCATCCATCCCAGACAGTGAAACGATGTCTCCCACCACCTCCCTCCAGGAAGCCTGCCTCGTCAGCTCCCACCCCTGAACACAAAGGGGTTTCTGAAATGAGCAGATTGCGGTGCAGGCAAGTTAAATGGAAAGCTTCTCTCTGGAACCCTACCACAAGGAGAATACTTCCAGTCTTCTCGCTTTGGTGCACACCCTTCCAGACATTTTTAAAAGGGCATATATCTTTAAAGATATATAATTGAAAACCCAGGTCACAGGAACTACTATTCACTGTGCCCCATAACCTATGGATGGATATTTAAGCTGTTGGACTCTGTGATCATACACCTTGGTAGAGCTGTCCAAACAGTTCCTTATGGAAAATTCCCAAATATAGAATTGCTGAGTCCTGATGCCCTCCAGAAAGGCTAGACCCATTCAACTCCTACCAACTGGGACTGGGGGGTGACCATCTCCTCACCGCCTGGCTGAGACCAGTACCCCTATCTGTTAATCTATGGAGGCAACTTTTCCTCTTGCGTACCAAGGTCCTCTGAGGAACTATAAAACCTAACAGAAAACTATAGCCAGGAGAAACGAGTCGCCATAATTCTACTTCTCAAAGATAGTCAATTTTTCCTTTAAAAAAATTCTCCTTTATTCTATGTGATCCTACTATACAAATTTAATGTTCTACTTTTTTTCTCTTAAAAGTATATAATCTTAAAAAAAAAAAGTATCATCTCAACAAAATGCCAGTAAATCAAAACAGCAACATACGCATGATCACTTCAACAGACACAGAAAAAGCATGGGACAAAACGCAGCACCCTTTCGTGATAAACACTCAACATTTGGGAACAGAAGGAAATTTCTTCAAACTGATAAAGGACATCTACAAAAATCCACAGCTAATATCACACTTAACGACAAAACACCGAAGTATCAGGAACAAAACAAGGATGTCTGCTATCACCACTTCTATTCAACACTGTCCTGGAGGTTCCAGCCAGGGCATTTAAGGAAAGCAGGAAAGAGACACAAGGGGCATCCAGACCGGAAAGAAAGAAGTGATATGTCTTCACAGATGACACGATCTGGTATACAGACGGTACTAAGGAAACCACAGAGAAATTATCTGAACTACTGAATTATTTGAATCAAGGCTGCAGAATACAAGATTAACATACACACCAAAAAAAAACAGTCTATTTCTATACATCAGCAATGAACACCCTCAAGATGAAATGAAGAATTCCATTTACAATAACATCCAAAAGAATAAAACATTTAGGAATAAATTTAACAACAGATGTGTAAGACTTACTCTCTGAAGACAATTGTTGAAAGAAATAAAAGACTTAAATAAATGGAAAGATATTCCCATGTTCATGGATCAGAAAACTTAACTTTGTTAAGAGAGCAATACTCTCCAAATTAATCTATACATTTTACATAATTCCTCTCAAAATTCCAGCTAACCTTTTTTGTAGAAATGGAAAAATCCCCCCTAAAATTCTGCATGAGACCCAGAATAATCAAAATAATCTTGGAAAAGAAGAGCTAAAGTTGGAGAACCCACATGTCCCAATTTCAAACTTCCTACTACAAAGCTCCAGTAATCAAGACAGTGTAATACGGCACAGGACAAATTCAGTGATTCCCTCCCCCCGCCTTGTTCATGGAATGAGTAATTTTAATTTTCTTTTAAAATTATTTTAAGAACAAAAAACTTCTGACCACACTGCCCAGCATGTGGGATCCTCTGTTTCCTGACCAGGCATTGAACCTGCACGCCCAGAAGTGGTAAAGTGCAGAATCTTAACCACTCTACCACCAGGTAAGTCCCTATTTTAAAAAAATTTTTATATAATTTTAAAGGTCATTTTCCATTTACAGTTAATAAAAATATTGGCTATATTCCCCGTGTTACACAGTGCATCCTTGAGCCTATGTTATATCCCATCCTCTGTGCCTCCCACTTCCCCTCATTTTCATCTTTGGATTCATTCCATACTATCTGTTTTTTTTCCATAATATGTCTATTATCTCTGAAACTTAAGGTCCAGTAAGTTCACCAAAGGACATATACTACATTCCAATTCCACTTAAACAAGATGCCCACAACGGTCAAATTCATCAAGAAAGAAAGAGGCTGCAAGGGGCTGGGGACACACAATGGGAAGTCAGTGTTCAACGGGGACAGAGGTTCACTTTGGGATGAGGACAAAGTTCTGGAGACGGGTACCAGTGACAGGCGACAACAGTGTGAATGGCCTTAACGCCACTGATCTGTCCATTTAAGGATGGCTAAAATGGTGTAATTCATGATGTGTGCATTTTACCATAATGCAAAAATTTAACAACACAAGTTATATCACACATATACATTATGAATGTTTTGTCATAGATGTTTGTAACAGTGAAAAACTACAAATAACTTAAGTACCCAGCAAGCAGGTAATGGCTAAATAAAAACCATACAGTAGACAATGAAACATCAGGCAGTCCAGTGAGGTCACGGATCTTTACTTGTGACACAAACAGATCCATGAGATGCTGGAAAAGGAAGGCTGTCGCATGGAAAGTGTGATCATTTTGGTATTTAAAAAGAGAAGACACATGAGTAAATACACATACAGATGTCTGAGAGGCTAAACCCCCAAATTAAACCCCAAGCCAGCAGTGGTGACTTCTCACTGGGAGGGGCTATGGGAGATCCTTTTCTTCCCTTTTCTATTTTTTGACACCGGGCATCTGTTACCTTCACAATCAGAAAAGCAACTGAGCCCTCTGAAGAGAATAAATAACCTAACATGAAGGACGGGACAAGCACATCACAGACAGATAAGGGAAATGCAGACTTGGGCACAGCTTTCCCTCCTCAAGTGAGCGCACCCTGCTCGGAGCTGGCGATGGGCAATTTGTGCAGGCAGCTCAGCTGCCACACGGCAGCTCGATTCCCTGCCGCATCCCCAGCCCATCTCCCCAAGCCTGATCTGCACTGGCCATGGCCGGCTATCGAGAGGCCATCAAACACCTCTCACTTAAAGGGCAATAGACAGGGAGCGCCTGAGCACGGGAGGGCATAGACATGAGGGCACAGACACGGGAGAGCTGTTTCTGCAAAGAGGACTGGGAGGGTGGGGGGAATACAACACTCTGTGGAGAGGAAAGCAGCCAGCAGCGAGACAGGCTGTTAGCAGCAAGGCTGTGGCTCTCTCCTTCTGGGAAGTGGGGGCTCTACCACTGGCTGGTGATGCCCAGGCAGGCCATTCATCACTCTCAATGCCCAAATCGGTCACTCAGCTGCACACTCATGGCCTGGCACTGGCACCGGGTGTGCTCACTGGCCCGGCTGGGACTGTTGAAGCTAGACACCTGTGGGAACCTGTTCTCCGTGGGCCATCCCCCAGGACAGGGACCCCATCCCAGGCGGTGGTGTCATTAGCCCCTGAACTCCCTCCCGGTGCCAACTTACAAGAGCGTCTGGTATCCAGGTGCCTCTTTCTGGCTGAGGGCTTGGCAGGCGATTCAAAGCCCCACTGCTGGTCTTAAATTGGCTGAGGCTTGTCAGTGTCTAAGTGAGGTCCCCAGACATGAGTGCACAAGGAAAAGACTAGGGAAGGATGGGACCACCATTCACTTTCTTGCTGAATAGGAACCAAGGTACTAAGCTGTCCCCAGGGATCAGTGGTGTGGGGAAATCTTGGTCACCTACTTACTAAAACCTTGGACATGTGACTGTATCTTTCTGAGCCTCAGTTAACTCACGGGGAAACAATACACCCTTCAAGGACTACTGTAACAACCATATGGCTGCACTGGTAAAGCACCGGAAGCCTGCACTATACCACGCTTCCATGATTAGCTGTGCAACCTCAGACTAGTGACTGGACTTCTCTGAGCTCTAACTCAGCTTCCCCTCTCCTATAAAATGGGATCTTGTCAAGAGAGAGCACATACACAAAGCAGCTACCACAGTGCCTGGTACTGTAATAGCTGCTCAGTAGATTCTAGCCATCATTATTGCTGCTACAAGCGAGCACAGCAGGGCAGCTTACGGAGTCCCTCAAGGATGAGGAGAGAGAGCTGAAGTGAGCAGATGATCCCAAAACTGTCTGGGAGGGATCCCTGACTTAGTCTCCCTTTGGACTTCACCAATCAAACCCAAAACCTGACTGTGTATAAGAACAAAGGACTGGTCCCTGAGGCTGAAAGCATCGCAGTGCCCAGGGGTGAAGATGCTGGGAACAAGGATGCCATATCCATTTTTCATATACTAACAGAGGGGCCGAGGGGCGCGTGTGTGTGTGTGTGTGTGTGTCCAAATTAAGGCAAATAATAAACACAGACATTTACCAATCTAAACTCAATTGTGATGAATAGTCAGACCAACCTGACAAAGTCTTCAGGAAGCAGATCAGGATTGACACCCAGGGCATCAAGCACGTCATTTCGTATCTGGAGCAACAACTCAGAATCTTCTCCAAAGGTATCAGAACTAGGATCTCTTCCTTTATCTGTGCGAAACTTCAGGAGCACTGGGAAAGGAAGAAGGCAGGTTAAAAAAGCAAGTCTTTTCACAACTGAAAAGAAAATATTTTAAAATGATGTGATCAAAAAGGTCTTAATTTCCAAAACATACAAAGACCTCATAGAACTCAAATGGGCAGAAGACCTGAATGAACATCTCTCCAAAGAAGACATACATGCAGCTGACAGGCTCATGAAAAGATGCTCAATGTCACTAACCAACAGAGAAATTCGAATCAAAACTACAACGAGGTAGGTACCACTTCACACTGGTCAGAATGGCCCTCAATTAAAAAAAAAATCCACAAATAACAAACGCTGGAGAGGCTACAGAGAAAACGGAACCCTCCTACATTGTTGGTGGGAATGTAAATTGGTGCAGCCACTATGGCAAACAGTACGGAGGTTCCTCAAAAAAAAAAAAGAAGAGTTGCCATATGATCCAGCAATCCACTCCTGGGCATATATATAGACAAAACTACAATTCAAAAAGACACATGCATCCCTATATTCAAAGCAGCACTATTCACAATAACCAAGACATGAAAACAACCTAAATGTCCATCGACAGATGAACGGATAAAGAAGATGAGGTGTGTATACACAACGGAATATTGATTCAGCCACAAAATAGAATGAAATAAAGCCATTTGCAGCAACAGGGATGGACCTAGAGATGATCATACTAAGTGAAGTCAGTCAAAAAGAGAAAGACAAAAACCACATATCACTTATATGTGGAACCTAAAATATGACACAAACGGACTTATCTATGAAACAGTAACAGACCCCCAGGCCCAGAGAACAGACTTGTGGTCGCTAAAGGGGAAAGATGGATTGAGAGTTTGGGATTAGGAGATGTAAGTTATTATATATAGAACGGAATAACAACAAGATCCTAAGGTTTATAGCTCAGGGAACTATATCCAATAACCTGTGATAAAGCACAGTGGAAAAGAATGCTGTAAATGTGGATCAACTTTGCTGTGGAGCAGAAACTAACACAACACTAAATCAACAGTACTTCAATAAATTTTTTCATAATAAACACTTATAAACGCTGATAATAAAACTTTTCTACAGGAAGTACAATAATTAAAATGTGAGCCAAGTGAAAGGTTAACACTTTTCATTCATTCAACAAACATAGAAAGGTAATCAAATAATAACAAAAATGACTAAAATTCCTGTGACGAGAGCCGTGACAGTACAACAGAGTCTGACATCCTCTATAGGGTGCTGTTAAGCAAAGCTTCCCTGCGTCAGCACCATGAGTGAAGTCTGTGTGGGTTTGGGAAGAAAGGTCCGGGAAGCTTTCAGCACAGGGAAAAGGCCCTGTGCTGACCCAGGAGAGACGTCAGGTGGAGGAGGCATGAATTCTAGGCCCAAGTTCAAAGAATGAACTGCTTCCAGCCAGAGAGGCCAGCCAAGGGCTCCGACACATCAGACAGGCGGATTGTTACAAACAAACCCTCCCGTACTTAATACAACTGCTAGGTCAACCTCCAGAAAGAGATGTTTCATTTTGGATGTGAACTAGAGGAAGCATTCAGATGATGGCAGCAAATGAGAGCTACCGTGTAACGAGCCCTGAACAAGGCTTGAACTTGTAAGCCAAATGAAAAGACACAGGCATGAACAGAAGGACCGATCAAAACACAAGCCCCTTCCACTGCCTTATCCAGATGTCACTGCAGGCGGGCTGGGGGGTACTCTTGTCCCCACCGTGCTCTCCAAGGCAGGCGGAGCCTCCTCTCCAGGCAGTACTCCTCCCACAGCACACAGGCTGTTTTGGAGCAAAGGGAGAGACAGTAGATCCTGGGGGGCCCTGGGAGGGCCCTTCACACTCACAGTTCACCAAGCGCTTCCACTTAAGTCTCATCAGTGTTTGCTGACTGAAAAAGTGAACTCATCCCCCAAATCATACTCCCTCCCTCTCAGTACAAGGAGCTCTCCTCTGAAAGTTAAAGGTGAACGGGCAATTGTCCTGGGGCTCTTTAAAAATGTAAATATTTGGATCTAGCCCGGAACTAGGGAATCATCTACCTTCTCTTTGTTTTCTTCAGACTCACACATAGTTTTGGTGATGAGCAGCCCAGTGGAGAACAGCTCTCCAAGAAGTAGCAAGAATTCATTCATTCGCCAGCACGAGTGAGCATGGCTGACTTAGGTGTGCCCGGTGGACCTAGGTGCCAGAGTCCAATGGTGAGCAAGGTCTCTGCAGCCTGAAGGTGATGGGGGAAGACGGGGAATTAGAGGCCAGGACAGACAGCTCCACTGCAGCCTGATAGAAATTCATAAACAGTTATACAGAGTTCTCAGAAGACCCCAGACATCGGAGGTCTGGGTTAAAGAAGATGCAAACTGCTGCTGGGCTATGCTTTTCTCAGTGCCAGTATCAGAGAAAGACTGCTAGTCACGCGCCCTGGACAGGGCTCTGCACATCAGAGGGCTTGTCCTCTTTCTCTTCCAAGAATACAGCTTCTACAACCCTTGATTCGGCCCGACCATTTGGCAGCCAACTCAAAGCCAATGTCCATCTGGATGCTGGCTAACACGGACGTGCCATTACTTGAGCTCAACTTCTACCTCTGTGGATGCGTCACTGGGATTCTGATCTGTACTAAACAAGTGCCTTCAGGCAAGCGTGTGGGGACAGGGTGGAGGAAAGGCTGCGGAAGTGGTGAGGAATCGCTGAGACCAGGCCTCTTTTGCAACAAGGTCCTGTGAAGACAAACGAACCTGGAAATCTCCAGTCCAGTCAAGAGGACATTCTAAGTGGATGGTATCGAATGTCAGCCCTCATCCTGTCCATCACTCCGGAGAAGACAGACCCAGAGTGTGCGTCAGTGTTGCCTGAGCAGATGCTTGTAACGCACAGTCTAAGGGACAGGGACAAGCAGGTGGGAAGCGAATGAGGCTGCGGGACTGCAGCTGGGGCCCTGCCTCAGCTACTTCCTGTAGAGTCCTCTTCTGTGTCACTGGAGCAGAAGCACGAACTGTTACAAGGGACACCAGAGAGGCTCATTTTTTAAGCCCTTGCCACAAAACTTTTCACCTTCTGGTTATGAAACACAGCTCTTGAAGCAAACTCAAACTATTGTAATAACTCCAAAACAAACAGTGCCTACTCCACACTAGGCACCTTTCTAAACCTTTTACGTCCACAATAACCGAGGGAGGGAGGGAGGGAGGGAGGTCCTGATACGCTTCCCCCCTTCACAGGTGAAGAAACTGAAGTTCAGAGACTGAGCAGTTTTTTCCATGGGACTGCCAATGAGGAGTGGCACAAAACAGCCAATGCTGGCACTCAGAATCTCTGCTTCTTAACCCTAACCGGACCCAGCAGAAACCCAAGACCATGTGGAATGCAGCCCAAGGACCCCAAGTGGTCTGGCTCTTTGCCCCCCACCTTAAGAGGACTCCCATTCGACCACATTTTGGTGAGATGCATTTTCCAGACGGGCCCTGCCCTCTCTCAACTGGTCCATTAATTTTAAGTTCCTAGACCTGGTGGTGAGGAGGCAGGGGCCATACGAGCCCTAGCCCATCCATCTTCGGAGGGTAAGACCAGTTTCATCTCGGAAAGAAATAAGACGGCGCTCAGAGGACGCCAGCAGCTGGCCCCGCTGTTTCTCTGGGCCCCTTGCCTGTTCCTGGTGCGGGCCGCCTGGACGTAGGCCGGCAGCCTGGACGTAGGCCGGCAGCCTGGCACCGTCTAGAGGCCTCACTGACCACATCTGAAGTTCGCGCAGGGCCTCCGGGATGGGGGCCAGTCACTCCAGCCACTTATTTGCAGCAAAGCAAACAGAGGCTGTATTCTGTACTCTTTTTTTTTTTTTTTTCCTTTAATGTCAGCACTCCAGTGAGCAGGGCTGGAGGGGGCGGAAAGAAGCCCAATGTTCTAGACGGGCAGCAGCCTCAGAACTGACCCGAGCCCCTGACGGGTTCTTGCTTATTAAAGTCTCCTCTTTGTTCTGTCATCTGCCCTCCCAAATGGCCAGACATACACACATCACTGTTGACTCTGCATTTCTGGAGAGCACCTCCCCGCCAGTTTCCAGATTATGAAACTATTCCGTGAAGATCAAATACTGTTAGGGATGCCAAAAGATGATTCATCGAAACATATCAAAACACTGCACAAAATCAGAGTTCCAAACTTGATTAACTTCCTCTGAACCTTTTAATTAACTCAGGCTGCTGAAGTCTGGGGATGGGGGGTGACATTCACCGCTACTGAGGACAGACTAGGGTCTCTGCCAGAGTTCAGGACTCACCCATGCAACGGAGAAGACAAACTCTGAAAGGGAGAAACCAAGCACCTTTTCCTGGATTAGAAGAAAAACTGTACATGTAGATAAACTACTACTTTTGCAAAGAGAAATTAACCCAAATTCAAATTTAATCTGAATCAGACTACTAGATTAGTGTTATAACAGGAATCTGGGAAGCAATATTATTAATCATTCTATTTCTTTCTGAAAACTTTCATTGCATTTAAATGGCACAATTGTATTTAGCATAATCACTAAGGCCATTCAAAAACTCCATTATTTTTGTAGGAAAAAAAATGAAGTCAGTGTTGCAAACTAGCTCCAACCCAACTGCTGTTCCCCAAAAGAATTCATCTAAAGGAAAAAAGCCAAATCTCTATAAAACTTCCTGGCTGGTGCCTAGAACTGTTCTGTACCAGACACCGCTGCCTCACCTCTCTGGTGCTCCTCAACATTCTCACCAAACTGGCTCACTCAAGAGACTCATTATCTCTGGGAATGGTCTGGAAATCAGATCCACTCCTGGGTGACATACATCTCCAAGGAAATGAAATGGCGAGTTATTCTCTTAGCCAGCAGCACATCTTCTAAGGCAAGACACCAGGTCTCCTGTTTAGTCAACTGTTAATTCAATAAATACACAGCAAGCACAGACCCTGTGCTGGGGCCTGAGCACGGCAAAGAGCAAAACATACACTCTGCCATCCCAAGCATTTTGTGAGGTGACACGCATAGCAACACATGGCGACAAAGGCAGGGGCGAGAGAAGGCGTGGAAGAGGTGGTCCCCCGAACAGCCAGATACCCTCTTCCCACCAGGCATAACCACCATATTTTGGTGGGTCCTCCAGGCCCAAACGCTGACCCTGGCCACCTCCTTCCCTTGGGACTTGCCCGTGCTGCTCATCAGGGGCCACTGTGCCCTCTCTGTGCAGAGCCCTTTCCCGGGCCCAGGCAGCCTGGAACCAACAGACAGCTCTGACCCCTGTTCTAAATCACTGTAATGCTGGACCCTGACAACATCCCTGAGCCTCCTCCATAAAACGGGAATCATCCCAGCACTGAACTCATGCAGTTTAAGGATGAACAGAATGAACACAGGCCAGGCACCGTGGCCAGTGCCAGGGGAACGTCAGGTCCACGGTGCTACTCCCGAACTGTCCGACCTCCATAAACCCCACTCACGTGGCCCTCAGAGAGGCTGACGCACTGGCCTATGCTGACTCCTCACGTGACTGAGACCACCGCCAACTCCACAGTGAGCTCAGGGGGCGCCCGTGCCTTGGCTCTGCATTGTGCATACTCTGGTAATTCTCCGCACCTTGCTCTTGGCCTTCATGGTCTCAGTCACAATTTGAGACTCCACAGTCAAAGTGTCGGCTCACCTGTACGAGGACGGACCCATCTCCTCACCAGCCTCTGGTGCTCTGCGGGGCAGAGACGCATCTGTCTTGTTCACCATTACCTGAGTGCCCAGCCCGGGGCGGGCCCCCACAGCACACACTGAGGAAGCGTCGGTGCTTGGAGAAGGAAGGAAAGGAGTCACAGGGTGGGGAGAAGGCTCACAAAAAGGTGACACAGGCCCTCACAGATCTAACCAGCCTGCTCCTGTGCTGACTGAACTGAATGGAGACCTCAAGATACCCAGGATGGTTCTGTTTCTTACCAGGGAATGCTCAGCAGAGAAGAAAAAAAAGACACAGCTTAACCACATCTGCCTCGAGGGAAACAAGATAGAAGCCCGCTTTTCAAGGCCACATTTGAGGGCCAAAGGTGCAGAACAGCCGGCCCACGGGCGTGAAGCTCAAAGGAGGGAATGGGCTGGGCTGGGGGAGGCAGAGGCATGGTCCCCGGAACCCCCATGAGGCCTGCTGGCTCTCAGCCTCTCTCACCTTTCAAGGCATCTGGTGGCTTCTGGTCATCTGCTCAGCTCTGCTCCACCCCACTACCTGCTTCATTTACCTCTCTTAGTTTTCCTCTTTAATCCAGAAACTTTAAAGTATATGCATGCATATATTCCTTCATTCATTTTCTCATCCACAAACATTTCCTGAGCACCTGCACACCACCTCCACCCGGTATGCTGAGCTGTGCTGGGACCCAAAAGGCGGAGATCACAGTCCACAGAGGGCACACACATGAGCCCCTGTCACCATGGCCGCCCAGGCCTTCGACCTCTTTCTCCAGAGAACTTCGCCTCCAGATTGGCCTGCCCTGAAGACTTTTTCTGAAACACCCCTGCTGAGTACCAAGTGCTGGCCATCCTTTCATCTCACCAATGATAGCTAGTCTCTGACCACATCCCATCTCAGTTCAGCAGAGAGAGAAAGAAAGCTGTCTCTGGTTATTCACAGCTCACTGTCTTCTGAAGAAAACCTGAGGCAGCTGGATGAAAGTTGTTGATGGGAGAAAGGGGAGTCCTGCTTCTCAGAAATGACCTGCTGGGTTTTGCCTACCAAATGAAAGACCCAGATTACTCAACCTGAGCACGCAGCGGAGGGACTGGCTCACCCAACCATGCAAAGGTGCGGTATTGAGGGGCTTTACAAAAGGTCAGGCCCTGTGGCCAGTGATTTATGTGCAAACGGTTGCCGCCAAGTTATTTATGCCACAATCTGGAAACAATCTCACATCCAATAATAGGATGATTACATAAAACATGATTGGAGTAGGAAATGGCAACCCACTCTAGTATTCTTGCCTGGAGAATCCCATGGTCAGAGGGGGCTGGTGGGCTACGGCCCATAGGATCACAAAGAGTTGGACATGACTGAGCAACTAAGCACACATATAAAAAATGACAGGTTGACAGAATGGAGTATTATTCAGCTATCAAAATTATGTTTAAGGAGTTTTTTTAGTCACATGTTTGTTTCCTTAACATTCAGGTTTTTAAAATGGGGGCATGTAATAGCCTATATTCAGAATGAGCTCTTCTACATAAAACAGAATGAGGTGGGTGCAACTGTGATCATCCTCATATCTGAGGTGGGAAACTAAGGCTTGGGCTTATGATAGATTCCAAAGTGACTACACCTCTAACCTCTATGTTGTATTGCCTCCCTGGAAGCAGAGAGAAGAGAGAATACAGATTGGTTTAAAAATAGAAAAGAAAAAAGAAAATCACTTCAAATGAACTTAGTTTCCCATCCCAGAATCCATCAGTTTAGAATAATGCAAACCACGCATTCAGACTCCATCTGAAATATTATATTTCTCCTTAACAAACAAACAAACAAAAGAAAAAAAGTTATTATTTTAAAACAAAAATTGAAAACAATTTTTTTTCCCCAGCTGTGCTGTATAGCATGTGGGGTCCTAGTTTCCCAACAAGGGATCAAACCCATGACCCCTGAAGTGGAAGCATGAGTCCCAATCACCAGGGAAGTCCCCCATTTCTCTTCTTTAAAAAAAAAACAAAAACAAAAAACAACGGTCTAATGATTCCTGAGCTTGACTCTCATCTTTACAATGGAGCAGTCTGAGAAGTCTGTAACTTATAAAAAGAAGGGGACATAAACATTCTGAAATGCTGAGGCAGGTTATATAGAGGCCAAGTGTGGAGCGCCCTGGACCCCGAGTGCTTGGCCCCGTCTCCCAGCGTGGCCAGCCGCACCCTCGGCTCACAGAGCTGTTCTGACAGAACCCTCTCCCATTCACACTCCCCTGCCTGGTCACAAGCAGCAGGGAGACAGGGGCTTTTCTCCAGCCCAGCACTTGAGTGGCACATGACCTTGACTCTGGGCATCTGCTGCTCTCCACCAACTGCTCTTGCCCAGGGAAGATGGCACAGGACATTCCCGTGACTGTTGTCTGACAGTCAGGGAAGAGATGTGAGGCTTTCAACCAGAATCGCAGCTGGGCTGGGGCCCGAGAGCAGCTCAAACACAGGCTAACATGGGGGTGGGGGAGACACAGGCCTGCAGAGAAGACAAGGCAGGTTGCTGACAATGTTGCCCATTATTTCAATCTGGCCTCCGTGGGCCTCAGTTTCCCATCTGCAAAAGTGGCAAAAGTGGAACAAGAAAACGTCACGAGTTCTTGTGATGTTCAGACTTTAAAAAATGGACATAATGCCATGAGTATTAATTAGTAAGGTGAATAGCTGAAGTCTGACTGAGTACTTTGAGGGATATGGTATTTATTGGGGGATGCTTAAACACTAGGTTTGGTGACCCTGGACAAACGACTTAAGCTTCTTTCAGACTCTATTTCTGTCTGTGAAAATGAGATGATCATAGTAAGATCTGCGCTCATGACAGTGCCCTGTTAGTTAACCAACAAGGACTTACTGTATAGCACAGGCGGCTCTACTCAATATTCTGTAAGAATCCCTATCAGTAAAGAATCTGAAAAAGAATGAATACATGTATATGTATAGCTGAGTCACTTGGTTGTACACCTGGAACTAACACAACATTGTAAATTGATTATGCACCAATAAAAATTAAAAAGTAAAAAAAATTATGAATGCACAAGATGTGCCGGCCTGCATTTGTTAATCCCTGTGACCCCTGGTGGCAGACTACGGGTTATGTGCCTCTTTTTCAGGTTGAGAAATGGAGCACAAGCCTAACCAGAGCTGGCTCTCCAGCAAGTCTCTACCCACCGACGGCAGTGAAGCCCAGGACTGCACTCACGGCTCACCTCTGCCCTCCCCCTCACCTCTCCAGTCTGCGTGGCACTGCCTTCTTCCTTTCTGAATGACTGTGGTCTGCGTTTTGTACCACTGATAAGACAAGTGGCACCAAAAAAAAAAACCAAACCAAAAAAAAAAGAAACACAACAAAACCCACTGCTTCTTTCTTCTTCCCTCCCTACAAATTATTTTTAAACATCTGTGGTTATGACAGCAGCAAATCAACAAGCACTCAGCGGCTGCCCCATTATCGGAACCCATTTCCCTGTGGCCCTCTCTTCCTTAGCAGTTCTTGTCATCGCTGGACACCAGAACACTCGCGGGGGGAACGCTGGGCCCAGCAAGTGGCGACGGGTGGTGTGCAAAGGTTACAGGTTCTAAAATAAGAAGTTCCTCCTGCAGAGAACTGATCACCCAATCAAGCTGAGGTCTAGAGACAAAGTCAGTTAAAAATCATAAAAACAGGTAGGCTGGGAGTTTGGCGGGGGCAAGGGAGAGCTGAGCAAGGAGGAGTCAAGGAAACTAAGTTTTCTAACCATAAAAAAGTTAAAACTGTCCATTATTAAGAAACCTTGCCAAAGAATCTCTGCAGTGATGAGGAAGAATGAGGCACAAAATACTAGAAAGTTCTGGAAGAATACACATGAAATGGCAGTTTTTTCTTGAGACATCCGACTATTTTACTCAGAAGGTTAAGATTAAAAGAAGACAGGACGATTTCTAAGGCTTTCCTATACATGATCTTTGGGAGCAGGTTATCAACATCTCCTCCATTACTATATGAGAAAACAGAGGCCATAAGGTGAAAGGGCTTGCTTGAGGCCAAGAACTATATGACAGTAGAACCAAAATGCCTTTCTTCCAAATCCCAATCTGGAGACATCAAGGTTCTAGGGGTGGCACAAAGCAGACAGGAACTCCAAGCTTGCTGGGCTAGACTTATAAACCGAGAACAATCGGCCACCATAGAAAAGATTCTAATCCCCCATGGCAGGCCCAAGGTCTGATCCACCAGCTCCAGGAACCCCACTTCACCATGTATTTCCCCTAAACAAGAATATTCTCATAGAACCACAAAGTTATCAAAACTGAAAATTAACATTGATCGAGTATTACTACCTACTCAACAGATCTTTTTGAAATTTTACTGACTGTCTCACTGATGTCTTTGAAAGCAAAAGCAAAAGAAAAAAAAAAAAATTTTCTGCTCTCAGATCCAGTCTGGGAAGTCTGTGTTCCATTTAGCTACCCTGTCTCTTCATCCTTCTCTAATCTGAAATGGAGTTCCTGGGTCTTTAACAACACTTTTGAAGAGTACAGGCCATTTATTTTACAGAATCTTCTCAGTCCAAGTGCGTCTGATGCTTCCTCATAATTGGGCTGGGACCACCCATGTTGGGCCGGGAACCAGAGGCCAGCCCAGCAGCGTGGGAGTTCCTTATTATTCCACCTCCCACCTGCTCAGTGGGCCCAAGCGGGTGTGTGAGACCTACTGTCCTATTCCCGGAATGTTAACTGTGATCTCTTGGTGGAGGGACAACCTGCCAGCGTTCTCTAGTATCTCTCTAATAAATCAAAAAGTATCTTGGGAAGACATCTATGCTGCTTCACAGCCTACTTTCCCATTTGTTTTAGCATCCATCAATGATCCTTAAAACAATACTGCTACTATGATGGCCAAACACAGATTTCTTTTAATCGTCCTCATTCTTGCTGTATTTATTCTTCTTCTTCTGTTTAAAAAAAAAAAACAAACTTTCCCTCATTTATTTATTCAATTATCAGTATAGGTTCATGAGTTATTTTATTCTATGGGTTGTAATCAACTACGATCGTGATTTATCTGATCCTCAAATTCTCCCAGATTTGATCAGTAGGCTCCCCTTCAAACTGACTCCTGTGACCTTCACGCAGACACGACTGTCATTCTCTGTACACGTCCTCACTTTCGGGCAGAGCAGGATGTTCCAAGCACACCTGTAAATTTCCTACCCCAGGCCCAGAACCAGCCCTTTCTCCAAGGAGTCCTGGTTCTCTGCATGTTAACAACCATGAAGTCTGTTCATGACTATCAGGTTAGAGCTGGGAAACACACATGTATAAACATGAACACATGGGGACTTTCCTGGTGGTCCAGTGGCTAAGATTCTGTGTTCCCAATGTAAGGGACCCGAGTTCTATCTCTGGTCAGGGAACTAGATCCCACCGGCCACGACTAAAAAGATCTTGCATGCCACAACTAAGATCTGGAGCAGCTAAATAAATAAATGTTTTTAAAAATAAAAAATATAAATACATGGACACACATGCATCTATTTCTGTACCTACACATAAAAAAACCATGAGTTCATCCAGATGACTCCAATTCCAACTGAGGTAGAGAGGGTTTCCCAGGTGGCTCAACGGTAAAAAAAATCCTCCTGACAATTCATGGGACATGGGTTCGATTCCTCAGTTGGGAAGACCCCCTGGAGACAGAAATTAAAACCCACTCCAGTATTCTTGTCCGAAAAATCTCGACAGAGGAGCCTGATGGGCTACAGTCCATGGGGTCACAAAGAGTCAGACACGACTGAGCAACTAAAACAACAAGGGGAACTAACGAACTTCCCTTTCTGGCAATAAAAAAAATCCGAGTCTCATTATCCACAATATATTTGCCTATTTGCTCCATCCAGGGCTTCCCTGGTGGCTCAGATAGTATTCTAGAATAAAGAGTAAATAAGTTTCAGAATTTCTAACCCACACTACTGTAAAAAACAAACCTAACTCAAGTTCAGTATTTGTTTACAGTTATTTTTTTAGTTTGAAGGTCTATAGACAAAACAGTGCATTCAAGAGCCACATGGGGTTATCTTCTTAGCCCTGCCTCAGTTATGTCCTCGTCTGAAATACAGCATTTAACACGTCTTAAAATAAAACTGCAAATGAGTGAACCAAGGCTTTGACACAGGACAGGGGCTCCCCGTCTCCTAGGGCAATGGTTTCCCTCTAGTTGACTGGTCCTTTAGAAACCTGGGAGGTGTACGACAATGCAGATGCCAGCCACTCTGAGTTGTTCTGATTCAGTAAATCTGAGCTAGAGGCAAGGAACCTATATTTCAAATGTTCCCAGAGGGAGCCTGATATCCTCTTGGGAAACCGCTGGCTGTAAGAACAGAAACCTAAAAAAGCGAGGCCCTGATCTCATGTCTGGCTGGCTCACACCAAGCTCCAGCCTTGCGGGGCCACGGTCTCCAACCTGCTGGCCGCCTGCAGGCGCTGCTTCTCTGGCCCACAACACTCTGACCTCCCTGCTGCTGCTGCTGCTGGGGCTGAGTCGCTTCAGGCACTCACACCAAGCTCCAGCCTTGCGGGGCCACGGTCTCCAACCTGCTGGCCGCCTGCAGGCGCTGCTTCTCTGGCCCACAACACTCTGACCTCCCTGCTGCTGCTGCTGCTGCTGCTGAGTCGCTTCAGGTGTGTCCGACTCTGTGCGACCCCACAGACGGCAGCCCACCAGGCTCCCCTGTCCCTGGGATTCTCCAGGCAAGAACATTGGAGTGGGTTGCCATTACCTCCCTCTACCACCTGGCAAATACCTATTCTTTAAAATCCGGCTCAGATGTCTCCTCCTCTCTAAAGGCTTCCCAATTCCCCAAAGACAGCCAGACCCCAAGTTCCCTGAGCTCTCAGAACAGTTTGCTCTCGACTGTCAAATAATTCACACATATTGAAAGACAGACCAGCACAACACAACAGCTTTGTCAATAGCCCTCTGTTACAGCTCCCCTCACGAGCAGGATTATCTCTGCTTGTCTTTTCCATTGGCAAGGAGGCTTCTTCTTCCCGTGACGATCTCCAGGCAAGAGATCTGGAGCATGGCAGGTGCTCCAAAAATGGTCTAAGATTATTTTCAGCATTAATTCTGTGGTTCAAAGACGGCCTAAGTACTTTTCCATGACTTGTCAGAACAGACTGAGAAAAGTTAGGATTGCCAAAGATTCTCTGCTCGGTAATTCACATCTTGAGATGAAATCCCTGTCTTCCTGGTCTGGGCTAAACCTGCGTGTTATTGTTCATGCTGGTAAGTGAATGCTGTTTCCATACGAGACTCAATTATTTTTAGCACTCCTGTTATGATAAACTCACAGTAACCTCAAAAAGAACAAATCAAAGTCAACTTTTTGCCACAGGAAACCAGCTCACACTTAATGTTTTGCAACATGCCATGGGAGAATAATAAAAAGATGAGACCTTTTGCTCACAGATGGTGAGGCTGACTCTCGAGATAGTGGAAAATGCAGCAGGAAGCGTGCAGTCTGGCCACTATCTTATGAAGTAAACTGGAAAAACACTCACACCCCAACAAGGCAAACACATGCACACGGACGGCAGGGCAACTGTTTCACAGGGGCTGGATGATGAACGGAGTGAGAGCCATCTACATGTGCGGGGCAGGCCAGAGCTGGGTGACACTGGGATCAAAAGCCTGATGGGTGCCCAGGGGAGCAGGCAGGAAAGAGGAGCCTTTGGGGACACCAGCAGGGAGGGGGGAAAAAATGACCAGACAGGCAAACTAGTCACTCCGTGTAAACTATTTGTTGAGCACGTACTAAGTGTTCCATCTGGGTTCTCTGCAAGGTATCCTCATGTATGTATCACAGTCAAGTACTCTGACCTTGCACTCTGAGCTCACTAGGAATTCCTAAGGCATCATCAGGTTTATCAGTCACATTCCTGGCTCTTGGGAACAAATTCCAAGGACTGAGAAAAGCTGAAAACAACTTACATTTAATAAGACTAGTCACAAAGACCAGAGAAACACACTTTGCAGCCAATAAGACAAATGAGGTCATTCTATGTATGCTCCAAGATCTCTTCCAAAGCACTTAAGGCCATCAAGTGAAAGAAAGCAAGTCGCTTAACACTTACAAGCTGAATTCTGACAGAAGTCTAAGCTGCCGGCCAGATTCCCCTAGGGAAAGAGATCATGAGAGCCATTGCCCTCCACTTCCAGAAGCTCAGTCCAGTCCTTAATCAAGGAGTTAATCACATGTGAAAAGCCCCCAGAAAGCTAACCAGACCCTGATGCTCACTGCTGGAACACTCCTAATAGTTCCAGTTGCAGCATATCTGGAAAGACACACAGGGCACAGGATGACCCATGAAGGCAAAACAAAACAAGACATCAGGAATATGCATGTGACAACATTCAAGAAGTTAGGACGCGTCATCTGCTACTGCTACAAAGAGAAAAGCGAAGGCTATGCTGGATATCTGGAAGACTCAGCAAGAGCACTGTGCGTATGTGTGTGCGTGCATGTGTGTGTGTGGCGCAGGCTGGGTGCGGACCTGCAGGGTGTATGTGTGTGGCGCGGCACAGGGTGGGCGCGAACGTGCAGGATGAGCGTGGACGTGCGGTGTGTGTGTGGGTGGGGGCGCGCAGGGTGGGCGCAGACCTGTGGGGGGTGTGTGTGTGTGTGGCGCAGGATGGGCGCGGATGTGCGGTGTGTGTGTGTGGCGCAGGGTGGAAGGGGATGTGCATAGTGTGTGTGCATGTGGCATGGGGTGGATGCGGATGTGCATGGTCTTAGACCTAGGTTTTAGGCCTGATGTTGCCACCAGTGTGCTATACAGCCAGGAGGAGGAGGAGTCACTTCCCTTCTATGTCTTTTTATAAGCTTAGAAGTGGGCTAATTAGAATTGAGACGTGGGCTCATCTGTATGCCCAGAGAGGACTGCAGGCAGTACTGTCTAGAGGATTCTGAGGCTCTGGGAGAAGTGGCCGGTCAACGAGGAGGCTTTCTTAGCCACGTCTGCCACAGGGGTTGAGGGAAGAGTGGGAAGCACACAGCTGCCAGCCTTGACCAAGATGGTATGACATGTGGAGTTGCCTCCTTTTTTAAAGTTCCCTATTACAAAACTATGGACACTTCCCTCATGGCTCAGATGGTGAAGAATCTGCCTGCAACGCCGGAGACCTGGGTTAGATCCCTGGGTTGGGAAGATCCCCTGGAGAAGGAAATGGCAATCCATTCCGTTATTCTTGCCTGGAGAATCCCATGGACAGAGGAGCCTGGCAGGCTACAGTCCATGGGTTCGCAGAGTCAGACATGACTCAGCGACTCACACACATACACGTTATAAAACTATACACACGGACTTCCCTGGTGGTCCAGTGGTTAAGAATCTGCCTGCCGATGCAGGGTACATGGGTTTGATTCCTGGTCTGGAAGATTCCACATGCCGCAGAGCAACCAAGTCTGTGAGCCACAACTACTGAGCCCTTCTTCTAGAACCCATGCTCTGCAACAAGAGACACCACCACAACAAAAAGCCCACGCGCCGCAACTAGAGAGTGGCCCCCACTCTCTGCAACTCGAGAAAGCGAAAACGCAGCAACGAAGACCAAATGCAGCCAAAAAGAAAAAAAAAAAAAAAACACTACACATAAAAATGGTTAAGGTGATAAACTTTATGGTGGATGTTTTTATCATAATAAAGAAACTAACTATATCATTATTAGTTATGAACATAGTCTTAATCTCCAAATGCAAAGCTTTAAAACTAAAGAGAGAATTAGTTACCATTTAGAAGAGGGAAGTAAACACATGAAGTGTATTATAAAACAAACTACTTTTTACGGGCAAAAAAACTAAAGCCCGAAAGGATTGCTGCTATGATAATACCTACTCAAGTATGGAATTAACGGTAAACTGAGTCAACCCTAACACTGTACTATACACTAGAAAGTACCTCCGACCTCCAAGCACACAGCTAGATTAGACAGGTCTCTAGGACTTGCTCTGGGCTAAGCCTCTTGCACAGGTATCATCCAAGCCTCACAAAAGCCCTCTGAAGCCAGCACTGTCAACACCCCCATGGTCAGAGGGGAATCTGAGGGAGCCTCTAGGAACTGATGTCTGTGGCTCAACCTCACCCACCTGGGAAAAAAAAAAAAAGACAGAGCCAGAACTGGAAGGCAGGTCTGTTTTGATTCCAAAGCGCCAGTTCTGAATAACCGTGTACCACTGCCTGCCATGTCCGTCATAATATAAAGCTCCTGCTTCTTCCTCAAGTCTTGTTGACTCCCCAGCCCCTTGTAACTTCTGATGGTGATGGTCAGCAAAGTCTATTCGGATGAACTATATACACCTTCCCCCATCCGGTCTCCAGGGCATGCGTCCTGCCTCCCCATCTCAGTGACAAGCTCCTGAGGGCAGGGATGGCCATGGGCCTGTGTCTTTACCAGTCTACCCCTTGTGTGTATAGAGGGGTGTACAGCAGCAGCTTCATGTGCGTGTGGCGAGGATCCAACGAGCTAACACTCACAGGGCACTGAGAACGGAGCACAGATGCTCTTATTACCTGGTGCCTCATACGGTATTTAATCCATTAGATTTCAAAGACCCGGCTGCTCAGGTCCCCACCTCTTTTACACCTGCATTTGGTGTCCTCTTGGGCTTCCCAGATGACGCAAGTGGTGAAGAACTCGGCTGCCAATGCAGGAGAGATGTAACAGATGCAGGTTCGATCCCCGGGTTGGGAAGATCCCTGGAGGAGGGCATGGCAGCCCGCTCCAGTATCTTGCCGGGAGACTCCCATGGACAGAGGAGCCCGGCGGCTACAGTCCACAGAGTCAAAGAGTCAGACACGACTGAGAGGCTTTCACTCGGTGTCCTCTCAAGGCAAACACAAGCCTCTCTGGGTCTCTGCCTCCTCACCCCCAGAAACCAAACTGGGGATAATTCCTACCTTGTCCATCTTATGAGGGAGATGTGATAAGGAGATGGACAAGAAAGTACTCTGGAAACTGCAAAAGGGTTGCAGATCAGGGTCTCTCAACCGCAACACTGCTGACTCTGGGGGCCAGAGCACTCTGTCCTGGGGGCTGTCTTAAAATATGAAGCAACGTCTCAACTCTCTCTCCACCCCAACCCCAGTCATAACAACCAAAACTGTCTCCATACACTTGCCTGGAGGGCAAGACTGCCCCTGGCTGAGGATCCCCAGGTTATGGTAAACTCAAATACTAGCTGACTCCCCTTATAAGTGGCAGTTAGAAACACTGAGGCTATGCCCAAACCTCTGCAAATTAACAGCTGTTTACAGAGGGGTGTCTATGTCCCAGCATTGAGGAGGGGGAGTTGAGAAGCACACCCCTGAAAGTACAAAAATGTCAAAGTGATTCTTTTTCTTTGGGCTTTTCTGGTGTTTTCTGTAACAGATATGGATTATTTTTATGCTAACAAACCCATGTGATTTACACACTTGCTCACCTTGAAAACAAGAGGAACTTCAAGCCTTAGCTCTCTTGTCTGTGAGCTAAGGGATAACACATCAACTCCCACTGGCTCTTGCTAGTAAGCACTCAATGTTCATGTTTTAAAAATAATATTAAAAAATTAAAGTACAGGGACTTTCCTGGAGTCCAGTGGTTAAGACTCTGTGCTTCCAATGCAGAGGGCAAGGGTGCAATCTTTGGTCAGGGAACCAAGATCCCACATTCCATGGATATTTTAAAAAATAACAATAATACAAGCACAAAAACACTAAGATGTCAACCAACACCCACCTAACACCCTCTGAACACTGGCAATGATGGTGAGAGATGGGAGAAAATCTCTCAGGAGAGGAATGCTGGTTTTGAGCAGGAAGAACTCTGAAGAGGGAAAAGTGGTGATGACAGGAGCTTGATTTTTAACACTGTTATCCTGGGCTCAATTTCAGAAAGCAGTTCATTTCAACACATAATTTTAAAAAAGCAGAAATCGTAAAGAAACTAGAGCTCAATGATGGGCCTCCTCTCCGTTCACTCTGTTGTCCTAAGTGACCACTTAGAACCAACTAAGGGGGAACTTGGCTCAGGGCAACCTGAAGGAACCTTCTGGGCTCTGCAGCCTCATGTGCAGAAATGAGAGCACAAAGGGCGTGCCGAGAAACTGCTTTCAGGGCTCACCTTGAAGGAGGAAGTAATCTGGAGTCGTGCGCTTCAGAGCTGCCTTTGCTTTATCGCTGCTCCAGTCCACTTCCAGTGCCTCTTTGACGGAGCAGAAGACCACCTTCTGTTAAAAAAAAAAAGACAAGATTGCTTAGGGATAAAATAGTGAAAGTTGCTCAGTCACGTCCACCTCTTTGTGACACCACGGACATTACAGTCCATGGGATTCTCCAGGCCAGAATACTGGAGATCCTCCCAACCCAGGGATCGAACCCGGGTCTCCAGCATTGCAGGTGGATTCTTTACCAACTGAGCCACAAGGGAAGCCCAAGGATAAACTACATTGACTTCAAATCACCAGGCAGTAACTCATCACCATTACTAGGTTTCCTTGGTCACTAAAAGAAGCTGCCGCTGCTAAGTCGCTTCAGTCATGTCCGACTGTGCGACCCCATAGACGGCAGCCCATCAGGCTCCCCCTTCCCTGGGATTCTCCAGGCAAGAACACTGGAGTCGGCTGCCATTTCCTTCTTCAGTGCAGGGATGTGAAAAGTGAAAGGGAAGTTGCTCAGTCATGTCCGACTCTTCACGACCCCATGGACTGCAGCATACCGGGCTCCTCGTCCATGGGATTTTCCAGGCAAGAGTACTGGAGTAGGGTGCCATTGTCTTCTCCGAAAAGAAGCTGAGGCCCACTCAAATCCAATAAACGCTTCCTGAGCACTTACTGTGAGCTCCCCTGGGCACTGGGGTCACAGAGATCAATGCTATGGACTCCTTGCACTGCAGGAAGACAGAGCAAAGCTCTGTCCATTCTGACTCTTTGGTGAATTCTGGCGGTATTTACACCACGGAAATTCCTTCACAAGTGACCAATAAAATGTGTCTAAAGATACTCAATGAAATATTCTGTTAGTAAACAGACACAAACAACAATACCAATAATAACAGCATTCCTTCTCCCTATGGCAGGAGGAAATACAGTTGAAACCTAGTAACCTACATCAAATTTTCTTAAAAATGCCATGAGAGATATATGTTAAAATACAAACAACTAATTATGAATAAGAAAATGGTTTTCTTTCCCTTTCCTAAACAATGAAGTCCAAAAGCCGTTTTCTGGGACTGAAGGACAGGGAAAGAACGTGTGTGTGGAGAGCTGGCGGCTGGACTGGAGAGGACAGAGCAGGGCAGAGCAAGGAGGGCATCCCCAGAGGGCAGCAGCAGGAGCCCGATCACATCCAAGGACTTGATTCGACAAGAAAATACACTGAGCATCTGGGCAGCAAGGCTTTACTGTCAGAGAAGAAGAGAATCAGAACTATGGAAACAGAGAGAATTAGAATGAAGCCTGTGGTGAGAGTTACTGCCGTGAACTCATTTTCCATATATACAGACAGATAAAGAAATAAATGTAAATGCAAGTGTATGTGTACACTTACAAATACTTACCTGCTGTGTCCACTGAGAAAGTCTAAAAGCAATGATACTCTAGCAGCAATGAGCACATCTAAAACACAGACTCTGGTTTCTAATCACCACTAAGAGAGGCATTTCTCCTTGCAGAAATGACTGATTTCAAAGCTGCAACATGAGAGGAGCCAAGACAGGAGAAGTGCCCCAAAGAATGATGGGACATGTCAAGAGGTGACAATTCAGCTTAAAGAAACTTCCACTGGTAAAATCTGGACCAATCTGAGGATAAAAGTAAAGAATAATAGATAATACTTTTAAGTAAACTATAATCCTTTAGACCTAAAACTAACTAATGAGCAAAGTTTTTTTAAGGAATGAAGTATTTAAATATTTTCAAAATACTTCTCCACAAAATACCTATTAGTCACACAGGGATAAAAAAATTGTTTTCAAAGGACCAGTATGGAAAGTAACCTTACTCAGATGATCAAAATTAACACAAGCAGTAAAGCAGCACATGGAAACCATGCACCAGACCACAGGACACAATGAGAAGCATCCATGTCGCGGTATTTTTGCCAAAGATGTGTAGCAAGAGTCTAATTACAAGGAATATCAGAGGAACCCAAACTAAGAGACATTTTACAAAATAACTGGCTTGCAACCTTTAGATGTCATGAAAATCTAGATGCATCCATGATTCTGACCTGGATCTTTTTGCTGTTAGGACATAACTGGAATAACCAGCAAACCCTAAACAGGGTCTGAGGATTTAGATGGCAGTGACTTATCCAGGTATTTTTCCTGACTGTGATGGCTGGTTTCTGATCACAGAGAATACCTTATTTGAGAAAATACAGACTAAAATATTTGGGAGTAAGGCAGTGGCACCTTATCTTCATATGGTTGTCAGCTACTTCTAAGTTTAAGCTAGTACATGTGTGTGTGCAAGTATATAAACCTTCAGACTTCCAGAGATGTGTGTCTTCCTTTCTTCCCTCTACCGACTCCCCCACCCCCAACATCAGAAAGAAAAAGAAAACAGAAGGAAGACAACAATGGCGCAATTTACAGGCTAAGGGAGCCAAGACCCATTAGCTGCCAGGCAGTTCCCACAGCTGCAGATCAAAATGGACCTGAAAGGTGAAAACACAAACTGCTGGTGAAAATGAAAAACAGCCATGGTGTGTAAGGTGGCTTTCCACCTCCCCATGATCACTCCTCTGGGATTTGGGCCCACTGTAAGAGCTAGGATACAGGATGGCTGTACTGCCCTCAAACCTTTTGGTCAATGGGTCTGTCTGACCTTAGAAGCTAAGTCATGTAGTCAACCAGAGTGACATTTAGTGCTTGGTACAGACTTGCCAGCCCCTTCGTAACAAGTCTTACCACACAGATCAAGCCATCATCAGTACGACCTGGAGATGCCATCACAATAAGGAAACGTCTTACCAGGTTTCAAAACCCAAGACTTTCATTCAAAATTTTTGTAGTTTGCCTGGCTAAGACCAATGCTAAGAATCCACTGTTAGGCCATTATATGAAGAATAAGGGGGAAAAACGTTAGTTCTAGAATCAGTCTGAGACAGGCCTGCCTCTAACGCTTTCAGGGCCTGAGGTTAAGAGTACAAATGAAAACCCATATATCATGTCTACATATTCAGTTATAAATCACACTAATAAGCTATTAAGTAAAGTATATTGTATTCTCCTGCCTTGACAAATAAACCTCCTTCATAACCACCTGGAAAACTAGGTTCAAATTTGGAATTCTCACACTCCGTGGGAGTCCTGTGTCAGAGAAGGTACCCTGGGAAGGTCACCCCCGTCTCATTCTGGCTTACGCACAACGTAAGGAGCTTTGAATCGGACTCTGCACAAGGTTTTGCCCATCCTTCCCCACCAAAACATCCAATCCTCAGGCCGAGGCATTCAGACGCTGTGGTAAGGTCCACACTCCAGAGGCAGACAGGGAAGCAGCCTAGAAAGTGAGCCTGAGGCTATCTGGCCAGGAGATTCCAGGGGTCCAGGTACCCAGAATGGGGTTCAGAACTGGGGGGAAGGCTATGGGACCCATGCAGATGCACCTTCCTGATCTCCTGGGATCCTTACCCTGTGAGGGGAACGGCTGGAGGAAGGCCAGAGTGGGACCTTCTAGAGTACCACAGCCAAGGATAGAGGCCCTCTGCCCTTCCCAACTTTAGGGCAGCTTTAGTCCCAGTTCTGCCACTAGTCTGTGACCGTGGACCAATGACTTCACCTCTCTTGGGTCTGTGGCAGACAACTTGTGGAGAAGTTTCCTGGGATCTAAGGAGGAGGCCCCTGTGGCCTTGGCTTTAATGTATACCAACCCACCAGCACAGGTGACAGAGTCTGAGGTGGTCACATGATCCAAGCCAGGCCCACCAGATTCCTTAATCAAGAATATGAAAGCTGGAAATAGAGATACATCCATGGCAGAACTCTAAAGAGAGAGGCCAGATTCCTGCTGCCTCTAGGGCTTCCCAGCTGCTCTGGTTTTTCCTCTTCTCAGATCACAGGAATAAAACTCCATGCTTCTTGGGCTACTGCAGCCTGCCTCCAATTAATGCCCCCCTTTTTGGCTCAAAGTATCCAAATTCTACTATTGTGGCTCATAACAAAAATAAAACTTAACCAAGCTGCCTAATCTGTAGTAGAACAGATGCAAAAGGCGGTGCCTGCCTAACCCACCTCACCGGCGTCAAGTTTATAAAGAGAAAAGGCTGCCTGACCGCGCTTTCAGGGAGTGAAGAGCCTTCAGATGAAGCAGCCACAAAGCCTGCCAGGTAGCAGCCGCTACCATTCCCCCAAACGAAGTAAACCCTCCTGTTCTACCATGCCCTCAGCTCACGAATCCCTGTCTGGTAGGCCTCACCCACTCCCTTCCACTGTCCATTTTCTTCCCTGACCATTCTGGGCCTTGAGGATTTCAACCTGAGTCTAGTTAAGACTAATAACAAGCCTTCTTACACTGGGTAGCAGCTTCCTGAGGCAGAGACCACAGTGAAAGGCACAGCACTGAATGGAGCAGATTTTCAACAAATACCCAGGAGTTGATAAGACCCACCTGCCTTTCATTTGCCAAAAAGCCCAACAGTAAATATAAAAGATGAATTCTCCACACAGTCTATCAGCTATCAAATTAAGGGGTTGCACTGAGCCATTTAGATAGTGGGAGACTGCAATAACCTCTATGCAATAGGAAACTGGCTCAATAGATTACGGCAAGGCAAAGCGAGGAAGACCTACCAGATAGCCACTTAAAAATCATGTTCTCCAATTGTATGCCAACTATACCTCAATAAATAAAATAGAGTAGAACAGAAGCATGCTCTCCAAAGGAGACACAAAGATTTGAGGAGTGCTTATGAAAATATACGGAGTGAAAGAAGGAAAAGACAATACATGTATATATATGCCACATATATTAGGTCATTATGTATGTCTTGCATATATTTACATATATTAACTAGCACTCCAATTTATTATGCACATGCATAAAAAGAACAGTGACATTATTGGGTAGCAAGATTCACATTTTCTCAGTTTGTTCTATATTTTCCACATTGGAACTTGTGAAACCATTTTGTTTTCTGTGGGTTTTTTTTTTGGCTGTGCCACATAGCATGTGGGATCTTAGTTCCCCAACCAGGGATCAAATCCATGCCTCCTGCAATGGAAGCATGGAATCTTAACCACTGGACCACCAGGGAAGTACTCTATTTTACTTTTTAAAATCAGGCTGAACATCTATAAGAAGTGATAAAGATCTGGATGTAAAGCAGCATGTAAATCAGAATTGAAACAACTTTTAAACTACAGATTTCGAGGTCTAATTTCCACACCTACTTATCAGAGACTATAGTTTTCAAAAGCATTTTAACAACTGACAACCACAACCCGAGACAGTTTTCACACTCAGCAGAGTGGCAAAAGAGCCCCAAGTTACCAAATGTTACTGTTACATGCTGCTGGGTTGGAATGTAAATAGAGAAAATGCCTTAAGACTTATTTTTTTAGAGTCTGGTGAAGTTGAAGGTGTGCACATTCTAATTCTCCTATGCCCTAGAGAAATCACACACCTACCCAAAGAGATTATCTATGCATGCACATAACACTGACTGCAACACAATTTGTAACGGCAAAAACTTACATAGCTAAATGCCTATTAACAGGAGAATAAATAGTAATGTTTTCACACAACAAATACTCTGTGGTCAAAACAAATAAACAAAAAACCCACCAAAAAAACTGTCTTGCGATGACTGTTGTCCAAGAGAACTTGCAATGATGACAAGAACGCTCTGTATATGAGTGCTTTGCAATATGGATGCCACAGGGCGTGTGTGATTACTAAGCACGTAAAATGTGGCTAGTGAGACTGCAGAACTGAATTTTTAAATTAAATTTTACTAATTAATTTAATTTGAATGGCCACACGCGGCTGGTGGCTACCATAATGGACAGCAAAGCTCCAGACCTACACACAAACACAGATGGCCTCACTAAGCTGCTCTTAAAAAGCATGTGGAATGGAGGAGGAAATGGCAACCCACTCCAGTATTCTTGCCTGGAGAATCCCATGGACAGGGGAGCCTGGCAGGCTACAGTCCATGGGGTCTCAAAGAGCTGGACATGCCTTAGCAACTACACAGATATAGAAAGCAAACTAATGGTTACCAAAGGAGAGACAGAAGTGTGATGGGACAAGTTATGTGTATGGGATTAAGAGATTAAAAACTCCTGCTTATAAAACAGCAGCAAGTTTATATTGTATCAGATAAAGAATTATAACCATTATTGTATAATAACATTTGGTAGAGTATAATCTGTAAAATACTGAATCACTGTGCTGTACACCTGAAACTAGTATAATATTATAAATCTACTGCAATTAAAAATAAAATATTTAAAAAATAAAAGGTGAATTTTCCACGGAGAATTGTTAAGATTGTATTTTCTGGATGGTACAAACCACCAGACTTATTTAATAAAGGGAGTATCTATGAACAACAACAACAAAAAAGCATGTGAAACCAATTTTTAAAAAATTAAAAAGCACGCCAAACAATTCTGTACTGCTTGGAAACATAGGCGAGCAGGAAGAAGAAATGCATGGGAACGAGAAACATGACCGAGGACAGCAGTTACCCACGTGGGCGAGGGGCATCCAAGTGGCCTCAGCCACCCAGTAGTGTTTTCTGCTTTAAACTGGGTGGTAGTTTCATGGTAGTTTTGCTGTACAGTCTTACTTTCTACCCTGCAACATCACCTAGTAAGCGTCATTCCATTGTTGAGATTACAAACACATGATGAAACACCATGCCAAACCGGCCTATATCCACTCTTTCTGGATACCTTAGTAAATCCTCACAAATGTGCCAGCAGACCTGAGGAGACAGAGAAAGAACACGCACATCGGTACAAGGGTCCTGGAGACCTTCTGGTTATTAAGGTGGATAGTGTTTGCTTGATTGTTATGTTTTACGACTTGCACTGATGTCACATGGTTTTTGTGTATCAAATATCACACACACACGTGTGCTGTGATGCTGGCAGGGACTTCTATTCCTCATCCACAGAACCGAGAAACTTCTCTCTGATGAGACAAGGCACCAGCAGCACCCACTCCAAAACTCTTCTACCTGGGAAACCTGCCATCAGCTTTCCACCGAATCCTCTGCAATGTACACCCTGCCCCCTCCCTGCCCGCCCCCAACCACAAACATACCAAGTCACTCTGACAGGGATTTTTGAACCTCTCTGGCCTGCAGGTTCTGGTCCAGGCAACAACTCAATAACAGACTTCTACATATTCTTCACCAACAACCTCATCTTCTTTAAAAGTCTGTTCTCTCAGCTCAGTTCAAATAACCTCAACTATGAGAACTAACATACTACAACACTAATCAATTTATTCAATCACAAAGAAAGTTAAATCCTTTCTAACTGATGAACAAATCCTTTTTACAATGACAATAATCTCCCAAGTTGGGTCATATTATGCTGCTCCAACAGCCACTACTCCTACACACTGAACACAGATGTCCTGAACACGCACGTGTGGGCACTGCACTAGGAACACAGCTGGGAACCAAACTCCCCGGCCCAGGTTGAATGGAGTTTGCGTGAACGAGGGTGGCACTGCCAAGTCATCTGAGGGGCAACGGGTGCTGCCATCAACGTGCCAGAGGAGAGGCGGAGCCACAAGCCAGGCGCCAGGAATGTTGCTGTAAAGATGGGGCTGAGAGGAGGATGCAAGTTGTCAACAAATGGCTCAGAAAGGAGAAATCAAAGCAATGAATCACTCTTCAACTGTGGAATTTCACAACTAATTCATGAAAAAGGGACTTCCAGGGCCAAAATTAGTCACCCACTACTTCAGAAGGGATAAAATTAAGTCTATTTCTTAGCATGTCAGAAGCAAATCTTTATGTTTAATCTTTAAAAAGCTATCACAGAGAGTATCCACCCCCACGAATCTATCCATTCCTGTCCGGCAGCCCTCTTGTAATCAAGAAACATGAGCAGCAACATGGGAGCACACTGGTGGTCATTCATCCTGAAAGTTTTCAGAAGTGACCCTGATTTTCACATACTTCACCCTGGCATCCTCATCCAACCTCAAGTCATCCTGGAAAGTCCAAGGGGCTGCGCCTTGTGGTGATAAAGCGCCCCGGCACCCTCGGCCACTGGCCGTGTTCTCCCCTACCTGTGTCAGCCTCTCAGTCGTGTCTGACTCATTGTGACCCCATGGACTGCAGCTGCCAGGCTCCTCTGTCTATGGGAATCTCCAGGCAAGAATACTGGAGTGAGCTGCCATTCCCTTCTCCAGGGGGTCTTCTTGACCCAGGAATCGAACTCAGGTCTCCTGCAGTGTAGGTGGATTCTTTACCATCTGAGCCACCAGGGAAGCCCACCTAGTCCTTCCTCCGACACAGCTGTGTGATCGTGGGCAGGTCCCTTAACTTCTCTGGGCTTCAGGGTCTGCTGTAAATGGAGATAAGACAACTAACGTACTTCCTTGCACCTGATGCATGCCTTGTACACAGTAGGCATTTTACAACTCACAGATACAAAAAGAACTGGCTGTCTGGAGCCAGGGAAGTCTGAGTCGTTCTGTCTCAACATCTGAGCTTTTTCTTGACCCTGTTTCCTGTGACTAGGTGCTGATCCTGGCTTGGGTGCCTTCCAGACTGTTCTTCACATTTCAACTCTAACAGCTCTTCCTCAGGGAAAACTTTCCAGACACTTCCTTGTCATAAAACCGCTGCCATCTCCTTTACGTGCTGTATATGGTACCCACTTCACGCCTGTGCCCAAGACCTGTTTCTGGGGAAATCTCTCTGATGACTCCTCCTGGGCACCAAAGGAAGCACACAGTGTCAGTGTCCTGAGCACCAGTCTCTGGGCTGGGCATTTGCCCACCACTGTAGTTCTCACCGTCACACAGGTGCTAGAAAGGCCTGGCCAAGCATCTTCCTAGACGGTGTGAAAACCACAGCTCTGTTTTTCCTCTTTGTTTTTTAACGTTTCTAATTTCGGAGCACAATGTGTACCTTCAAGCACAAGTGGGTGTACAACATAGGGTTGAACCTAAGGAAAGGGGGGAGGGGAAGGGAACCCTCACCAGAAGCCTTTCACAGGAAACAGGAAGTGGCTGCTTCCCCACCCCCATCCTGCAAGGCTGAGCATAGCCCAACTAGTTGAAAGGGCAGAATCTAAACCCAGGGATTTTTGAATTGGAGGAAAACTTCGGAACTGTGGAGCAGTCACTGCCAAAATGGAGACGGCACATTCTCGCAAGGTGGCCGAGCCCTGGGCTTCTGCAGCTCCCGGGGCGGCCACACAAAGACAAGGTTTGGAATCCCGGAGATTGTCATGAGGAATGCCCTGCATGCCTCAAGACCTTCACGGCTCGGGGTTGGAATCCAAGCCTGAATTGTCCCCGTGAAACAGCTGACTAACAATGTCAGCTGGGGAATATTTTGATACCTTCAAATTGGGCCTTGTGGAGGAAGAGGCTACACAAAGAGCTGTGTGCCTGAAGAGCTCACAGAATGGTACGCAGAGGCCACACAGGGCCTGCCAGGGCTGCCCACATTCTCCTCATAGCTCGCTAAAGTAGCTTCCAAAAGAGATTTCCAGATTCGCCCCAGTGGGCACCAGCAGACTGACTCCCAGGAAACTTCCCGCTGTGCACGGCTCACAAAGCTAGGGCTCTCTCCATTTGAATGTGAAAGGCCCGCCTCAATCAGAGAAGGCCCTTAAGCCATAAAACCCTTCACACCAAGGCCAAGTGTCACACTTGTAAGAGGGTGTGATTTATAAATTGACAGCGCCCACAAAGCTGCTTTTGTCCTCCTCCCTTAGTTAACAATTTATCTCCCCCAACCAAACTCACGGAGCCATTCAGATAAAGCTTGACTGGGCCTCAAGAAGAAAGAAAGAAAGGAAGAAAGAAAAAGACGCAAGTTTTGGCCAAAACACTAATGTTCGTTCTGGATAATTATGGTCCTGTGAATAGACACTAAAATTAGGGCTTAATAATTCCTCTGTATCGCACTCACAGCATCGAACTATTCCAACACAAACATAAAGAGCAAGAGAAAGAAAACCTCCAATGCAGCCTTGCTGGAAACTCAAGAGTTCCACTTTTGTGGTTTTCTGCAGTCTCTTTTGTGGTTTTTGCACTCTTAGAATCCCCCCTTTAGAGCAATTTTAACTCAATGCCCTGACCAGCTGGGTTTTTTTTCTCAACGTTTAGATCTACAAAGTAAAGAGTAAATATGGGCTTGGCCATGTCTTTCCTTTCTTGGTTTAACAAAACCAATTCTGGCCACTTGGATTTGTTTTCCTCATCGCGTGAATTCCCTTCTCAAATTCCAACACTAGCTACGAAACCATCATCTATCTACTGATTCCCGTTCCACTCTTTCTTATATAAAATGAATTAAAGTACCAATCCTAGCATAAACTACGTCAAATAAAATACATATATACACCTGAGAACACTTGTCAATATCAAGACCTTTCTTCTTAAAAGGTTATTTGGTGGGCAAAAAACAAAAACTTTATTTTAAAAAAGCAATAAGCAATTCAAGTTTAAACTGTCTTCCTGCCCATTAAGGAGCCTACTAAATCGTCTACCAATTTGAAAACAAAAAAATCTATACAAGAGTAATGGCTTGTGCTCAACAACAGTCTTCTTTATGGTACTGCATACACCAAAGGTTCAAACTGCTGGCCCACAGAGCAGGTTAAGTAAGAAGGGCACACGTTCTCTTCAGTCTCTACACGGTGCAAGGGAACAGCATGCAAAAAGGCTGCTGGCATTAACAAGTCTGGAACAGAGCATATGAAAAAAATCTGCATTTCTCACTGTCTTGAAAAATCATATCTGGGCATCACTAGGTCCACATTTTCTCCAGAAAAACATCTACTTCTTCTTCATTGACTACGCTAAACCCTCTGATTATGTAGATCACAACAAACTGTGGAAAATTCTTAAAGAGATGGCAATATCAGGCCACCTTACCTGACCCTGAGAGAAGCAACAACTAGAACCAGACATGGAACAACAGACTGGCTCCAAATTGGGAAAGGAGCACATCAAGGCTGTATATTGTCACCCTGCTTATTTAACCGATACGCAGAATACACCATGTGAAATGCCAGGCTGGATGACTCACAAGCTGGAATCAAGATTGCCAGGAGAAATATGAACAGCCTCAATTATGTAGATGATACCACTCTAATGGCAGAAAGTGAAGAGGAACTAAAGAGCCTCTTGAGAGTGAAAGAGGAGAGTGACAAAGCTGGCTTAAAACTCAACATTCAATGAACTAGATCATGGCATTTGGTCCCATCACTTCATGGCAAATAGATGGGAAAAAAGCAGAAAACAGTGACAGATTTTATTTTCTTGGGCTCCAAAATCACTGCAGACAATGACGGCAGCCATGAAATTAAAAGATGCTTGCCCCTCGGAAGAAAAGTTGTGACCAACTCAGACAGCATATTAAAAAACGGAGACAATCATTTTGTCTACTAAGGTCCATATAGCCAAAGCCACGATTTCTCCAACAGTCATGTAGAGTTCAACTACAGAGAAGGTTGAGCACTAAAGAACTGACGCTTTCAAACTGTGGTGTTAGAGAAGACTCTTGAGAGTCCCTTGGACTACAAGGAGATCAAACCAGTCAATCCTAAAGGAAATCAACCCTGAGCATTCATTGGAAGGACTGATGCTGAAGCTCCAATAATTTGGCCACCTGATGTGAAGAGCTGACTCACTGGAAAAGACCCTGATGCTGAGAAAGATTGAGGGCAGGAGAAGAGGGCCACAGAGGATGAGATGGTTGAATGCCATCACCAACTCAATGGACATGAGCCCGGGAAAACTGAGAGATAGTGAAGGACAGGGAAGCCTGGTGTGCTGCAGTCCATGCGGTCGCAAAGACTCAGACATGACTTAGCTACTGAACACGCAACCTCATGGTAACAGCTAGCTGGCACTAAGCATATCTGCCCCCCTTTAAAGGGGACAAGCGCTGGCCCACTCTGTCTAGACCCCTCCCTTCAGGGCTACATGTTTCCTTTCCTGGTTATGGCCTGGAGCCTACAGGACCCCAGGGCTTTTTGACTTAACACTCCCCACCTCACCATAACTTTTTTCTTAATTTTTACTGAGTATAGCATTCTTGCCTGGGAAATCCCGTGGACAGAGGAGCCTGGCAGGCTACACAGTCCATGCGGTTACAAAAGAGTCAGATATGAGTTAGCAACTAAAATAAGTATGACTTCGCAACTAAAACAACAACAACAACAACAACACAATTACAGAGTTGCTTTACAATGTTGTGTTAGTTTCTACTGTACAGCAAAGTGAATCAGCTACATCAACATACCTTCTTGACCATGGTCGTCTCAGATGAATCAAGTTTGGCTCTCTTGGTATCAGGTCCATCTTCTACTCCCTGACTGACTTTGGCAACTTTGGTTTTCTCCCTAGAGGATGACAAGCGGGGAAATCGAGTTTTACTCTGTGAATTATCCCATGAGAACAAAAAGAGCATCACCAGCTCACTGCATGGAACGGATGGTGGTTAAGAGCAACATCTCACACTGATCTGGGCTCAAATCCCAGCACAGGTGCTAAGACCACCTGATGTGGCATCTACCTACTATGTGGGAATAATAACCCCTGCAGGATTATTAAGAGAAATAACCAATTGTTAGCAGACTGCCAAGCACATAGTATGTTCTCAAGAAATGCTGTAAACATTCCCTGAATTCAATTCCTCCCATCTACCATGGGGAGCTCACCTTCAAATAATCTGGCCTTCTTTTCTCTACAGTGACTTCTTTATCCATTTAGAATATGCCCCAAAGACTAGATTTTCTTAAAGCCATCACACATTAGAGTTACAAGAGATTCTGAACATGTCTATCCTTCCGCCATCTTGACTTCACAGGCAAGAAACCTGCAGACTGAAGAGAGCTCAGGGGGCTCCCCTGAGAAGTTCAATGAAAGAAAACAGTGCCTGTCTTGACTCCTGGTGGGGGCTTCACTACCACACAGGGTCTCTCTTTATCTCTCATGGGCAAGGCACTGGTCAAAAGTCACAGCCCCCAAACCAACTCTTGTCATCTTACAAGAATGGTATCATCACCATCTTTCATCTAGAAGCTATAAGTTCAAAATATGGTAGGTCTCATCATGTGAGACTTACCAGGATCTGCAACCTCAAGGTGCAAGAAGAGGAGGTCTGTTTGTTCCACCAGAGCTGCCTCTGGACCCTGGAGATGTTCCAAGGTAGACTCTGGCTTAGAGTGCCTCCAGAGTTGCCCATCTAACTAATTAGTACTCAGTTTATTAGCTCTCAAACCTAAACACACACAAGGCCAAGCTGGGGAACAAATGTATACAATCTAATCAAGTCGTCCCTAAACAGAAAGCAAAGCCCAGACTGATCAGACACCCATGTGGTGTGCTTTGATCCCCTTAGAAATGCCTTTCTCATGACCCAGAGCAACTGTTTCCAACCTTTTTGGCACAGTGGGGGGTTGTGGGGGGGGCACCGCCAGTTCCGTGGAAGACAATCTTTCCATGGTCAGGGCGGGGGATGGTTCAAGTGGTAATGCAAGTGATGGGGAGCAGGAGGTGAAGCTCCGCCCACCTCCTGCTGCACAGCCTGGTTCCCAACAGGTCAAAGACTGGTACCAGTTGGGGGTCTGGGAGTTGGGGACCCCCTGCTCTAGAGGAGATCATCAACTTGGAAGGCAGGAGCCACATCTCCTACAATTCTGAACACACAATCTATGTAGTCAATCAGCTGTTAACTGATTTCCTAAAGTTCTAAGTACTAGAGTAAAATACTTTCCTTAAACAGGTCATTTCCTGTTGCTGTTGTGTTGTTCAATCACTAAGTCATGCCCAACTCTTTTTCAATCCCACGGACTGCAGCACACCAGGCTTCCCTGTCCTTCACTATCTCCCAGAGTTTGCTCAAATTCATGTCCACTGAGTCGGTGATGCTATCTAACCATTTCAGTCATTTCTTACCCGTGAATAAAAGTACATTTTAAAATGCTATGTTCTCTCCTCCTTTCCCTGAACTTACTCTACAAATTCATGCTCTCCAAGATTGGCAAATGTGTATCCATGGTAGCCAAAAACATCTCCTGTAAAGAACTTGATGCTATTTTTGTGACAGATCTGGTCAACTTTCACTATGACGTCTCTGGAGCAGCAAGTCAGACATACCTGCAGAAGAAAAGAAAGTGGCTGCATGTGAGTTAGGCAGACCATGACTCACCGCCCAGATGTCTAAATAAACCTTAATGAACAGTCTCTCTGGGCATGTCTAAAGCCAGTTTCAAACTGGTACAACAGGTTCTTTGGATCCTCAGGTTAGAAGACAAAGGAACAGTTGCAGGTCTCAGTGTGCAGAAAATGTAAATCATCGAGACTGTCATTTCACCTTCTGCGACCAAACTGAAACACGTTGAGCTATTAAGTAACAGGCACTCAATGAATTTGTTTCCCCTAAACCATGAACATACATAAACCACATTTCACAGTTTTCATGAAAAGACAGTAATGTAACTCAGAGTAAGTTATTTCTAAATCATTAAACCTATTAAAGTCTGATTAAGCTACAGCAAGAAACAAAACCAGTTTTTTAAAATTTACCCAAAGATCATGTTTAAATACAAGATCATTATCCCCCCCTTCTTCTGACTGATGTGTGATGATAAAGAAGGTAAACAAGTCCCATTAAGATTATTTTTCCACAGTTTTCGATGTGAAACTTAATCTGAATTTAAGGACAAAAGAAAAGGTTATATAGCCCAAGTGACCTCCCATTCAGAGTTAAGACAATGAGCTGGTGATTCACTCAGGGGAATCATCATTGTTGCTCTGAGGCCTCCAGGTCATGTTCCAGTAAATTGAGGTATTGGAAATGGCTAAGTTTTACTGCACAGGACACCATCTTTCCAGGAAAAGTTTTGTGATCAGGAGCAGGAAGACAACTTCTAAATCGCACATGTTTTCTTCTGAACAGAGAAAGTTGGAGAAGAAATTACCAAAGGACGTTTTCATTTGATAACGTCTTTGCTGCTGTCTGGGAGCCTGAACATTGACATATCGCTCATAGAGAAATGTGTCTCCACTGCCATTCAAAGGATGCAGCCACCCGGGGAGAAATCAAATTTAAAAGATAAGACAGGTGCAGCTGAACATGCAAACTGTATCAACAGAACTCTGCAGTCAAAAGTGAGTGTGAAAACCTATGAGGACCAGTCAAACATGGCTCAAACAAGTCATGGTTGCCCTGTGAACACGCCTTATATTAATACAAGCAACAACCCCTTGTTTCAGTTCTAACAAAGCTTTAGTGGCTAAAAGTTCAAGGACACCTAGAGTAAACCAAATGTGGTTGCTATGGATAAAGAAATGAAGGATGACTTATGTCCAAATGGAAAATGTTCCAATACCTGGACTTATAAAACGAGTGAAAAAAAACCTTAAAGGGACAAAACCCACAGATGAACCATCCTTTGAAGCCCATGCAAATATGAGATACAATGGCGTGGAAACCAAACTCAAATCCTAACCTCTCATGTAATAGGTCTTTCATTGAAAAACCAAGCAGATCATCTCTGACTATTACATGGTTATCCAACATTTACTAAGCTTTTCCAGGGCGGAGGGAAGCATGTCTGAAAGGTCGTATAGACGCTGAAGCAGAGTTTCACTTATCCTTTCACCTCCGCAGAGATTTGGCAGTGAAATCAAGTGAGGTCGGATATGCTTCATTTGGCTTATGACTGCATGATTCTGTCTAGTTGTCCATGGCAACATGGTCAAAGCGGCTGTGTGGAGGAGAAAGATACAGACAGACCAAGATCAGGTGTGCTCTTTTAAAAGACAAAACACAGACTGGAGTTTGATATTTCTAACAAAAAAATGACTGCTACAGAAATTAATCACCAACTCGTTAACTTTTCGGAAGAAAACATTTGCAGTGAAATGTATTAAAGCTGTGTGCGAAGATTCTGGAAGGAAGACAAAACACCAATGATGAAAGGTGGTCTTGGGGGAAATATACCGAAAGAAGAAACCAAAAGGCAGCAACTCACAAGCAGCTAGAGCAGCCTGGGTATGCCTACCCCACACACTCAGTAAACTAAGGCCAAACACTAATGAGGCATATACGCACTAAGGTAATATAAGACTTCACCCAACTAGGGCAACAGCTTGGGTTGCCCAAAAACCTGGTTCGGGTTTCTCCTTAAGATAGTACAGAAAAACCCAAACCAACTTTTTGGCCCACCCAATACTAAAAGCGAAGAACAGAACAGCCTACAAACTATACTGGGAAAAAGCTCAGATTTGAGAGTCTAACACCCCAGGGGACCTAATATACATACAACTAGTACTTAATTCCTACAGCAGATTTTACATTCTCTATGAAACTTACAGCATCAAATTGGGTGAAAAATGACTCGGGTTTCTTTTCTATATTCTCAGTGTCCACCTTCACATCCACCATGGGGTTGAGATTCTGTGCTCGCTCCAAAGAGGCTTCAGCCCTGTTTCGGCCAACAGACCCAGTACGGATCAGGAACTGGGCTCCGGGGTCTTCTGGAGATACCTGGGAAGGAATTTCTTTTTTGAATATTTGAATTTGGTGGGAAATAACAAATGAACTTTTCCATTTTATTTTTTTAATTCTTTAATGAATTTGTTACAGTGTAGCTTGTTTTATGTTTTGGTTTTTTGGCTAAGAGCATGTGGGATCTTAGCTTCTGGACCAAGGATTAAGCTGCCTGCAAAGGAAAGCAAAGTCATAACTACTGGACCGCCAGGGAAGTTCCCCTGAACTTTCCCATTTTAAAGAGTAACTAAAATATCTACCATCTAATTGTATTATGACTGTTTCTATAGGAATTTGTCCAATGCAAATTCCCTATACTCTTTCCTCCTGAGGCTTTAAAACAGACATTTAACATTTTTTTTCTTTTTAAACTGGGCATTGATGGTTAAAGAGCACCCCCTTGTGTTTATAATGAAAACTCACTCTAAACAAAAAAGTCCATGCTTTCTTAATTTTTAACTGCCAACAAAATGACATAATCATGAGTGCTAATAATTAAATACCTACCGTGTGCCCAACTTGAAGCATTCATAGAAAGACTTAAGTAGCTTAAAAGATGCAGTCCCTAACTACAAGTAGTTTCAAATCAAACCAATGCAAAAATCAGACACAATTAATAACACTGGAAATGAATTCTTAAATTCAATTAAAACTCAGAAAGGAGGTGAGATGAACAGAGGCTGGAGCAGAGGGACAATTTCACTTGGAAGGCTGGACATCACCAGAAGAGAGCCTCAAAGACAGATAATATAATCCCGATAGCCACAAGTAGGATTAGATTCCACTGTTCAAAATGCATTTCTTCACACATCAAACGTCTTATTTAATCATTCATATACATGGATGACCTCACCACCTTCACCAAGACTGGGCTCAGTAGAGGAAACCCTGCTCTCCTGCCAACTATGCACAGCACACACTGTCCCTATGGTCTTTCCTCCAAGCATACGGGGCTGGTCCTCCTCCTGCTTCAGGCCAGCCGTCTAACAGTCCCCGTGACCATCCTGGGATCTCACAACACAGAGAGACTGTACATCACAGCAGTTTCTGGAGTAATTAAGCTTGGATTCAAATCTGTGATTCAAATCCTGGCTCAAGGACTTAAATGTGTGATTTTGAGCTAATATGAAGAAATCCCATGTAAAATGGGGCTTCTCTGGTGGCTCAGAGGTTAAAGCGTCTGTCTCCAATGCAGGAGACCCGGGTTCGATCCCTGGGTCGGGAAGATCCCCTGGAGAAGGAAATGGTAACCTACTCCAGTATTCTTGCCTGGAGGATCCCATGGACGGAGAAGGCTGAAAATGACGACCTTACTAGAAGCAATGCACTTATTCAACACTCTGCCTGGCTTACCTGGGTCATCTGGGCCTTACTCCTTGGCCTCTCAGGTCCTAACTCTCCTTCCCCCTCACCGGACACCCCAGTCTCTATATGGGCCCTCTTCAGTGCAGCTGTCTTCAGGATTCCATTCAGAATTACTCATATTTTCACTCTATGTAGTTCCATAAACCAACTCCACACCTTTTAGTATCTACCAAAGTCTACTGTAGTTTCTCAAATTGCTTTTACTGATACAGACTTCCCAATCCATTTGAGTCTTATGTTAAACTGTCCATTGGATATTTCCTGCTGCAGATCCCAGGGGCCAATCATATGTGATTCATTTGTTGTCTTTGTTGATGAGCCCACCAGTCACCCATTCAGTCACCAGAGCCAGAAACCTGGTCTTCATATCTTCGACATTTCCTTGATAGCTGCCACCAGGTGACAGGACTAAGCAGGTGGGCTCTGCCAGGAGTCAGGGCCTGGATTCTGGTGCTCCCACTAACTACTGTGACCTTGGGTGGGCCATGCTTCACCTCCTTTCCTTCTGTTTTCTTATGTGTAAAATAGGGATGATAATCCCTCCATCTCAGAGTTGTTTTTGAGGACTAAATGACACACTACACCTACCGCTCTAAGCACAGCGTCCAGCACCTCCAGTCCACGGCAGAGGCTGTGGTTACTCCTTGCTTCCCCATACAGAATCCACCCAACCCTGCCACCTAAGCACCTCTCACCTCTGGGTGCTTCTCGCCATCTCTATCATCACTGCCATTCCTCAGACTCTTTCCACCTTTCCCTAAACTACTAAGGCAGCCTTCTAAGTAGTCTTCTGTCCCAGGCCTTGTGCCATCCACAGTCTACACAATATCAGTGATCTACACAAGGCCCAAAGCTCAGGGTCCCCTCGCCCATCTGAAACTCTCCAATGACTCCACACCACCGAGAGAAGTAAGCAAAGGCTTACAGCGGAGTTTATCAGCAGGCCTTCGTGACTTGGCCCTCACCTGCAATCTGTACCCTCACCCCCATCCACATGGCTCTACAAATACCAAACTGCTTGTTATTTTTTATTGCTACCATGCTGTGCTAATGTCCTCTGCCTAAAACACAGCCCCTCCAACCTTGAAAAATCTCTACCTGTTTTTTAAGACTGAGTTTAGCACTCTGGGAAGCCTTTCATGTCTCCCTGACACAACCTGAGTCAGGGAGCTTTCTCTGGTTTCTGGAAAAAACTGAGAATGGGAAATAAATCCTGTGCATCCCTCCCTTCCCCCCACCTCCCTGCCACATGGCACGTGGGATCTTAGTTCCCTGACCAGGGATGGAACCTGCACCCAGAGTCTTAACCACCAGACCACCAGGGAAGTCACTCTTGTGGATTTCTCTATTGCCCCTACCTAGACTACTCCAAGGTAGCCACAGGTGTTCTTGGATCCATCTGATGTAACTGAAATGAAGAACTCTAAAGGGCGGGAATGAATATCTTCATTTTATAGATGTATAAGCTAAGTCTCTGGGAAGTGAATGCCCTTGCCCAGCTTCAGAAGGTGGGACTTGAGCCCAAGTCTGCATGATTCCAAAGCTTTTGCATCATGTAGCACTGTCTCCCTGGGATGTCTGCAGTCAGGGACAAAAGCGCAAGCAAACTGTAAAAGGCAGAACTACTGAGGAGTGCTCGTGAGCTACGCAGTTTATGAGTGGGCATCAGACTGGGTGAGCTGACTGGGACCAGGTCACATGAAGGCAGTGCTTCTCAACCCTCCCTGACTTTAGACTCACCTGGGGAACTTTTACTCTTAAATAACTACCCGAATATTCTACAGCACAGATGGGACTGAGAACCACATGTTAGGCTTTTGAAAACCAGTCAGAGGAGCTAGGCCTTGCAGCGGAAGCCAAGCTGAAAGCACCACCAGTGCTCGCACTGCAGAGGTAAGGGGTGGCTCCGACACTGAGCGGCGTTCGTCCCCAGGCTGAGGCGCTGGCAGAAGCAGGCCACACGCCCTCAGCGTTCTCTCCTGGTTCCCCATGCTCAGATTACACAACGAAATGAAGATGCTATCATCCCACTGTTGTTTTGTTTTCCCACACCAAGGACCTCCAAGTTTTGGAACCATCCCTCCCTGGGTCTCCTCTCTTACCCTCTCTTGCTGTTCAGTTGCTCAGTCATGTCCAACTCTCTGCAACCCCAGGGGACTGCAGCACGCCAGGCTTCCCTGTCCTTCGCTATTACCCTCTCTGCTGCTGCTGCTGCTGCTAAGACGCTTCAGTCGTGTCTGACTCTGTGTGACCCCATAGACGGCAGCCCACCAGGCTCCACCGTCCCTGGGATTCTCCAGGCAAGAACACTGGAGTGGGTTGCCATTTCCTTCTCCAATGCATGAAAGTGAAAAGTGAAAGTGAAGTCGCTCAGTCGTGTCCGACTCTTAGCGACCCCATGGACTGCAGCCTACCAGGCTCCTCCCTCCATGAGATTTTCCAGGCTAGACCCAAGACAAATTCTTCTTCTGGGTGAGGTATTCCTGCCACTAGGGGGCACTGTGGTGCCAATCACCCTTCAAGGGAGATGGTAACCCCACTTTACAGACAAGCAAGCTCAGTGAGGGGACGGGAGTCTCCACCGGTGGACCACGTAAGATATGGTCGAGGTGAATTCAAATCCGGCATTGGCACTGTCAGTCTCCATGGCTACAGCGTCATTAACGCCAGCCCTCCTCTTTCACAACGCTGAAGGGGCAAGCAGGAACACACGCAATCTCCATGTGTTTATACTGGGGTGGAGACTGTGAAGGACAGTGATGTGGGGACAGCGCATCTCACCTGCTCATGATCCAGCATGGTCAGTCCTTTCACTCCAGCCAGGATGAGATTCTTGGCGATTTCAGCCCCGAGTCCCTTCATGCCGACAAGAAGCACCTGGGAGGCCCGCAGCCTACAAGGCAGACATTGTTAACAGGATGAGAGAGAACAGTGGAAATACCCCCAATCACTGAAGAACAAAACAAGACAAAGGGAAATAACCTTGGTTTTCACTGAATGCACTTAAGCACCAAGACCTCAGATCTTGGAAAAGAGACAGGCTCCACTCTATCCTACAAAGAACAACTCGTTCAACAACTGTTTATGGAGCACCTACAATGCCACGCATCCCTCTAAGGTGTGGAAATACAGCAGTGAAGAAACAGACACAATCCCTGCCCTCTCAGAGCTTGTATTTTGTAGAGACAGACAAAGAGAGACACATAACATGTCCAAAAGTGACGAAAATCAAGCATGATGTGGATCTGTGACAGACGATGCTACTTTTGTTAGCCTGATCATGAAGGCCATTCCACAGAGGTGCTGAGCAAAAATTAAAATGAAATGAAGGACAAGCACAAAGGTAGTATTTGGGAGAAGAACGTGCCAGGTGGAGAAAACAGCCAAGTGCCAAAGCCCTGAAGCAGAGGGGTGCGTGTCATGTTCCAGGAACAGGAAGGCAGAGAGAGCGGCTGAAGAGCAGACAGCAAAGGGAAGAATAACAGATGAGGCTGCAGAGAGAACCAGGGCCACATCATGAAGGCTCTTACAAAGGCACCGTCAGGACGCTGGACTTTAAACAAGATGGAAGGTCATGGAGTGGGGGGGGGGGGGGGTGATAAAGAGTAGGGGGGGGGGGGGGGGGGGGGGGGGGGGGGGGGGGGGGGGGGGGGGGGGGGGGGGGGGGGGGGGGGGGGGGGGGGGGGGGGGGGGGGGGGGGGGGGGGGGGGGGGGGGGGGGGGGGGGGGGGGGGGGGGGGGGGGGGGGGGGTTAGAAGAGTGTCACGGTTGAGAGAGGACAATTGCTTGGACTAGTGTGACAGCAGAAGAGAAGGGAAACTATTTAAGCCATCACACACAAGGTGGCATGAAAGAGGGTGCATCTGGTAAGTGTTTATATCATTCTAAGTCTGTAGGGTGACAGAAAAGGAAGCTTAAAAAGAAAGTAATCAGAGGCTGGGCTGGCTATACCCCAGGAAGTCTGGACTTAACTTTGAGGTCAGCAGAAAGCAGCAGAGGTCCACAATCCCTTATGTGAAATTCCTGAACCAAAAGTGTTTCAGAATCAGAATTTTTCCAATTGGAAACAGGAAATAAAGAATTTGCATCATGAAAAACCCCATCAGGGTCTTACAGGTCTTGGCACCTTATAATCAAACCCATTAATATTTCTGCAGCAAATCTATGATTATTCACACTGACAAGGATGAGTAAGAACTAAGAACAGTCACATAAATTCAGAGTCTGCTGGCCAATGAGTCTGCTCCTAATTTAGGAAATGAGTCTATTCTCATATAGTACCACTATAGGGAGAACATGCAGAAACTCTTTTCCAAAAATAGTTCTAATAATTATGGACACTTGCATGTCATCAGACTAGAAATCTTGAATGGGAATGAGAGCTGATAAAATCAAGTCCTGCACTGATTCTTGATGCTAGCAAATTTGGGATTTCCTTCAGTGGTATGATCAAAGGGTAAAATCAGAAGGGAAAGAACAGTGACAGTATTTCCCTCAGAGGCATATGTCTGATTCCCAGCTTGTTCACTACTGTTTTTCTACACTGCCCTGCCACTGCCAACCACACCCCAGCAGAGAGGAGCCTTTCATGCGACAGTTCCACTTAACCAGAGTAACTGGGCAAAGGACTTATGACATACAAGCAAGATAAATAACAGAGATGCTAGCAATGAGGGGGGTCTCTTATTACAGGTTGACAGCATCATACCAGCAGGGGGAAGGAGGAAAGAGGCTATGCGTCTTTCCAGAAGCACTCCAATCCCTCCAGAAACAGCACAGATAATAAACAAGCAATGTTTCCAAAGAGGATATCGTGCACAGATCAAACTTTTGACATCAGACAGGCTGAGCAGCCATGCATTCAGCTGTACCTTCCAGGTCTCTGCTGTCACTGTTCTTCATCTCCCTTCACCTGGCCCCGACACTGCTGCACCTGAATTCCAGGTTTCATGGTCCCTCTTAGTCTGAGTGATGGTCTTTTCTGGTTTGGCTGCTCCATTATCCCAAGGATATAGCTAGACCGGCCCCGCTTGCTTCTGAGAAATCGATGCCTCCAAACCCACAACTTCTCAGGCTCTGTTTTCCTTGCCGTTCCTTCGGCAACAGGCAGGGCCCAGCACTAACCCCCTTCAGGGGTGAAGACTTGGGTTTGAATTCTGGCTCTGCCACTTCCTAACTGGTGACCCAAGCAAACTGAGCCATCTCTCTGAACCTCATTCCATTCATCTGTAAAATGGAGATACCCATTCTTACTTTAGTCATTTAATCTCCTCGAAGACCTGGTCAAATGTGTGCAAAACCACCTAATGTAGTCCCACCCAACTACCAGATGCTGAATAAAATTTACCTGAACATCTCTTCAATCTCCACTGCCTTAATTACAAAATAGCTCAGTGATCGATTTGATTCTGACTAAAAAAAAAAAAATCTGACAGAGAAACAAAATTTAAGCTGACGTTTAAATCCATTCAGTCATGGCTCTCTCCCATTTCCACCACCTTATCTTCCACTACTACCAGCTTCCTCCCAACACGTCTTCAGTTCCCCACCTGCAGACGTTAAATCGTTAAATCGCAGCGCTGAACACAGCTGACACGAGCACCGTCTTCCTCCGTCGGCCTTGCCTAGCCTTTCCTCCAGACTTCAAACCTCAACTCAGACACCATTTCCTCAAGAAGTCCTTATCACAACCGACTCAGAGTGTCCTCTCTGAAGTCTTCAAGCGCCTGCTCCATATAAACAGCTCTGACAGAAATCCCATGGAGCCCACGGCCTCTCCAGGATCCCTCCATCCTACAGAGCTCCACTGACTCTGACTGCTCAGGAGGTTTTATTCAACTGCCAACAACACCGAATATCACAGTATGTTTTTAATCCTTAACCATTCTAGGGCCCTGAGAGGACTGCTTATTTCTGGCTCAATTAGATGAAAAGCACTTAAAATAGTACCTGGCACACAGTCAGCACTTAAAGAACGCCGGCTCTCATTACTCACTCTAAGGCAGCAATTGCCTTCTGGGAATCAAGCCTACAGAAATACTCAGGTGGGCCAAAACCAGGCACACTGATGTTCACGGCAGCATGGGCCACCACTCCACGGCCACCACCCTACCCTGGCCTCCGTTTCTCACCTGTAAAACCGCAACACCCTGATACCTGGCCTCCCTGCTCCCATCCCTGCCCCCCCACAAGCCACTCAGGAAGAGAAAGCTCCGACACCAGATCATGCCACTCTCCTGCTCAGTCCCTTCAATGGTGCCCAGGCAAGCTTGGTACTGTCAGCCCTGCCACCTCATCCAACTCTCGCCCTTGGTAATCGCCTACAGCCCAGCTGGGCGTCCCTGATCCTAGAAAGCGCCGCGAAGTCGGCTCCCGCTGCTGGATTCTGGCATTAGCTGTTCTTTCTGCTTCTTCCCCTACCTCATCACATGACTGTTCTTCAGGTCTCAGCTCAACTGTTTCCATCTTCAGAGAGGTCCACACTAGCCACCTCATCCAAAATAGGTCCACATCTGGAGTTATGCTATTTGTTCATGTGTTCACTGCTCATTCCTCCATTAGAGTGTAAGCAAGCTTCAGAAACCACACAATCTCTAGCGTCTGTGATTGTGCTTGGAAATGTATTACAGTGTTAATCCAGTAGCTGTTACAGATACAGCAAAAGAAATCCCAGCAGAATTACATAAACCTGGTAGATAGCAAAATAGCACAAAAAAATAGAAAATAAAAAAACAACAACAAAGAATAGGTAACACTCAGTGAACACTCACACTACCTGCCAACCACTGTTCTAAACTCTTCACTAGTATTATGTCATTTAACCCTTATGAGGATCTCATGAGCTGGTACCTTGCTATCCCTATTCTGGAGCTGAGAAAACAGGGACTAAGAAGTGAACTAGTTTACACAGTGGTTACACAGCTAAAAGTAACTGACAGAACTAGCAACAAGGTAGAGTGATTGAGACAGTGGGCTCAGAGGCCACGACGCCCTGGTGCACACCTACTGAAAATCAAAGTGAAAGTCATTCAGTCACGTCCAGCTCTTTGTGAATCCATGGACTGTAGCCCGCGAGGCTCCTCTACCCATGGAATTCTCCAGAATTCCAGAATACTGGAGTGGGTAGCCATTCCCTTCTCCAGAGGATCTTCCCAACCCAGGGATTGAACCCAAGTCTCCCACATTACAGGCGAATGCAGGCAGATTCTCTACCATCTGAGCCACAAGCCTAAGAATACTGGAGAGGGTAGCCTACTCCTTCTCCAGAGGATCTTCTCAACCTAGGAATTGAACTGGGGTCTCCCGCATTGCAGGTGGTTTACCAGCTGAGCTACCAGGGAAGCCCGTGAGGCAGTCATAAAACAGAATGAAATGACAATAGTTAACATTTAGGGAACAGTTACTGAGGGACGTCCCTGGCAGTTCAGTGGTTAAGAATCCACACTTCCAATGCAGGGCGCATGCATGGGTTTGCCATGGTCAGAGAACTAAGATCCCACATGCCTCACCACAGCACAGCCAAAAAAACCACCCAAAAAACACAGTTTTTGAATGCCAAGCCCTGTTCTAAGCAACTTATGTGTATTAACTCTGCAAGGCTGGTAGTAGTATTGAAGGAGGAAACAGAACAGGCTCCATCTTGAAAGCAGGACTCCATCTTGGGCCGGACTGTGGACTTTGAGCTATATGCCCAGTATCTGTGGAAACGACATACCAACTGGAAAACCAGACCCCCAGAATGGAAGAGCCCCAGGGTTTGTATCTAGACTCTCCATCTCCTAAAAGAATACCCTAATTATCTGCGTAACCAAATAGAATCATAAATTCTATTATGCTTATTGGAGTATGACCACAGACCTATTGATAACTGTCTACTGTTACCTACCTAGGCTTAAGGCATATGAATCACAGGTTAACTTTGATTGTATTTTTCTTTTACTTTGTTCAGACTAGTTTCAGGGAATTTGGGGAGGTGGCTTTGGGCATGTACACTTAGGGTTTATAAGGTTTTCACTAAAACTGGTTGGGGTCCTTGGCTAAGAGGAGACTCTGCCTTGGACCCACTGGTGTAATAAACTCCACTCTACTATCTGCATTGTCTTTCTGAATGAGTTTGTTTCCCTGAAAGTGAGGCTACAACATTATTAGTCTCATTTTACAGATAAAGGAAGCTGAGAGTGTCAGACAAAATAATGCAGCCCCGCCCTCGCCACATCCATGCCCCTAATTCCTGGGGTCCATGAATAAATTACATCATGACAAAAGGAATTTTGCTGATGTGATCAAATTAAGCATTGGGGGGGCAGAGCCAGTGGTAATTATCCTGGATTTTCCAGGTGGGTCCAAATAATCACAAGGGTCCTTTAGAGAAGGAGACAGAAGGGTCAGAGGTGGCAAGGTGATGACAAAAACAAGGGCTTTGCTCAGAGGAGAGAGGCTTGAAGATGCTTTGGAGATGAAGGAAGGGGCCATAGTCAAGGAATGCAGGTGGCTTCTAGACATTAGAAAAATCAAACAAATTCTTCCCAGACCCTCCAGAGAGTACAGCCCTGCCTTGACTTTCATTTAGCCCAGGGAAACTGATTCCAAACTTCTGACCTCCAGAATTTGGGCTGTTGTAGGCCACTAAATTTGTGGTAATCATTACAGCTGCCAAAAGGAAACTAACCCATTGAGGCACGGAGTTCTTAGGGACCTTGCTGAAGATAAAACAGCTACCCAACAGGCATTATTTTGTCTGCCACTCTCAGCTTCCTTTATCTGTAAAATGAGACTAATAATACTACCGACCTTGCAGAGTTAATATATGTAAGTTGCTTAGAACAATGTTTCGCATTCAAAAACTGTGTTTTCTGGGTGGTTTTTTGGGCCATGCCGCAGTGAGGCAAGTGGGATCTTATCTTAGCAAAGCAGATATCAACTTGCGCAATACTGCTCCAGAGTCTGCTCATAAAGTTACATGCCTCTCAGGACTTCCCTGGAGGTCCAGTAAGGCTCCACACTTCCAAAACAGGAGGTGTGGGTTCAATTCCTGGTCTGAGGGCTAAGACTCCATATGACTTGGGGCCAAAAAACCAAAACATAAAAGAGCAACAATACTGTAAGAAATTCAGTAAAGACTTTAAAAACGGTCCACATAAGAAAACCTTTGGAAAAAATAAAGAAAGTTATATGCCTCTCTACAGTAAATAAATGTAAAGTCACATTATGACATATTGTGTACAGTTCATCAGTAACAATGACAGTAATTACTACCCACAGAGGGCTCACAGGGCGCCAGGCACCGAGCTAGGTATGTACATTCAGTGCCTCACTGAAACCTTGGTTATGGCTCACCATTTTTCTCTCTCAGAAAGCACACACACTCTAAATGTTGCATATAGTTTCTCTCCCTAAAAGGCAAGGTGGCTCGCCAGGCCCCAGCACGGGCCATTATGTTTCCACAGAAAAGGGTTCACGCTTGCCTTGAGAAAGGAAAAAAACAGGTTCAGCAAAGATGTCCAAGCTCTCACAGCTAACGGGTGCCCAGCACTGGGGATCCAAATTCAGTTTTAACCAGGATCTGTGCTTTTCTTTCCCTCTCTCAACGTCTCCCCCATGCTGTCTTGCATGTTGTTGTTCAGTCGTGTCTGACTCTCTGCGACCTCATGGGCTGCAGCACACCAGGCTTCCCTGTCCTCCACCATCTCCCAGAGCTTGCTCTCACTCGTGTCCACTGAATCGGCGATGCCACCCAACCAACTGGTCCTCTGCCATCCTCCTCTCCTTCTGCCTTCAATCTTTCCCAGTATCAGGGTCTTTTCCAATCAGGATAAAGTAGGTTCTAAATAAGTATCTGTGGATTTACTCCCCTCTAACTTCTGCCATAAAAATACCTTTTAAATTTCTGGGAAGGAAGGAACCAATCTTTATACCACAATCTGAATTCTCAAAACATACTGCAAAGTGAGTCAAGCCAATGAACTTCACTCATGATTAAAAATTCTGAAGACTACCAAATTCACATTCAAACCACATTTAGTGAGTCTAATGCAAAAATCTCGTATAGGACTATTTCTAGTAGGGCAAACACAAAGTCCCTGAGGACAGGCATATCTGAGGAACAGAGGGGTTCAAGGACAGATAGCTTGAATGGAGCAAGCCAGGGAGATGCAGGCATGGACAGAGAGGCAGGGAAAAAAGGGCACCAGATTTAAAAGATCTGAGCACTCAGAAAATCACTGGGAAGGTTTTGAGAAGGAATGTTAAGATGTTTGTTTTTCATTTAAATCAGTTTGGCTACTAAGTGGAGGATGGATTATAAGGAGTCAAGAGTGAACGGGGAGACCAAGGAACTGGAGAGGTGATCTGAGATGATGAGTATAATGAAAAAAGGCAGGTGAGATAAACCTTGAAGCAGAGCCCTGAGGACGTCCCAGTAGACTGGACGAAGACAGAAAGGACAGAGATGAATAAAGAGCTCCTAGGTTTCTGGTCAGTGCAACCAGACAAATGATGGGACCACTTGGCAGATTTGACCATTTCCTGCTTCTAAAAATACTTCTCTTTTTCAATTAACAGTACGGTTGTTGTTGTTTCGTTGCTAAGTCATATACAACTCTTTGTGACCCCATGCCAGGCTCCTCTGTCCATGGGACTTCCCAGGCAAGAATACTGGAGTGGGTTGCCATGCCCTCCTCCAGGGGACCTTCCGGAGCTAGCGCTAGAACACAAGTCTCCTGCATCTCCTGCATTGGCAGGTGGATTCTTACTGCTGAGACACCAGGGAAGACCCACAGTACAGTACTTGTCATTTAAATCTATAATCCTGCTCAATCCAACTGCCTATTCATTATACTCACTCAAATGTCTTGTCAGAATCCAAGATACAACTTAAGACTGTTCCCCACCTCAAATCTGCCTGGGCAAACCTGCTCCTCCCACAGTCTAGCTTGTCCTTCTGGACTTTCCTGGCATCCCACTGACAGCTGCTGTACCTTATTTATCACAACCCATTTCCTATTTAGTTCCTTGTCTTTTGTTGCTGTAATTTATATTTGTCAAATAATGGTAGTTAGAATCCATTGAATGCTTTCTGTGCATGGACCCTATCCGTGCATCATCTCATTTCTCAATTAAAAAAAAATTTTTTTTTTTTGCTGCACTGTACAGCATGTAGGATCTTAGTTCCCCAACCAGGGACTGAACCCAGGTCCTTCGCAGTGAAAGCCAGGAGTCCTAACCACTGGCCCGCCAGGGAAGTCCCCTCTTTCTCAAAAATCTTATAATGTAGATTCTGTTATCTTCATTTGATAAGTGAGAAAACTGAAGCACAGAGAAGTTAAGAAATGTATCCAAGGTTAGATAACTAAGAAGTTCTGGACTCAAACTCAACTATTAGTCACTAGAAAATGGATCCTTATATGAAACCACCAGGACTGGCTTCCAGTACTTTCATGACAACTAGGTGCCCATGGAACCAACTCAAGTGCTGTCTCAACAGCAGCTGCGTAGGATGATGAGTGTTTCAAAACAGCAAAGTTTTTAGGAGTCCCAATCCTGTAAGGTTAAAACTTCAACGCTGAGTCCTTAAAGATTTAGTCACACTCACCCCTCCTTTGTGCATATGTGGGACCTAGGGCCAAGGAACTGTGTGACGCACCCAAGGCCAGAGAGCCAGCGAGCACAGCCGGGAACTGAACCCAGGTTTCTGGACTTCCCACATCTTTGCACCCGTTCCATCCACTCAACAAAGCACAGCAACCAGTCAAAACCCACATCTCAATTATTGGACATTTCAAAGCGCCTACCCTCACAGAGCTTATCCCTTCCTCACTCTGAGACGGGATAAATGGGCCTCTGGTGCAAAATGCAGTGTAAAAACTACTGAAGCACATGATCTGAGAACGACCAAGGCTGCCTGCCAGCCTCAACGCTCTCCTTTATGTTACTTTAGTTGAAAGAATGAGCCCCCCCAGGGTGGCAAATGAGCTATCATGGAAACCGGCAGTGAACCTAAAGTTACCAGCTTAGATAGAAGTCCCACTTCTATTTACTTGGTGTGTGACCTGGGGAGAGCTGGCTCCCTTCCCTGAACCTCAACCACAACATGGGCTGGGCACACACCAAGAGCTGCAAACTCACATGTTTAGGGCCGGGCAGTTCCATCAGTGACTGAAGCAGAGCTGATGGAGACCATGGCCACATAAGCTCTCTGTAAGACAGGCAGCCTCCACTTCGATCCAACCGATGTAGGGATGTCTGACCTTAACTACTTTTCAAAAGACAGAAATCAGAAACTGTGACATCCCCAAATGTGGGGAGCGTGGGGAGTAGTTGGGAGACAGAGACATTTTCCCAACTTCTCATTAAAAAATTCCAACATACAGAAAAATAGAAAGAAGAGTTAATATTTTACCCTGCTGGCTTTACCCATGTGCTGACAAGGCAGCCCTTTACACCTTTAGCTTGCAGCTCCAAAAATATGATGTTCTCCTTCATAACCAGACTACTATCACATCTAGAAAATAATTCCCCAAATTGTCTAACAGGACTGAATACTCAAATTTCCCCTATTGTCTAAAAGATATATTTTTAGAGAAGTTTTCTTTTTGAACCAGGATCCAATTAGGATCACACCTTGCATTTGGCTCCACCACTTTACTCTCTTAATTGAGAACAGTCCCACTGCTTGCTTTTTCCATGACACTGACTTCTGGAAGAGAACCAGGGCAGCTGCCTTGTAAAATGTTCCACATGCTGGACATCTCATCATTACCTCAATAGTGTCCTTTAACCTGTTCCCCTGTTCTCTAAAAACATGATTAGGGTATCGCCACATCAGAAAATACATTATTAAATATTTCTAAGTGAGGTCGATTTTATTCTTTCCATGCTCAAATTGTCCCAACTTTGGCCAATTCTTTTAGAATTTTTAATGCTGGCAACTAATTTCAAAAAAATTAAAACACTGTATGAGAGATACACCCGTTTTTAACCTCCAGACTGTATGAGTTCCCCTGAAGGCCATTTTTATTATGATTTCTCTCCCTTCCAATTCTCTGACAACCCTGGTCCAACATGACAAGAGTCAGAGGGAAACCTGTAGCCAGAATGCAGTTGTCGACTCCCAGGCTGCTTTCTATTTCACGAAGTTACTCCAGTCTCCGAAGCTCTCCTATCCCACCTGGAGTTCCCTTAAGAGACGAATCAGTTTGCTTTGTGGTGCTTCCTTCCTTTCTGAACAGAGGAAGAAACCACTGCCTTCCTTCTCCAAAGAGCTGCTGAGACTACTTTATCAACTCTGTAAAACTGTCTACAAATCTATAGCTCTCAAATGATAGATAACCCCTTCCTTCCCCCAGGACCCTCAGCCAACCCTTTTCAGGTTCTCCACTGAGCTCAGTACATTTCCATTTCCTCAGAATAACTCCAACCTCCCAAGAATTCCTTACCCTGACTCTGATTTGCCCCTTAGGTCTTCTCTCCCTCAAGAGCCCCCATCCATCTTTTATTGCTCCTCAGATAAATCCTTGGTTCCTAAGCCTCTGACAGCTCCCTCACTAATTCTAGTTTAATCCTCACCGACACTACACAACTTCAAATAAGACCTACCTGCTGTTTCCAAACCCTTGGATCAACCCTCCCAGAACACCCAGGATTCACGTCCCAATTCTTTAGGACCTCCTAATACTTCAATCCTTCAATCAGGAGACCCTAAGTTCAATCCACCCCACCTATGTCTTCAGGCCCATTCTTATTATTTAATTATCAATCGTCTACTTCAGGTGAGTCCAACCCTCAGACCAATGCTTACTAATACCTCATGATGTACCTTCCTCCACAATCACAGAAGATTACAGAATGAGCCTGAAGTAACCCCCACCTCACCCCCAACACACACACTTTCACCAAAAAATTCTATAGGCTCTCACCCGTCAAACTAAATTCTCGTGACCTGCCTGCCTCCCCAATCCTTCAATCAACTCTCTACTTTGTACTCCCTCACATCACATAATCACTCCCCATCACCCAGACCTTATCACTCTCACATTGCTACTCATATGTCTAGTAGTAAACAGTTAAAACCTAAGTCCAAAAGCAAACTCCTGATTCTTCCCCCCACATCTCCAGTTTCCCCACCTCGCTCAGTAAAGACACTGCCATCTTTCCACTTGCTTAGGCCCAAAACCTTGGAAGCATCCTTGAGTTCTGTGTTTCACACCCCACACATTGAATTCTTCAGCAAAGCCTGTCCCCTCTACCCTCAAATTGTAAGAATCTATATTTGACCCCTTCTCCAGAGTTCCAAGCCATCACTACTTCCGTCTCAAGGGTGATTACCGCAGCTACCTCCTAACCAGAATCCTTCTTCCCACTTCTGCACACTTGAACAGAGAACAGTGATCCTTTTCAAACACAAAGCAGATCGTGTTACTCCTCTGCTCAAAACTCTCCAACAGGTTCCTCAGCACTTAGTATTAAAAAGCTTCCCCTGATTTGGTTCCAGCCACTTCTGTTACTCTATTTTGCCAAGCATGCCCTGGCCTCCAGGATTTTGCTGTTCTCTGCGCTTGGAAGGTCCTTCGAGATGACCACATGGCTCTTTGGCTCTTTCCTTGCATACAGAACCGAGCCTCAGTGTTAACTCTCAGATAACTCCCCTGGCCACCCTATCAAAGCAACTCTCCCACTAACACAACACTGTAAAGCAACTATACTCCAGTAAAACAAAAGAAAAAAAACAAACATACAGGGTTTCCCTGGTGGCTCAGTGGTGAAGAACCCATCTACCAGCGAAGGATCAGGGGAAGAGTCTACATGCCACGGAGCAACTAAGCCTATGTGCCACAACTAAGCCCTAGCTATAGAAGCCAGGAGACACAACGACTGAAGCCTGAGAACCCTAGAGCCCCTGCTCTGCAACAAGAAAAGTCCCCACAATGAGATGCCCACAGAGCAAGGAAGACCCAGCACAGGCAAAAAATAAATAAAAATTTAAAACCACTCTTCCACCTCACCATCCTTTGTTGATCCTCTTTTCCTGCTTTATTTTTTCTCCCTGGCTCTTGCATTGCCCAATATTTTGCTATTTCTTTAGGTTTACTGCCTTCCCCACAAGAATGTAGTCTCCATCGTTCACTGACACCCGCTCAGTGCCTACAACGGTGTCTGTGGTAGGTGCTCAATAAATATCTGATCAAATCCATCACCTCTTTCAAAGACTTCATCCCCTCAGAAAATTACTTGGCCAAGACGAAGGTATGCCCAATCCTGTCCTCTCTGGAGGCATCCCCAGATCTACACATAAGTAGCCTCTTCGGGTACCTTCAGCCCCCCGAGACCCTCCGAGCCTCTCGGGATGCCCACTTGAAATAAAGTACTCCAAAATTCCTCAAAAAAAAACAAAAAAAGAAAAGAAAAAAGCCCTCATTCTTTCAGACTGGCCCACCACTTAGAGGCCACAAGAGTGAATGCAAGTTCGCGTCTGTTTGGCTCGCCAGTCTCCCCCAGCGTCCAGCCAGACGAGGTACCTGCTACCTATGAATGAATCAACTATGGCCCCCCACTTCACCGTTGCCAGGCATTCCTCCCCTCTCCTATTCCCTAAGCCCGCAACCCCGATCCAAATCCCACCATCACTCCCTTCGGGCGTCGAGTCCCTGAACCTCCCCTTCGAGAGGCCGCCAACCCCTCGGAACGACCCTCCCACCACCTGGGACGTCCCTGTTTCCCAAAGCTTCTGAGGAAGCAGACCAAATCTACCCCCTCCAGTCCTCTCAGGAGGGCGCCCACGCCTGACACGATTCCCGCCTCCTCTTTTCAAATTAAACCGTCCGGCTCCCTGAAGGCCGCCAACGCCTCAGGCCAGACGCCCCCTGCAGCTCCTCATCCCAACCCCCCCACAAGCCGCACCAGCCCTGACCGTTTCTGGGCTTCCAATCCCCAAAGACGGATCTGCCGGTCATACTGCGCCGCCTCCTCCTCGCTGATACCGCCGCCCGCCTCCTCCTTCTCCACCATGGCGCCGGCTCTAGCTGCCTGAGCTCTGGTCCCGCTCCCGGCAACGGCCAGCCGGCTCCAACTGCCGCCGGCCGCGCGCCCGGGAGGCGTCTGCGCCTGCGCCACGGACTGCGCCTGCGCAGTACCTCCTCCAGCGCCCCACCCCCACCCCGAAACCAGGTGGACCTCCTTAGCCTCCAAGGCGGGCGAGACACAGCCAGTCACGTGACGGAGTCTGTAGCCAATCCTGGCCAAAAGTCCCCGCGGCTTCTAGCCCCCCGGACTACCCAGGTGGTCGTTTGTAAAGGAGAGGAAAGTGAAGTTGCTCAATCATGTCCGACTCTTTGCGACCCCATGGGTCGTAGCAATCCCGTCCCTGGGATTTTACAGGCAAAGGTACGGCAGTGGGATTCCATTTCCTTCTCCAGCGGATCTTCCCTACCCAGGGATCGAACCCGGGTCTCCCAGATTGCAGGCAGACGCTTTAAGGTCTGAGCCACCAGGGAAGCCAGGTGGTTGTTTGCTGCTGCTACTGCTGCTGAGTCGCTTCAGTCGTGTCCGACTCTGTGCGACCCCATAGACCGCAGCCCACCAGGCTCCCCCGTCCCTGGAATTCTCCAAGCAAGAACACTGGAGTTGATTGCCATTTCCTTCTCCAATGCATGAAAGTGAAAAGTGAAAGTGAAGTCGCTCAGTCGTGTCCGACTCTTAGCGATGCCATGGACTGCAGCCCCCCAGGCTCCTCCGTCCATGGGATTTTCCAGGCAAGAGTACTGGAGTGGGGTGCTATTGCCTTCTCCGAGGTGGTCGTTTATGTGGCTGTAAATCCAGCAAATATAATTAAATCTGCTGAATCCTGGCAACGCGGGCGTTGTGAAATAGAGTGGCAAGTAAAATAGACAAAGCCCTGCCCTCAAGGAGCTTACATTACACTGAAGAGAGCCCAAAGAGGGGAGGGAGGAGGGGAAGTCAGGCCCTCAGTAAATGTTTTGGAGAAAAGTAAAACAGGATATGGGACTAGAGGGTGACAGGAGTGGCCAGAGGAGGTCTCTCAGAAAAGGTGACATTGAGCAGAGAGCTGAAGGAGCCGCAATAGCAAGCTATGTAGATGGAGTATTTCTTGGGGTAGTGAGGCCAGCAGGTGCAAAAGCCCTGAAGCTGGCACATGTGACATATTTGAGGAGCTATGGAGAGGGGAGGGCAGATGGAGCAGAGTGAGAGGGTGGCAAATGGCACAAGATTAAATCATAAAATGAAGCAGGTGGGAAATCACTAGGACCTTTTTTTGTCGTTTAGTCACTAAGTTCTGGGGCTTCCCTCTGAGCTCAGTCGGTAAAGAATCTGCCTGCAATGCAGGAGACCAGGGTTCGATTCCTGGGTTGGGAAGATCCCTTGGAAAAGGAAATGGCAGCCCACTCCAGTATTCTTGCCTAGAGAATTCCATGGACAGAGAAGCCTGGTAGGTCACAGTCGATGGGGTTGCAAGAGTGGGACACGACTGAGCAACTAAACCACTGCCACCACTAAGTTGTACCTGACTCTTTGCAACCCCAAGGAATGTAACCTACTAGTCTCCTCTGTCCGTGGAATTTTCCAGTCAAGAATGCTGAAGCAGGTTGCCATTTCCTTCTCCAGCGGATCTTCCCAACCCAAGGATTGACCCTATGTCTCATGCATTGGCAGGTGGCTTCTTTAGCATTTAGCCACCTGGAAAGCCCCATGTAGGACCTTATAGGCTAGTAATAGCTAATGTATGTGTACTTAGGCAAAGTGACTTTTTATTGCTCATTCTACAAATATTTATTAATAAATTGTCAACCACCAATCTTTGTGCTAGGGATAGAACAGTGAAAAAGAAAAAAACAGTATCTGCCCTCTCGTGGAGCTTAAATGGGCTTGACATGGATTATTTCTCTAACCCTTAGAAGAGTAGATACATTCTTTAATATTCCCATTTCTTAGCTGAAGAGTATGAGATCCAGCAAAGTTAAGTATTTGTGGCCCAAACAAAGTCTTAATATCTTAGGAGTAGTGAAGCTAGGATTCAAACCCAGACCCACATGCTTCCTCAGGAAGTTACACTTCTGGTGGTACATTAAGCTCTTACTATGTTCTCTGGCCTAGTGCTAAAGAACCTGCCTGCCAATCCAGGAGACATAGGAGACATGGGATCAATCCCTGAGTCGGGAAAATCCCTTGGAGGAGGGCATGGCAACCCACTCCAGTATTATTGCCTGGAGAATCCCATGGACAGAGAAGCCTGGCGGGGCTACTGTCCACTGGGTCTCAAAGAGTCAGACAACTATTGAAGCAGCCTAGCATATAGTCACATGCACACACATGTTCTATGACCTTGCCCAGTGAGGTACATTCTCTATGAACCTCAGAGATAGATATTTCTTCCCCTTTTGCAATATGACTCTGGTACTCAGAAAAGGGTAGCAATACCTACTGTGTTGGTTATGGTTATGGAACAAATTATATAAACATTTAAGGACTTACAACAACAATAGATATTTATTATCTCTTAGAGTTTCTGTGAATCAGGAATTCAGAAGCAGTTTGGAGAGGTAGTTCTGGCTCAAGGTTTTTCATAGGGACGAAGTCAGATGGCAGCTGGGGCCACAACTTTCTGATGGCTTAGGGTTGGGGGAGATCTCCTTCCAAAATGACTCACTCATGTGGCTTGCGAGTTGATGTTGGCTGATGGCTGGGGACCTCAATTCCTCTCCCTCTGGGACTATCCACCCCCCTGCTAGAGTGTCTTCATGACATACTGACTGGCATACCCCAGAGCAAGTGATCCTCAGAGCCACTTTGAAAGTCACGCGTTCTCACCAGTATGCTATTGGCCACATACTGGCCAGCTCGGTTCATTGTGGGAGGGGGTTATACAAGGGTGTGAATACTAGAGGGCAAAGATTATTTGGGGACCATCCTGGAGGCAAGTTACTCCACTGACTACACATCTTTCCCTGTGAAAATACAGTGAACAAAGGAAACACCTACCCTGTGTGGTGCTGACTAGTAGAGGACAGACAGTACTTCATCAAAGGCATTCACTAGTGCAACTACTGAACAACTATTTACCAAATTCCAACTATGTCTTCAACTTTGGGCCAGGCCCTGGGGATACAATCATGATAAACTTGGACACACTCCAGGGAACTCCAGTAGTTAGGACTCCATGCTTGCTGTCTGGGGAACTAAGATCCCACAAGGCTTGTGCTACGGCAAAAAAAAATTAAAAATTTAGGGCTTCCCTGATGGCTCAGTTGTAAAGAATCCACCTGCCAATGCAGGGGACGGGTTCGAGCTTCGATCTGGGAAGATCCCATATGCGTCGGAGCAACTAAGCCCGTTCACCACAACTACTGAGCCTGTGCTCTAGAGCCTGAGAGCTGCAACTGCTGAAGCCTCGCACCCTAGAGCCGGTGCTCTGCGACAAGAGAAGCCACTGCGATGAGAAGCCCGCTCACTGTAGCTACAGAGTGACCCCGGCTCACTGCAACTAGAGAAAAACCCTCAGAGGAACAAAGACCCAGCACAGCCAAAAACAATTACATGTATTTTTTAATTAAAAAAGAAATAGAACTTTGAGAAAGAGAAAAGAAGAGGGGGATATGGCAGTATCTGACTTAATGTAGGAGTCAGGAAAAGATATTTTGAGAGGATACACTTTCAGCTGAGATTTGCAGTCGATAAAGATTGAAACTACCAAACCAGCGAAAGAACCCCAAGCTGAGAGCATGGCTTCCCCTGCCAAGACCCAGAGTCCGAGTTAATTCTCTTTGTCTGACTCCTTGAGAATCTCTCCTTGGCCCTCACCACCGCCTCTGCCTCCCAGACTTTCTGTGGGAGGGGTAAAACATGTCCTCAAATCTTTTGATATTCTGCATTTGTATTGGGAGGGAGGGAAGGAATCTAGACCTCCTGTCCTTGAATCTGTGCTCTATGGCTGCTTGCTGAATAATATAAAATAATATATGATAGAAGTGAATGCTAGGCCAATGTTCGGGTCCAGCCCTTAAGAAATGGGCAACCTCCCTTCGAAAAAGTGAAACTCTGAATTATCATAGGACCCAGCATTTCCATTTGCAGAGACTCAAACAGATATTTGTATGCCAATCCTTACGACAACAATCATTCACAAAAGCCAAATGTGAAACAACCCAATCCATCCATCAAGTGATGAGGGGATTTAAAAAAAAGGTGGTAAAACAATACAATGAAAAAATATTCACCCATAAAAAGGATGAAGCACTGATACAGGCCATAAGTTGGATGAACCTTGAGAATATTATGCTAAGTGAAAGAACTCAGGTACAAAAGATGATGAAAGAAGGACTAGGCAGTGCTGGTGGTTGTGTGACACTTAACGTACTTAATTCCATTGAATTGTACATTTGAAAATGATTCAAAATTAAAAATGAGTAAAATTTTTTAAAATTAATAATGTAATGTACCCAAAGAGACTGAATTGTACACTTAAAAAAAAAAATATTTATGTATTTGGCTGCATCAAGTCTTAGCTGTGGCATTGGGGATCTAGTTCCCTGACCAGGGATTGAACTCTGGCCTCTTGCATTGAGAGTGCAGAATCTTAGCTCCTGGACCACCAGGGAAGTCCCTGAATTGCACACTTTCAATGAGTGAACTGCATAGTGTGTGAATATCTTAATGAAGCTGTTCTTAAAAAAGGAAGTGGTTAACTTCCACTATCTGTTTTTTGGGATGCTTGTTCTTAACCCCAGCTTCCACACTAGTAGAAGCCAAAACAGCCTATGGAGAAGTCTTACATGGAAAGGGACCAAAGCTTCCGACCCTCGGCCAGGCCGACAGCTCCAGCCAACAACCAGCACCATCTTTCTGGCCATGTGAGTGCGCCATCTTAAAAGGAGATTTGATCCTCTGGCAGAAAATCACCCCAGAGGGAGCAGAGAGAAGCTATTCTTGCCAAGCTCTGCCCAAAGTACTGAGCTGTAAGTAAAATAAATGTTTACTGTGAATTCCCTGGCTTTCCAGTGGTTAAGACTCGGCAGCTTGCAGTGCCAGGTCATGAGTTCAATCCCTGGTCCAGGAACTAAGAACCAGAAAGCCCTTTGGCACAAGTTTGCTGACACTTGCTACAGAGCATTAGAAAACCTGAATATTCTCCCCACCCAATTCTCTCCCTTCTTACACTCTCCCTTATTGCCCGACCCCAGCTTCCTTTCGCTTTCTAACTCTAGTTCTCTTTCTCTGCTGAAAGTGGTATAAAAATAAATAGAAACCTTGAGAAGTGCTGTCAAGGGAAAGAAGGAGCTACAATAGTGTCTGATTTAGTGTAGGAGTCAGGAAAGAGTATTCTGAGAATGCAAACTCACTCTCCATCTTTCTGAATTTAGTCTCTCTGATGGGTTCCTTCATTTACATTTCCCTGGGGACATCTTCAATGCCTGCTTCCCTGGTGGCTCAGATGGTAAAGAATCTACCTGCACTGTTGGAGACCCAGGTTTGATCGCTGGGTGGGGAAGATGCCCTGGAGAAGGGCATGGCAACCCACTCCAGTATTCTTGCCTGGAGAATCCCATGGACAGAGGAGCCTGGAGGGCTACGGTCCATGGGGTTGCAAAGAGTCGGACACGACTGAAAGACTAACACTAAGCCACTAACTCCTCAATGCCCAGCCCCATGCTAGGCAATAGATAACCTGTAGGGGGAGTGTTTTGTACTGTGGGCTTAGGGAACATTTCTTAGAGGAAGTGATAACCAAGTAAACAGGAGACAAAGGAAGAGAAGTCAGGTGACTGAGCCACGGTGACCCCAGGGGACAAAGCATCAATCAAGAGGCAAAATAATGATTTGTTTTGTTTTTAACTGAGGTATGATTGACATACAACATTGGATTAAAGTGTGTACTTTTTTTTTTAAGCCTGGAAATCTATTTGTTAATTGTAATATATGATCATTGTGTCTGCTTAGTCGCCAGTACAGGGGTTGAAACCAGGAGAACTCCGCATTGCAGGCGGAGACTCTTAAAGACTGGGTATATTCCATTGTGAGCATATACTACATTTTGCCTATCCATTCATCCATCAATAGACATTTGGTTTGTTTCTACCGTTTCGACCAACTGAGCCACGGTGACCCCAGGGGACAAAGCATCAATCAAGAGGCAAAATAATGATTTGTTTTGTTTTTAACTGAGGTATAATTGACATACAACATTGGATTAAAGTGTGTACTTTTTTTTTTTAAGCCTGGAAATCTATTTGTTAATTGTAATATATGATCATTGTGTCTGCTTAGTTGCCAGTACAGGGGTTGAACCCAGGAGAACTCCGCATTGCAGGCGGAGACTCTTAAAGACTGGGTATATTCCATTGTGAGCATATACTACATTTTGCTTATCCATTCATCCATCAATAGACATTTGGTTTGTTTCTACCGTTTCGACTATAGTGACAAATGCAGCTGTGAACGCTGGTGTACAAATATCTCTTTGAGACACAGTTTTCATTTCTCTTGGGTAGATACCCATGGGGCAATTTGCTTTTTAGCAACACCTCATCAGAACAGCTGCCCAAACTGACAGAGTAACTTAAAGGGGGGAGGAGAGCAGTTATTCAATACATCAGGCTCCTGGGTTTAAGGATTACATAATTACCTCCACCCAGGTGACTGCTCACCATTCACCAAGGCAGTGGTTCTCAATCCCACCTGTACATTAGGATTGTCTGGAGAGCTTTTTAGCGAAGACAGCGCCCAAACCCCACCTTCAGAGACGGCTTAATTGGTTCGGGGTGGAGCTGAGACCTTGGGATTTTTACCAAATGCTCCCCAGATGATTCTAAAAGGCAGTCAGTGTGGAGAACTGTGGAACAAAGGTCTGTGTCTTGTTTCATTCTAGTCTGAATTCCTTTCCTCCTCTTCCTGTTAGAACCATGTAACTTTTAGGGGTATTTAAAAGACATGAGGGGGAGGTATGTGTATGGCTGAGTCCCTTCACTGTTCACCCAAAGCTACCACAACATTGTTAATAGGCCATACCCCAATACAAAATAAAGTTTTTTAAAACTTAAATTAAAAAAAAAATAGATAAAAGACATGGAGAAGGGGTGGAATTCCCTGGCCGTCCAGTGGTTAGGACTCTGCACTTCCACTGCAGGGGGGCACACATTCAATCTCTGGCCAGGGAAGATCCCACATGCCTGGTGGTTCAGCCATAAATAAATAAAAGACAACAGATGGAGAGATAAATTAGGAGTTTGGGGTTAACACATACATGCTACTGAATATAAACTAGATAACCAACAAGGACTCCCTGTATAGTAACAGGGAACTATACTCAACACCTTGTAATAATCTGTAGAAGAAAAGATTCTGAAGAATATGTATGACTGAATCACTCTGCTGGACACCTGAAACTAACAAAACCTCGTTAGCCAACTATGCTTCAATTTTTTAAAAATGACATTGGATTAAGCTCTGGGTCTCTCTCATGGGTCTGTACAGCTTTTAATCACACTTTCTAAGCCATTCTGTAGACACAGTTTCTGCTGTTTAGAAACTATGAGAATCAAAGGATAAATGGAGTCTTTAAAACAAATACATTTTAATAAAAGTATACTATAATAAGGGGCTTCCGAGCTGGCACAGTGGTAAAGAATCCTATCCTGTTTCCAAATAAGCTCACATTCATAGGTAGTAGGGATTGAGATTTGAACATATACCTTCTTGGTGACACGATCTGACCGGTAACACTTTGTACAGATGTAAATTCATCAGTCTGTGTAACGTAATGTATGTACTGTATTATATTATGTGCACGCATGCTCACCTGCTCAGTCGTGTCTGACTCTTTGTGATCCCATGGACTGTAGCCCGCCAGGCTTCTCTGTCCATGGGGTTCTCCAGGCAAGAATACTGGAATGGGTTGCCATTTCCTTCTTCAGGGGATCTTCCCCACCCAGAGGTCAAACCTGAGACTCTTGTTTCTCCAGCACTGGCAGACAGATTCTTTACCACAGTGTATGTGTTAATCCCAAACTCCTAATTTAGCCCTCCTCTCCACTCCCTTTTGGTAACCATAAACTTGTTTTCTATATGTGTGTCTCTTTTTGTTTTGTAAATTAGTTCATTTGTATCACTTTTCACATACACATAAACTGTTCATTTCAGACTCTTTTCCCTTATCGGTTATTACGAAACGATGAGCACAGGTCTTCTGCTATATGGTAAATCCTTGTTGGTTATCTTGCTATGAGATTATAATTGTTTAATTTGGATGATATATATATGACTTTCACGTTATTCTTCCCTCTATTTTTGTGTATCTTTGAATTTTTCCAAAATAAAACTGTGGGATTTTTCTTTTTTTAAACCTTGTTTTAAGTTCTAAATTCAAAGCTATTGCACTCTGCTGTGTTACTATTTTCCAATCAAAGGGGAAAATATCAATGACAGGATCAAATAACTTCTGTGGGGAAAATGCCAAAGACAGGATCAAACAACCTCTGCTCAGGAAAGATGTTTAGAAGTCATGGAATGACTGGGCAGCAAAGGGCTATATCAAGTATCTTTTGGATAAGCCTTTGGAAATAAACACTTTTGCTGAGTTGCCTTGCGTTATTAAAGTGAACAAAGAATCTGTCTGCAATGCGGGAGACCTGGGTTCTATCCCTGGGTAGGGAAGATCCCCTGGAGGAGGGCACGGCAACCCATTCCAATATTCTTGCTTGGAGAATCCCCATGGACAGAGGAGCCTGTTGGGCTACAGTCCATGGGGTTGCAAAGAGTAAGACATGACTGAGTGACTAAACTCATACACACATACACACACGGATCATAGGAAAATAAAGGAATCAAACTCTTTTTTTAAATTTATTGATTTTTGGTGGCACTATGTCTTCATTGCTCCATGCAGACTTTCTCCAGTTGATGTGAGCAATATCTCTTATCCTCTGTACCACCAGGAAATTCTAAGTGAAACTTTTTTGAGTTGCAGAAACAGACCCGGAGCTTTGAATGATTTGTTAATATATTGATCTTGAAATTGACCTTAAAGATCCAGGGCATGTACTTATTTGCATTTGGTTAGGGAATGTCCTGAGTGAAATTTTACTCATGTGAAATTCACATATCATAAAATATTTTGGACTGCCAAGGAATACCCCAAATTAACCATTCTAAAGGGACCAATTTGGTGCGGGAGGGATAAATTGAAGGTTTGGGACTGAACATATATATAAGACTATATTTAAAATAGAAAATTAACAAAGATCTATTGTGTAGCACAAGGAATTCTGCTTAATACTCTGTAATAACCTAATTGGAAAAAGAATTTGAAAAAAATTTAAAAATGTATATGTATAACTGAATCACTTTGTTGTATATCTGAAACCAACACAACATTGTAAATCAGCTATAGTTTGATCTAAAATACAAATTAAAAAAATAAAGTGACCAATTCAGTGACATTTAGTACAGCCACCACTGGCAACCACCACTTCTATTGAGTTCCAAAACACTTCTCTTATTCCAAAAGTGTTGGTATGCGTTTATCTCCAAGAGTCTACCATGACTTTGCTATGTACAAAATTCCTGAAGAACTGGAAAAGTTCAGCATGACAGCCTAATTAATATAACTTAGCATAAACAGTTTTTCCCATTATTCACAAACTAATGTTGCGAACATTCTATCATCCCCACCTCTACCTTCTAGATCTGGTAACAGCCCTTTCATTATTATGATGCCTCAAAAGTCCACGAAAATTTCCAAAACGTCCCCAAGGGAGCAATATTGTCCCCTTGAGAACCAATTGACAAGCAAAAATAATTTCCCTCCATAATTTCCAAAATGTCCTCTAGGGGGCGACATCATCTCCTTCAGTTCAGTTCAGTCACTCAGTCGTGTAGGACTCTTGTGACCCCATGGACTGCAGCCAGGCTTCCCTGTCCATCACCAACTCCTGGAGTTTACTCAAAGTCATGTCCATTGCGTCCCATCTCATCCTCTGTTGTCCCCTTCTCCTCCCGTCTTCAACCTTTCCAAGCATCAGGGTCTTTTCCAATGAGTCGGTTCTTCGCATCAGGTGGCCAAAGTATTGGAGTTTCAGCTTCTCATCAGTCCTTCTAATGAATATTCAGGACTGATTTCCTTTAGGATTGACTGGTTTGATCTCCTTGCAGTCCAAGGGACTCTCAAGAGTCTTCTCCAACACCACAATTCAAAAGCATCAATTCTTTGGCACTCAGCTTTGGTGGCTCAGATGGTAAAGCGTCTGCCTGCAATGCAGGAGACCCGGGTTCGATCCTTGGGTCAGGAAGATCCCCTGGAGAAGGAAATGGCAACCCACTCCAGTATTCTTGCCTGGAAAATCTCATGGATGGAGCCGGGTAGGCTACAGTCCATGGGGTCACAAAGAGTCGGACATGACTGAGCGACTTCACTTTCCTTTTAGTCCAACCCTCACATCCATACCGGAGAAGGCAATGACACCCCACTCCAGTACTCTTGCCTGGAAAATCCCATGGACAGAGGAGCCTAGTAGGCTGCGGTCCATGGGGTCGCGAAGAGTGGGACAAGACTGCGAGACTTCCCTTTCACTTTTCACTTTCATGCATTGGAGAAGGAAATGGCAACCCATTCCAGTGTTCTTGCCTGGAGAATCCCAGGGACGGTGGAGCCTGGTGGGCTGCCGTCTATGGGGTCACACAGAGTCGGACACGACTTAAGTGACTTAGCAGTAACAGCACATCCATACATGACTACTGGAAAAACCATAGCTTTGACTAGATGGACCTTCGTTGGTAAAGTAATATCTCTACTTTTTAATGTGCTGTCTCGGTTGGTCATAGCTGTTCTTCCAAGGAGCAAGTGTCTTTTAATTTCATTAAAAGATGGCTGCAGTCACAATCTGCAGTGATTTTGGCGCCTAAGAAAATAAAGTCTGTTATTGTTTCCACTGTTTCCCCATTTATTTGCCACGAAGTGATGGCATCAGATACCATGATCTTAGTTTTCTGAATGTTGAGTTTTAAGCCAACTTTTTCAGCCTCGTTGTTCACTTTCATCAAGAGGCTCTTTAATTCTTCTTCACTTTCTGCCATAAGGGCATACAGGCCCCTCTCTGCCCGGAGGCAGAGAGGCAGGCTTGGACAGCCAGAGCTGGAAGGCAAGGGGCTGCTACTATCTCAGCCCCAGAGAGGGCATCATCTCCTTAAGAACTAGTTAGACACAGGCTCACTTCATAAACTGAACTTCTTTACCTCCAACCTTCTCAGTAAATCCAAGATCGGATTAGCAAGAAAGAATGTGAGAATAATGATTGGGTTGGCAGTCAGTAGGATCCAATACACCATAATGTCTCTCTTTGACCAATGGTCTCCTTTCTTCCTCAGGGTTTCCAGAAGTTGAAGCTGGCACTGCAACCACACTCTGTGATGTCTCCTCTCTAAAGGACTGCTCACCCATGGCACAAAGAACCCACCCTAAAGCCATGCCAGGAACTAGAAAAATCACATCCTTTTCCAGAATTATGATTTTCCAAGAATACCTGGTGGCTCATTCAGTAATGAATCTGCCTGCAATGCAGGAGACCCAGTTCAAGTCCTGGGTCAGGAAGATGCCCTGGAGAAGGAAATGGCAACCTACTCCAGTATTCTTGCCTGGAAAACCCCATGGACAGAGGAGCCTGGTGGGCTACAGTCTATGGGGTTGCAAAGAATTGGACACAACTGAACAACTAAACCACGAACACAAAATGGACAATGAAACAGGTGCTATGGATTCATTGATTATAGATTTATGCACATTATAGAAGGTTCTGTCTCAGAAAAATATGGGCACCTGCCAGGTCAAAGATGTTTTGGAGATCCAGAAGAAGAGATATGTTGTAATGGATTCTTTTTTTTTTTTTCTGTCCCAAAACAAAGGGAAAGTTGCTAAAACTTGTATTTCTTCCCACCCCTACTACCAGAGAGCCAAAATGTTTGGGGCCCCTCTAGGAGTTTTGGCAACAATTTGTATCATGATTGGGAGACATCATCAAAGGAAATCCTAGGGCTTCTGGGCCCTATGCAAGAGGAGGTTCTCTAGATGCTCCAAGAGACAGTGTGTTGTTCAGTCTCTCAGTCATGTCTGACTCTTTGCGACCCCATGGACTGTAGCACACCGCGCTTCCCTTCCTTCACTGTCCCCTGGAGTTTGCTCAAACTCATGTCCATTGAGTTGGTGATGCCATAAGGGAGTGGGAAATTTCCTTCTTCACCCTTCTGGAATTCTTGTGGCTAGATTCGTAATAAAATTGACATAAGACAAATTAACAGGAGAAAAAGAACTGAAACCTAAGAAGTGGCCAAAACAGGCAGTAGACAAAACTTGTCTCTTTTAGTGGGTTTCCCTGGTGGCTTAGTGGTAAAGAATCCGCATGCCAGTGCAGGAGACACAGGTTGGAGCCCTGATCTGAGAGGATCCCACACGCCATAGAGCAACTAAGCCCATGCACCCCAGCTACTGAGCCTGTGCTCTAGAGCCTGGGAGCTGCAACTGCTGAAGCCTCGCACCCTAGAGCCTGTGCTCCACAACAAGAGAAGTTACGGCAAGGAGAAGCCTGCACACTACAACCAAAAGAAGCCTCCACTCACTGAAACTTGAGAGAAGCTCAAGCGGCAACAAAGACCCAGCACGGTCAAAAATAAATAAATTTTCTTTTGTAAAAAACATATTTCTTGTAGGAAAAAAGACACAATAATTTGGCGAGAAATTGATAAGATAAACTTAGATTTGAGTGCTTTCTTAGTAAGGAATTTAAACAAAGTTTGGTTTTGGGTAGTAAGTTAGAAAAAAAAGTGTTTATACATATATTTTTATAACTGTTATTGTTTTAATTTTGGCCACACCACTTTAAGACTTTTTTTTGATGTGGACCATTTTTAAAGTCTTTATTCAATTTGTTACAATATTGCTTCTATTTTTGGTTTTGGTTTTTTAGCTCTGGCCTGTGCGATCTTTGCTCCCTGACCAGGGATCAGTCCTCCATTACCTACTTACTATCCCCAATCTCCTTTGTGCCTTTGTATGTACTTGTGGGATATATACTTTGGGGGTTGTCAATAAAAAAAAAATGAATTGATCAATCTAGGAAAGAAATGGAAAATTTTATTTGAGTCAAATGGAGGATTATAACCTCAGAAAGTTCTGAGACTGTTCCACCTGTTAGCGGCCAAAGCACAGTTATTTAGGTTTTTGAGACAGAAGACTGTACACTTAATGATGTAGAAAGTTTGCACAATTCAAATCTGGGGTACAGAGTGGTGGGCCATGTGGTCCCTTACAAAATCAAGAAGATGTTATCTTTTAAGGAGTTGTCTTGTTGATGCTGTGAGAATATTTCTCTTTATGGTTGAGCAGGTCTTTCTTTGGACTGGGGGAGGTTTGGTCGACTTCTAATGCAGATACACAAAGCACAGTATAGGGGAGAGAAAAGAAATAGGTTTAAATTTTTCTAATCTTGCCATAAAACATGAATTTTAACTCACAGGTTAGAATTGCTGTATTTTGGTGTAGGAGTACGTTCCTACACCAAATCAACTAGCCTGTATTTGACAACTGCCGGGCTAGTTTTTAAAGTGCCTCGAGGGGAATGCCTATGTTTCTACTCTACTAGAACAGGCTTCTCTGTCCTCTACTATCTCCTGGAGTTTGCTCAAACTCAAGTCCATTGAGTTGGTGATGCTATTTAACCATCTCATCCTTTGCCATGCTCTTATAGGCTAACCAAATAGGCTAGGGATTTTTAGGAAGGTGTCGCTACGTAGGAGTGTGTGTGTTTGTGCGTGTATGTGCTCAGTCACTAAGTGGTGTTTGACTCTTTGCAACCCCATGGACTGTAGCCCACCATGCTCCTCTGTCCATGGGATTTTTCTAGGCAAGAATACTGGAGTGGGTTGCCCTTTACTACTCTAGGGGATCTTCCCTACCTGGGGATGGAAACCGAGTCTCCTGCGTTGGCAGGTGAATTCTTTACCACTGAGCCACTTGGGAAGCCCCACCATGTAGGTATAATTGGTTAAATCATTGGCCATTGGTGATTAAGTTAATCTCCAGCCCCTCTTCCTTCTAGGGATTGGGGAAGGGGAGTAAAAAGTGCAATCTCCTGATTGGTTCCCCTGATAACTAGCTTGGTGGCTTTCCAAAAGTCACTTCATTACAGTAAGATGGTAGGTGTTGCAAGAGGGCATCAGAGGGCAGACACACTGAAACCATACTCACAGAAAACTAGTCAATCTAATCACACTAGGACCACAGCCTTTTCTAACTCAATGAAACTAAGCCATGCCCGCGAGGCAACCCAAGACGGGCAGGTCATGGTGGAGAGGTCTGACAGAATGTGGTCCACTGGAGAAGGGAATGGCAAATCACTTCAGTATTCTTGCCTTGAGAACCCCATGAACAATAAGAAAAGGCAAAATGAAAGGATACTGAAAGAGGAACTTCCCAGGTCAGTAGGTGCCCAATATGCTACTGG
>SJYR01000927.1:234466-266786 GCA_006410655.1 Kobus ellipsiprymnus
GAGAGTTGGACTGTGAAGAAGGCTGAGCGCCGAAGAATTGATGCTTTTGAACTGTGGTGTTGGAAAAGACTCTTGAGAGTCCCTTGGACTGCAAGGAGATCCAACCAATCCATTCTGAAGATCAGCCGTGGGATTTCTTTGGAAGGAATGATGCTAAAGCTGAAACTCCAGTACTTTGGCCACCTCATGCGAAGAGTTGACTCATTGGAAAAGACTCTGATGCTGGGAGGGATTGGGGGCAGGAGGAGAAGGGGACGACCGAGGATGAGATGGCTGGATGGCATCGCTGACTCGATGGACATGAGTCTGAGTGAACTCCGGGAGATGGTGATGGACAGGGAGGCCTGGAGTGCTGTGATTCATGGGGTTGCAAGGAGTAAGACACTGAACTGAACTGAACTGAAGGTGTGGTTAAAAGAGGCTTGTATGAACCTTTATCTATAGCTCTTATCACTTTGGACATTCCTAGGGTTTTAGGAGCTCAGTGCAAGGTACTAGGACAAAAACCACACATGTATTTTTTGATATAAATCACAATATAGATGGTTAGACAATTCACAGTCCTACCAGCAGCCAAGGCTCCCCCGTTCCTGGGATTCTCCAGGCAAGAACACTGGGGTGGGTTGCCACTTACTTTTCCAATGCATGAAAGATCTCACCTGATGCAGAGAAATCCTGCAAGCCACAGCTAAAACCTCAAACAAATAAATATTTTTTAAAAATACTTTGAAAAATATAAAGCACTGTGTTAATTAACTGCAAGCTATTTTCCACAGTGCAGTACCACTAAGGATACTATATCCATAATGGTCTAGAAAACTATTTGTGACTCTATGGAATGCAAATATAATCTAATGCCTTATATAATGCAACACATTGTTTATAGAATGCAATACACTATTTATAAGAATAAGAATCTAAACAATTTCAAACCACTAGAGACTGCAAATTACCCTCCTGAAGATCTTGTGGCCCAGACCTGGTTTGCGATATAAGATTAATATAGAAGGCGATCTGACAGCCTCTGCCTCCAGATTCTCTCTTAATGCCACAAGGCTTTTCTCTGTTCTTGGAATCTAACTGGTCCTTGCTTTGTCAGATTCTGAAAGAATCTATTTCCTCTGCCTGGAATTATCTCTTCTTGTCTCAGCTCAAACAACCTTGTCTACCAATACAATAAGCGTCTTCATTTACTCTTTAACTTCCAGTTTCTTTCCCCTGTGGCATTATCGGTTTCTAAGCTCTATTAAGAAGAAACTATGTTCCATTCGCCCTGTACAAAGTGCTCATAAAAGCATCCAACGAAGCTCCTCTCTTATAAACAGCACTGAACAGCATTTTTGCAGGGGAGCAATGGAATGACAGCTGTGATTAAAAATTTGGTATGCTCCCTACGGCTAATCCTATATATATGAGCCAATTAGCTAGATACTGAGGTTCAGTCTACATCCATCAAATGGGCATAATGGTAGCTCCCCTTATAAGAGTTGTGAGGGCCAAAAGATTTTACGTTTTTATACTGTTCGAACCCGGTCAGCGTTCCCAAGTCTACCTTTTGAGATCTTCTACCTACTAAGCTCAAGGTTCTTAAATTCTCCCAAAGAATTACTAAGACCCGCCCTCCCGCACCGCCCAAGAATAACATTAGCGACAGAGGTCTCTAATGACGTCATCTCCGGGCCTGTTCAGCTTCATCCTCCGGAAACCTACAACTCCAGGCACCCGATCTCCAGCTTTCGGTTATTATTTTCTCTCCGTATCCCGAATTCCTTCTCTCCCATTCTCCCACCTAAGGCTTTCGACTCTTCCCGCCTCCCTTAAACCTAGCAATTTTACGTTCTAGCTTGCTCTCGGGCGAATTCCTCAAAGTCTTTACTCTCGTCATTAATCTCTTCACCAGCCTCACACTTCAGCTCTTAAGGTCTGTAAACCTTATTACCGCCGCCGGGCATCACTCGGCTCTTCCCGCCTCCTGCCACTCACCCTCGACACTGCCTTCGGTTCTTTCCGGATCACCTCAGTTTCTTGTTATTTCCCAGTCCCGATCCGCTTCGGCTATTTCCGGCACCGAGGGACTTCCCATTCTTTCCCTAGCCCCACCCCCATCGACAACTTCGGCTCTTCCCGCCTCTCGCGAAGTTCAGCTCAGCTCCTTCCGGCTTTTTCCGCCTTGCCTCGGCCTTACTCTCTCCCCTCGGCTCTTTCCGCCGCTCATCGGAAGAGCTGTCTCTGCCTCTCTCCTCCACGTGACACGGCCTCCGCCTCCCAGTTCCCCCTCCCACCTCGCCTTTCCTCCCGCCTCAGCCTCCTGGCTCGTCCAGGCCGGGCCGCCATTTTGTGTGAATTTCTGACAGCGGCGGGGGCCGGGCAGCTGGGGCACCTAGGCGGGCTGACAGGCAGACAGTCGGCCCGTCTCCGCGGCCCGTTTCCTCTCTTTGAAACCCCCCCCCTTTTTTTTTAACCGCCCTCGCTCGCTCTCCTCTTCTCCCTTTTCCCCTCGCTTGCTCCATCGCGCGCGGCCCGCGCTAATTACACCGAACCACCCACCAGTGTCCGTGTCCCCCGGGTCTCCCACCCCCGGGCCCGCGGGGGTGCGTGTGTGTGTGTGTGTGTGTGGGGGGCGCCTCTCGCCCCGATGAGGGCCCTGCGCCCGTGAGCGAGTGACCCCGCGGCGGGCTGCGGAGTAGGCAGGCGGCGAGCGGCCCCCGGAGGCCTAGGCCGCGCGGCCTACGCGGAGGTCGGCGCAGAGGTGATTCCGAAATTGAAAAAATATATACCCATTCCGATCAGGATCCCTCAAGAGCTGAAGTGTGCCCCTCCCGCTACGCCCAAGCAGTCCTTTTTCGTGCATTAACATCCCCTCCCCCCCCAAAGGAACTATGGAGGCCGCGCCCGGGACCCCCCCGCCGCCGCCATCAGAGTCGCCGCCGCCGCCATCGCCACCACCGCCATCAACGCCTTCGCCTCCTCTGTGTCCCCCCGACGCCTGCCTGGCCACCCCGCACCTCCTCCACCGCCTCCCGCTCCCTGACGACAGGTCAGGCCCCCGGCCCGGCTGGGGCGGCGTCCCCGGGGGGAGGTAGAGGAGGAGGAGGAAGGGGGGCGGCGGCCATGTTGGGCCGGGCCGCGGAGGAGGAGGAGGAGGAGAAGAAGGAAGGGCGGGGTCGGTGGGTGTCTCTCGCTCGCTCGCTCTTTCTCGCTTGCTTTCTCTCCTGGCCTCATGCGTTTCCCCCCCCTCGCGGCGCTCGCCCGCTCTCCCTCGCTCTCGCTCTGTCTTTTTTGGGCGCCATGCTGAGGGGAAGGTGAGGAGGCGCCCCCCGGACCCCCTGCGCCCGCCCTGGGGAGGGGGCGCCGGGGGGGGGCTTCGGAAGCCCACGGGGGTCCTGGCTGCCCCTGCGCCCGGAGCTGGCAGCCACGGGCCCGCCTGCCTGTCGCCTGGCTTCGGGGAAGGGAATGGGGGAGGGGCTCCCGGACCCTTTGGGGGGATCTGGAGCCACAGCCCCGCTCTTAGGGAGTTGGCGGGGTCTCCCAGCCCCCGGCAGTATCCTTTCTCCTGGGGGAGGTGTGCCCTGCCCTACTTGGAGAGGTATCCTAGCTTTCGTGGGAGACAGAAAGTGGGGGTTCGTTCATTTCTTTCTCCATCCTAGTGGGGGGGTCCTTTCGGTTGGGGCTCTTTTATACTTTTTGGCGGGAGTTGTTGCCTAGCTATTCCCTAGAGGGGGCAAAAATTGCGGGGGGGGGGTGTGATCCCTTGCCCCTTTGGAAGCCCCTGCCTCTTTTGGGGGCGAAGACCCTTCCCCAAGCTATTTTTTAAGGGAGGGGTCCTGCTTTTCGTAGGTAGGTGATGGCGTTTATTGGCGCGCGGGTTGCGGGGGTAAGCTGTTGAGGTTTGGTTTCCCTGCCTTGGAGAGGAGAGGAAGTTGGTCCCCTCTTTCTCGTGGGGTTCCCTCCCTTTTCGGGCTATCATGGGGCGCCATCCCTTCCGGGAGGAAAAAAAAAACGAGGTTTCCTTGTGCTTTGCCAAGTGGTGAAAGGGAGCGCCCCCCTCCCCTGTATTAAGTGCGAAATGGGCTCGCCCCATGCCCTTCTCTGGAGGGTGATAAAGGGGCCAGCCCGGCGCGTTTCAGCGCGAGGTTGGGGCCCCATTTCCCCTGCGCCAGCAGAAGGTTGGGGTGCGGGGTTCGCCCACTCTTCCCTGGTAGGGCAGGGGAAGAGGTGGCTGGAGAGTGGATTTGGAAATGGTAGCAGGGTTTCAGCCTGCTGGAGAGAGTCTTGGAGGGAGTGGGGGTGGGGAGAGGAAGAGGGCGCTGGACAGATGGCTGCCTGGTCGCAGCCCGGGGCTGGGGAGTCGCAGAGGACCCTCCCTTAGACCGGGGTCTTAGCTAGGGCTTCCCCCCGCCAGGCACCACGGCCCCTTCTCCCCACTCCCACCTCCCCTTTTCCCTTTCTCCTTCACAGACCATACTTTGCCTTTTAAAAGAAATGCCACCCACATTCAGAGACACAAGTGCAGCAGTTTGGTGAGCTTTTTACAAATTTTTTTTTTGTTTTGTTCTGTTTTGTTCTAATTAAATGTATCGTCCTGGGAATCGCAGCCCATCGCAGCCTGACTCCAGTTCAAGGAAATAAACAGATTAGCAAAGGTCTGTTCGCTAAGCCCATGTTGGGCTTCCGGGCCCCCTCTTGGGGCAGGTGCTTTACTCAAAGGTGCTTACACGCTTTATTCGACCTCTAAGGAGTTCTCTTATGTCAGAAGTGTATGTCTTACAATGGGTTGGGCTGGTAAGTAGCCTCTTTTATTGAGTAATTCAATTATCTCCCTCTTTTTGTCCCTTTCCTGCCTGCCTTCCTCCTCGCCTTTAGACCAAAGTGATGCTTGAGTGAGTGAATTTATATGTTCAAATCGGGATTCTAACCCTGTTGAGCCCTTTTAGACTTGCACATCCTTTTGATGTTTAGTTTTTTAAATTTGATGTACACAGTTTTCCAAAAAAAAAAAAAAAAAAAGGTGCATTACTGTAACATGTCAAAAACCTACCTAAGAGGCCCATATGTTTCCAAGCCCTTGATCTCCCTCTTGCCATTTCAGTCCATGGCTTTGTCTCCAGCCTTCATCTTTGAAGAAAGTGGATACTTCACATCCGTTTGTAGGAGACAAAGTTACTGAATTTGGTTTATGATACTTGTGTTCAAGTTAATGTTCTCCCTCCCCTTTTCCCAGCCGACCCGAAAGATTGTGGTTCAAGTAGACCCTATTTTCTCCTGTCTCTTATGCTGACGGACGTTTAAATTAAGCAAGTCATTTGTAAAGTACTGTTTAAGCACCAAAATCTGTAAAGTGTGTCAAGCCTCAGTCTCCTCTCCCCATCTCCACTGTTCCTTTGTTCGAAAGCACATGCCTGACTGTGAAAAGTTGATGCAAACGTGTTACACGCCCAGCCGTGGTGGAGAGAACACTTCCTCCAGCCCCCAGTCCCCTCTCTCCTACATGTACAAGGAAAAAGCAACAGAAATGACTTGCATAACCAAACACTCCTTCTGATATGTTTTACAAGCATAAGTTCTGTTAAAAGACAAAACACGGTGAAGTTCCAGTTTCCCTCTTGCCCACTTTTGGTCCCTGACATACTGCTCTGTTAGAGAAAACTTTTTAACACACAGCCCTCTTCCCCTCCCAAAGATCCTGTTTCCTTTTTTCCGTTCTAGGAGAAAAAAAGTTCACTGACGTTTAGATGAGGAAACACATAAACTACAATTCAGTGGGCCACTTGTTTTGTTCTTTCTCTCGATATGTTCACAACTTAAGTGCCGTGACGATCTTAGGTATGTAAAAGCCTTTGTGGGAGGAAGAAATGTCCACACAGTCCAGTATTCCTGCAAAAAAATGTCTGAAGCACAAACTGAACACACTTTCTAGTGCTCAAAGTCAGCTGAAAATTAGCGTTTATTTGAAGCTTCCCATTTGTGAAACTCCTCCTCCAGGAGTCAAGAGCAGAAACTGGATGCTAGTAGATGACCCTACCAAGTGTCAAGGGCTACTCAAGTGTAGAAGGATGCTTTTTGAAAAATTTTACTTTTAAAATGAAATGTGAATGAAATCAGATTTCTTTTTTAAGTGAAATTTTTTAGCGGTCATTAATGTTAAAATATCTCCTCAAACACTGTGAAACTCTCAGGCACATCAACATAAGGGTTTGTTGTTTTTTCCTTCTCAAAGAAATCCTATCAAATCCAAGAAGCCCTAGTCATGTCAAACTGTATCTCAGTAGCCTTCGTTTTTGAAATGTCACAGTACAACCTTTTCCCCCAAAACTGATGTACCAGTGTTAAAATTCAAATTAATGGATGTTGCAAAAAAGAAAAAAAAAAAGGGTGTCACTCAGAATCTCTGATTTAACAGCAGCTCTTACACACTTGTAATCTTTAAAATTTTTATATTCTCTGGGGGAGAGGTTTAATCTGAAAGCAAATAAAAAATCTCCCAGTAGAAACAAAAATCATCTGTGACCATGGAAACATGGTTATTCTGGTCATAAACTCCTTTTTTTTTTTTTTTAACTCCTCTCAAATTTGCTCTTCAAAAGAAAAAAAAATGTGATTCCCCAAAAGGGCTTTCTAATTCACCTGCAACTGTCTCCCAGATAAGGTTTCAATTTGCTCTGAAGGTTTACATTTTTTGAGTCTCAGACAAGCCAGAATTTTTTGAAAGTAGAGCTAGCTGTTTTAGAAAACCACTACTCTGACTTATCCTCAGCCAGGAAGGCTGATCCCAAGGAGACCTTGTTCCGCACCTGTAGAAATGAAGGCTTTCCCAGCTGTTGACTGGCAAGTTAGAGATGGATGTTGATTGAGTTTGGATGTTCCCGTCCGGTTGAATGTGGAGAGTTTCCTGTCGGGCTAGTTGAATAAGGCCTCCATCTCCACTCCTTTCTCTTTGATCTTTTCCCTTCTCTGATGGGAGAAAATTGGGTGTCTCAGGGTTGCCTCACTTGTTCACTTATGTTTTTGTGGTTGTCAGGTCCCTAGAACATCCCATTGTGTAGGCCAGATCCAGTTACAGTAAATAGCCTCTGTGGTGAAAAGTGCTAATGAAACTATTAGCAAGCCTCTGTGGGTAGCTTCAGGTCAAACCATATTCCAGAGAACCTAATTTTGGTCCCTGTGGACCGTATCTTCTAGGACCAGAGCAGCTGATTGTAACCCAGCTTAAGTGGTTAGAAGAAAATAATTCAGCAGAAACAGTGAAGTGGCTGCGCTGAGCACAGTGCTCGCCTGTGCCTTGGTAATGTAACTACTGACACAATAGGAAGGGAAAAGGAAAAAAGGGTGATTTCTGAGGTTTCTGGCAGTTGGTATTTGATAAGCTGATTGAAAGACATGTAGGAGCAGTCTGCTCACTGGTGGAGGGAATCCTGTTACATGGCTTGAGGTCTGTTTCAGAGTCAAAACCCAGTGAAAAGAGTGGAAAAGGCTTGGCTGTTTGGGTGGCATATAAAGTTAATTTGGGTTAAGTTAAGGTGAAACTGGAAGTGGGGTGTCATGGATTTGACCTTCCAAATTTATGGGCCAAGTCTTTGCTGCAGACCTTTTACATGAAGATGCAGTGTTGAAGACATTGTGCAAGCTTTTTTACCTTGCTTTAGTAACAGTATGAGGTTATAAGGGCTGTTTCTTAAATACATTTCTGACGCTGAATCAGTTGATGAGCAGGAGGAAGACACACCGCTTTTGGACTGGCGTAGCTGTAGTTAGGTCCCATGTTGTAATCGTTTTCAGTATATGTCGGCTCTCTGCTCAGAGCATAGTTTGCGTCTGCTGTCCAAATTGCTCCAGGTTGAGGATCTTTCTCTTGTTTTTGTTACTTCTCATCTGTGTGAACTGGTGACTCAGCTTGCTATTTGTAAGGCAAGTGGTGACATCTTCTGAACATTGGAGGTGGCGACAGGATGTGAAGGAACAGCGTGGGTTTGGAGATGGATAAGCTTGTGTTCAGTGTTCAGTGGGCACTGAGGATAATGCCTTCCCCTCAGGGGCATTGTGGTCAGATGGGCATATGTAGGACACCCACACAATGCCTGGCATTCAGAGAATCTTGGCTTCTTTATCTTCCTGCTGTCCCTGCTAGAGAAGAACTCTAAATAGAATATACAGTCTGGTGTGTAAACAGAAGTAAGAGTAACATCTGTGTCTTTGAAGGAAGTCAATTTCTCACCTCTTAGGTTTCTTTATGGTCAGCTCATTAAAATTGCAAGGAGCCCATTAGGGTTGCACCCGAGTGGGAGCAATCTTAAAAAGCATTTCTTAGTTGCTCAGTGTCATTATTATAAGATGCTAAAACAGACACGGGCTTCTCTGGTGGCTTAGACAGTAAAGAATCTGCCTGCTATGGAAGAGACCTAGGTTCGATCCCTGGGTCAGGAAGATCCCCTGGAGAAGGGAATGGCTGCCCACTCCAGTATTCTTGAATTGAGCTCATACTGGCTACTTTCCCTATTCATCTTTTGCAGTTCAGGTCTGAGTTAAGGCTACAACTTTGGCCAGCCTCCTGAGAGCAAGGGATCAAGAGGGCTCTGGCAGCTCACCCACTGCTAACTAGTCACATCCCCCTAAGCAAGTCCTTCACCCTCACCAGAGTCTCTCAGAAAAATAAGCAAGGCCCGCCCCAGCTCCAAGGTTCTCCCACCCCGTGGTGATTTGGCCGAGCCAGTTCAGGTTCTATTCATTTAGCAGCCAGGCTTATCCCGTGCTTTTCTTGGAGCAGAGAACAGTGTTCACTCGCAGTGTTCAAGGAGCCCGTCTCTCCTCGGGACTTTATTTAGAGTTGGGCAAAGGTTGCCACTGCCTTTTTAGCAGAGCTCATGTTACCTTCTTGTGTCTGCCCTGCCTGCCTTCTGTGGCTTCTGGCCACGGTGAACCGGTTGCTGCGACTGAAGCTCCTGGTACTGGCTGCAGAGTAGATGCCTTGGAAATGAATGGTAAGGTTAGGCTAAATGGCTAGATCCCAGGCAGAGCCATTAGAGAAACCTTGGCTGGGCAGCTAGCTAACTTTCAAGCTGGATCCTTTGTCCCTGTCGAGGGGTCCCAGAAACCCCAGACTCCGGAGCCAGGAAGCTCCGTGGAGTCTGGATGCTGCCTGCTCCCTCCACGCCAGGCTGGCCCTGTTCTGGTGGAGACGGTGGGAAGTGGTGGGTGGCAATGGCCGTGGGAGTCAGGCAGACTGATTATACCTAGCGAATTGCTCAACTCCTAAGGCAGTCTCCTGGCCTTCCCAAAGGTATGTGGATACCTCTTGGGCATTGTTATGTGAAGGTCAAAGGTTACCTGCCCCTGCCGGCTGAGTGCCTCGCCTGCATTAGCTCACTTCAGCCTTAGGCTGAGAAACTGAAACACAGGTGAAGTCGGCTTTTTGAAGGTCAGAGAGCTGTTGGGTGTGGAGGCAGTTAGAACCTGGGCAGCCTATACCCAGACCTGAGCTCTGTGCCCAGAGGCCAACCTGGATCTGGTACAGTATTTTTCAAACTGCAGCAGGCAGGCTTTAGTGGAATATGAAGTTCATTTATTGATTGCCTCCTGTATTTGGGGGAAAACAAAAATGAAAGGGTATAGAAAAAGCAGAGTACTGCGAAGGTTAAATGTGGTTTTGTGGAAGTTTGTATGTTGAGTTTTATTGAAGCATTCCTTTATCTCAGTGCTGGCTGCTTTTGCACTAAACAGTGGAGTAATTGGGACATAGACTGTATGACCTGCAAAGCCTAAAGCATTTACTCCTTTGCTCTGTAAGAAAAAGTTTGCTGGCCTCTGCACTGGTTGTGGGCCTAGTGCCTGGAGGGCTTGCACATCAGCCACCATTGCTATTTTTGTTGTGGGGGTGGGGAGTGGGAGGGAACTTTAAAGCTGTTGAGGGAGGAGTCCTCTGTACTCCTGCCCCTCTATGACTTGCTGAGGGTTCCATCATTGCTGTGTTCCATACCCCGGCTTTTGAACCTTTTGAAGCAAAGGGATTTTCATTCATTAGGAGTAACCGGAGCCCTCTTGAAGTCCAGCATGAACGCGGATGGCAGCTAACCCATCCCTGCCGTGGCCCGACCCAAGGGCGCCTGGGCCCAGGCGCAAGTGTCATTTGGCTGAATGTCCACTGCAGGTGGCTTGGATTATTGCCCTCTGCATTTTCCTAACAGACACTAGGGCTTAGGTTTCCTTGGGATTCCAGGCTCTGCCGTCGCTCAGGGCACCAGAGCAGTCCCCGGAAGCACAGCCTTTTTGCAGCCGTGGCGGGGCCCTGGCTGCAGCCCTGAGGCGACTGACCGGCAGCTGCTTTCATCTGCTGGGTTGATGTAGCAGTCACTTAGGGGCTCCTGTCCTTTACCCTCTGGCCTCTCAGGAAGCCCTCACCAAACACCTTGGTGAATGAGTTTGCAATCAGAGGTCACCCCTCAGTGACCTGCTGATTACAGAGTTTTAAGTGATCCAGGTTGCTCCCTGGGAAATAGTCCAATGACTGTGCTGATGAAACTGACAAAGGGTGTGGATGGCTGAGATGGATGCCTGTTTGTGTGGACTGAATCCCAAGCACCCACCCCATCTATACCTGGCCCTGTTCTCAGCCCTTGGAAACTCAGGGATGACTATCAGTCTCTTCTCTGCCCTCCCAGAGCCCACAGTTGAGCGGAAGTTAACAAATAATTGTAAACAGATCATTGTGTATATGAACAGGAAATCTGGGCATCCAAGGCCAGATCTCTTGTAAGAGGAAAATATTAATATGTTGTCTTGGCTAAATGGAATCAAATTGATTCCTCTGGAAAAAAATTATCAACAAGAAGTCTTAGTTCACAGGTATTGTGATTCAGCTTTCCTTTCTGGAATAACAGGAATCGGCTCTCTTTGGGTGAGAGCCAGCATCTTTCCAGCTTTAAGCAATCCAAAGCGTGGTTGTCCTGAGAAGGTGGCTAGAAAGAGAAGCACATTTCAGAGGTTCATCTGACAGGAAAAACTTGAATCAGAGAGATGCTTTTATCAAGAAGACTGTTTTCAGAGTGAGTGGGAGGAGGAGAATAGCTATTCAAGCCAAGAAAAGGATACTTTTGACTCAGATCCTTCCAGGAGGCTGGGTTTTTACTTGGTCAGCTTGTCTTCAGCTCTACAGCAGTGTTCTGCTTCAGAGGTTTGTGGGTGCCACACACGTGGGGATGAAGCGGTCCTTCCAGAGGACTTTGGAATTTTCTTTCCTTGGATTAATACTGCTTTCTGTCCCTGTTGGGATAAGTCCTGTTTTTTGCTAAGTTCCTTGGACCTTTCTGAGTACCTCTTATTCCCTAAACTATCCAGATTCTTTGGGTCATATTTTTGAATGTCCCAGTTCCATTTGTTTGATGTGGGATGGCCTGGGGAGATGGGCTTATAGTGTCTTTTCCTGTTGATATATTTACTCCTGAGCCTGTATTTTGGGCCAGGTTGACGCTAAATCCTTGATTTACATGGTTTCAGGGGATTCTTCCCAGGAGGATGTGTTAATATGCCCATCTCAGAGGTTCCTTTACTGCCTTTGCTTTACAGTTGAAACAGGGCAGAGTGTTGAAGGAGCTTGTCTGGTGTCTTAGGGCCTCCCTTTGGCATTTTTTGCAGTACTGTTTGATTTTATCTATTTTCTGCACCTATGTGTTATTTTTTTCCAACTCACGTTTAAACTTCAGGGTGGCAGTTGTTTGGTTAGTTGGTCTGTATAGTAAATTACTCTCTCTTGGATAATTTCTAATTGTTTCAAGGGTTGAGTTTAAGAGCTGGCCATGGAGTCAGGAAGTGCTGAACTCGGATTCCTGTTCTGCTGCTTCCTGCTGTGACCCTGTGGGCATATTTCTTTCCATCTCTGAGCCTCAGTTTACTTGTCTGTAAAATGGGGATACTGAGTCACTACTGCATATGTTTATTCATGGGTTTGTTCATGAGTTTCGGTAACAGATTGCAGAGCTCAGCAGTGTGGTACTTGGCTTGGAAATCACTGCTGCAGGATGTTAGTCATGAATAGTTCCTATGGCTCTTGGACTTTATGAGGCCCTGGAGTGCCCAGGGAGGTTTTGTAGTTGGGGAAGCCACCGCTGAGAGGTGAGGGCTGGTGAAGGCCCTCCCTTGAACTCTCTGCTGGGGGTAAAGAACGTCTTGAGGACCTTGATGAGCTCTGTTCACTTGACTGAGAGGTTGTCCTCACCCAGGGCATCTTTTTTAATCTGTTCATGTTTTCTTAGGGACATTTTCTAACATACCAGTATTTAAGAGACAAGGAAATAATATAGACTGCTGTGTGCCCGTCACCAGTTTCAACAGTTCTAAACATCATTTTGCCAGTTTTGGTTCATCTCACTACCTCCTCTGCCCCCCTTGAGTATTTTGAAGCACATCCCAGGTCTCATCTCATTTCACCCAAACATTCTTCAGTATGAATCTTTAATTTTTTTTAAACATAACTACAAAACTTTAACCATGCCTAACAAAATTAACAGTAATTACTTAGTATCTCAGATACCCAGTCTGGACTCAGAGTTCTCCAGTTTCCCCCACGTTGACTTGTTGGTGTATTTGGCAGGGTCCTGACACTGGGCAGGCTGTCTCACTTCCATTGAAGTGAGGGGTTCAGGGTGTGGCTCGGGTTTCTCATCTTCCAGGGCTGGTTGGTGCTTGCTGCTTGGGTGGGGTCTGTGATGTGGCCCTGTTGCCATGGAAATGCTGTGACATCACAGAGCCAGTTATGACCCCTCCTGAGAATGTTGAGGGACAGGCAGACACAGTGCTTACTTGCTCCTGGTTTGTGGTTGATGAACCTAGGTAGTAAGGACACTGAAAAACATGTGCAAGACCCAGAGGCTTATTTCAGGAGTTTCCAGCCTCTGAAAATCCCTCAGTGAGGTTCCCCTCCCTGTGGCTGCTTCACCATGGCCTAAATCGAGGGAAGGTCTCCAGGGGCCTTCCTCAGGCAGGCGCCCTGAGCCAGTTTTGTAAAGGAAAAAGGCTCCATGCCTTTGCTCTTAGTAACCGACTGTACCCCAGGGTCAGACTTGGGGATCCCGGACGTCTGCATTTAGGCCTGTCGTTAAACACTTGAAGAGGCGGAGCCTCCTTGTAATTTTTGTAATTTTGTCCCTAGTTAATGGGTCATTCAGAGCCTACCCAGGCAATTTGTTGAGAGTTTGGGCAGTTAATGATCATGACCCTGACCTTCACATTAACCTAGCCGCCTCTTGTCAAGGGCTCTCATGATCTTCAGGTAACAGCCACTGCTCCCATGGGTTTTCATCTTTTTTGTTCTGTGTCCATCTCTCCCCTCTGTCTCTCTCATAAATCAGGTCGATGTATAAACCCAAGCCCCTCTAAGCTTCCATCCAGCTCTCTCATCTAGAGGACGTCCATGTTGCCAAACCTCATTTCTGTCAGGGACCTTTGTTCCCTTTTCCCTGGACTCAGCGCACCCTGGGCCTCTTCCTCCTGGTCCTCCACTTGGTTACTTTGTTGGTCCCCCTAGATGAGAACTGAGGAAGGGGAGGTGTCGACCTGTCAGTGTCATCGTCAGAGGATGGCGCATGCGTAGACAGACCAAAGAAAGCAGGAGCTTGCTGGCCAGCGGTTAGCAGCGGTCCCTGAGGGGAGTTGGCTGTAGCTTCTCCACAGAGAAAGTGCTTTCCCATAAGGATTGGCAACTGTTTAGGCTAGTCCCCATGGACGTGCTCCTGCTCCGTGGTTCTTAATACCAATAGTTACTCTGTGTCTAGTACTTACTCTTTGCCTGCCCCCTAGGGACATCAGGGGTTTTATCCATGTTATCTCATTTAACCCTCACAACCCCTTGAGGGGGGTACTACACTTATTCCATTCTGCAGATGAGAAAACCAAGGCTCAGATTCCATACCAGAGCACACGCTAGGGAAGACTCAAAGCTGGCCAAGTTACTTGATCTGCAGAAGGAAGCAGGATGCTCCCTCTGTAGACTGGGGGAGGTGAGGCCAGCCAGTGAGGTTTCTTTACTGTTTTTGACAAGCCCATGATGTGTGGTGAACCTGTGGAGTTGGCCTGGTAGGCATTCCTTAGAATGGGTGCCCAGATCTCTTCTTTGACCCAAAAAGAGGAATTGGCCATCACCAGCTCTGCAAGGGGAAACTTAAGTGCCCTGGATGCTCAGTCCAAGAGGCACCAGGCAGAATTGACCCTATGCGGGGATTTGGCCTTTTTCCCCCCGGGTGCTCATCCCAAGTTGGTCTCCCAGCGTGGTTGATTTCTGGTCCCCGATGGCTCTGGCGGGCTGGCCATGGTGCAGCCGTCCCAGCGTGTTGCCAGCCCAGGCCCTGGAAGTCAAGCGTCCGCTGCCCAGGCCAATGCTTCAGGCTTTCTCCTGTGTGCTTGTCTCAAGAGGGTTTGGCACGTCTAGATTGAAATGATTAGCGCAGTGGGGCTTCCCCCACTCTGCTTGGGGGATTATGTCACAGTCTATTAAGCATGCTCCCTCGGTATTTAATGCCACTCTGACACGGATTTTGCTGGCAGTCTGTTAAGTGGCACCACTTAAACCCCGTTGCTGTTTTGTGGAGGCAGCCCTTGTGCATGTCAGTGTCAGTGGCCCACAGAATTTCTGCCTCCATCCCAGTTGGTTTGATCCCCCCCTCCCTTTTTTTTTTCCTTCTGGTATAGAAGAAAATAAGCCCTGTATTCATGCAGGACATTTAGCTGGGAATCTCACTGTTAGCCAGGGGCACCCCCTCAGGTGACCAGAGATGAGCCCAGTCCTCGGAAAAGCTGGAGAGCACAGCATGGCCAGAGAGTAGGGAGAAAGAGCAGTGGGCAGTCAGGTGTCTGCATTCATTCCCTCCTCTAGTATCCTGTTCCCCCTTCAGAAATCACCAGGAAATTTTTTTTAATGTTGTTTATTTTGCATCAGCTCCCAGGGAACAGAGTTTCAAGTATTCACTCCCCAGTTTGTAAAAAGCTGTAGATCTACCTGGGGCTGTTAATAGAGAGGATACAGAGAAGCTGTCTTTGGTAAAAGAAGTCTTTGTAGAGTGGATTTGAATGCTGAAATTCCCTGCCTTGGATAAAGCCTGTGGAATGAAAAGGCATTCTTGTGGAATCTCTCTTGAGGATGGTTGAAGCTCTTGGAGTTGCTGGGATGGTCTTTGCCCCCCCCCCCCCCCCGGGCAAGTGTGAGGTGTGTGTGTGACTGCAGGACACAGGTGGAGGTCTCAGCTGATCCCGGGCAGGACTTGGCGCCCGCTGTGCCTGGGCGTCCTTGTCCTTGAGCATGGGGGTGGAGGAGTGTCTGCAGGGCCCAGCCCCTCCGGCTTAGCTCCCGGCCCTGTATCCCAAATGGCTCAGCTCCCCTGCCTTGTGGACTCAGCTTCTTGTCATTTGTACCTTTTCCTGCAAGGGCAGCGCAGAACTGGGTGTGCTCAGAGACCCAGCACAGAGAAGATGCTCACTGTGCGCGGCATCGGAGGGGGTGGCCAGTAAGCTGCTCCCCCTTCCCTTTTGATCCTTACCAATCAAGGAGGGAACGGGGAGCTAAGAACCAGTTTCTGAGTTTTTCCATGTCACTCTGTCTGTCTGGTCTCAACACGCCCTTTCACCTGCCATCCCTTTAAGTTCCTTCGGTTTGAAAACGAGAGGGTTGACGGTGTCCCACCGTCCCTTCCACTCTGACAGGCCTTTCCTGTCTCCAGGAGGGCCTTTTGCTCTTTGCGACCTTTGACTTCTCATCCAGGCTTCTGGGCCCCCAGACAGCTCCCTGTCTTGCCAGGTTCCCTCCCTCCCTGCCCTGCGGTTCTGGGTGCTTTTAACTTTTCCCTTTCCGGACTAAAGTATGGAGAGTGGTGCTTTTGTTTTCCTTTTAGCTTTTCTTCACGGACCACCCACCAACCCCGTCCTCTCCAGTCGGTCTGTGGGCCTTCCCTAGTCCTGAAGTGTCTGTCTGTCTAGTCTTGTCTGTCCCTGTTTTTTCCTTCTGAGGTTTGGTGACCTGGCCCGCCCAGCCAAGTTCTCAGCAGGGATGGGTTTGCTCTCTCCGTGTCCTTGCAGGACTCCAGGTCTCCGCGGCAGGTTTGCCATGCCCCTGAATAACAGCTTCTCCCTCAGCTCAGAGCTCGCTAGAACCAGTTTCCCCAGTCAGGTGGCGCCTTTACTGTGGGTGAGGCTGTTCCAGCAGAGTTGCCTCTTCCCAGGAGAGCTTTGCTCCCATGGAGCAACTCTCGTGTGGGCCACACCCAAGCCAGGAGGTGCCTCACTAGTCAAGAATGCAGCCTTCTCCAGCCTTGACTCTTCCTGCAAGGCTGGCCCAGGACCGCCGGGCGGGTTCCAGGGTCACCTCGCTGTATTGTTTCCCTTGAAACATCAGTAGGAGTTTTTTGGTTCTGCATCCTGTGTTTGAGAACTACCTTCGACCTCTGCCCACGGAGTAACTGTTGGCCCGGACCCTTGGGTTTTAAGCCACCCTGACTCCTTTGAATTGAGAGTGAGAATTAATGGGAGGGTCCCCTTGATGGGTGGTGAGGCGGGCAACACGGAGGTGCCCAAAGGGAGCCTTGCGTGTGAAAAGGCAACCTTCGACCTCTGCCCACGGAGTAACTGTTGGCCCGGACCCTTGGGTTTTAAGCCACCCTGACTCCTTTGAATTGAGAGTGAGAATTAATGGGAGGGTCCCCTTGATGGGTGGTGAGGCGGGCAACACGGAGGTGCCCAAAGGGAGCCTTGCGTGTGAAAAGGCCCTGGAGGATCCTCAGAGAGGTCAGCCGTTGTTTCTCCACAAAGCCCCTTAGAACCTTCGAGGCTCCAGGAGTTGAGCCCTCCCGATGAGCTTGTTCCCACACTGAGCTGGTCCCTTCTGAACAGCAGGGGCCTTTTCTGCCGAGATTAGTTCCTTTTGGGGTTAGCCTTTTAGGTCCTGGGCCTGTCATGTTATTCTTTTTTATCTTTTCATTCTCTCTGTGGGTCTTAGTTAATGGAGTTTTTTGTGCACGAACACATACTTGGCAGTCGTCATGCATGATGAACTTCGAGAGATTTGGACTTTTTTTTAACACTTGTTTATTTTTTTAAACCAACTTCTGCATTTGTGAGAACTGTGTCTGTGGGTTTGGCTCCAAAAACTGGATTCTTTTTCCAGCTGCTCCTTTTCTTAACCTGATTTATCCCTTCACCCCCCCCCCCCCCCCCCCCCCCCAACNTGAACTTCGAGAGATTTGGACTTTTTTTTAACACTTGTTTATTTTTTTAAACCAACTTCTGCATTTGTGAGAACTGTGTCTGTGGGTTTGGCTCCAAAAACTGGATTCTTTTTCCAGCTGCTCCTTTTCTTAACCTGATTTATCCCTTCACCCCCACCCCACCCCACCCCATAGATATTTAGATGTTCAGAATGTCCTGTCCGCAGCATCTGTCCCATGTGGAGGGTTGTTTCTTAAAGTGCTGGAGATCAGGGTGACATGTAGGGGATTCGACAGTCAGGAAGTCGTAGGACAGGGAGCTGGGGGGCGCTGTGGGTAAGCTGAGCCAGGTGGAAACAAGGGGCCTGCAGCAGGCGAGGGGAGCCCTTCTGTGGGCACTGCTGCCCCTGTCGTGCGAGAACCCCAAGGAGGGGTCTGGGGCCCTTCCCCCCCTCCACCCGCCTAGCTCCTCACCTCTGGCCCAGAGCCGTGGAGCCAACAGAGCAGGGCAGGCCTGAGATCCTGTCTCTTATACACATCTCTAAGCCCATGTTGGGCTTCCGGGCCCCCTCTTGGGGCAGGTGCTTACGAGCCAGGTGGAAACAAGGGGCCTGCAGCAGGCGAGGGGAGCCCTTCTGTGGGCACTGCTGCCCCTGTCGTGTGAGAACCCCAAGGAGGGGTCTGGGGCCCTTCCCCCCCTCCACCCACCTAGCTCCTCACCTCTGGCCCAGAGCCGTGGAGCCAACAGAGCAGGGCAGGCCTGAGATCCGGGGACCCGAGCCTGTTCTCCACAGGCCCCCTGTCCTGCACTTCAGCAGACAGTAGAGAACAGCGTCGGGGCGGGGGCTACAGGGCGGGGCGGGGGGCAGGCCTCGCGCCCTCAGTTCTGGGCCCTTCTGGCCCACAGTCCCATGGGCCCCTCTCAGAACCTGCACTCACTCAGCCATGGGGTTGGTTTGCAGGGAAGATGGTGAGTTGGAAGAAGGCGAGCTGGAAGATGACGGGGCCGAGGAGACGCAGGACACCTCCGGGGGCCCCGAGAGGAGCCGGAAGGAGAAGGGGGAGAAGCACCACAGCGATTCGGACGAGGAGAAGTCTCACCGGAGGCTGAAGCGGAAGCGCAAGAAAGAGCGGGAGAAGGAGAAGAGGAGGGCCAAGAAGAGGAGGAAATCCAAGCATAAAGTAGGTCCCGGAGGGCACACTGGGCCTGCTGGCGCCCTGCCCGGCCTAGTGCCCCAGGGCCCAAGCTCAGCTCGTCAGGCCAGAGGGCACTCTTAATCAGGCTGGTTTTCCTTTCCCCAAACTGTTTAAAGACCTTTTCTGAAGAGTGGTAGCTCATGCTCCATTGCCGCTAGATGCCCCTAGGTGAGGCCTTCCACGCGCAGCCTGGCTGGCACCCTGCAGTGGCCAGGCACGTGGCTTGCCCGCCGCAGGAGCCCTGACCTTCTGCTCTGTCCCTGCAGCGCCACGCTTCCTCCAGCGATGACTTCTCGGACTTCTCCGATGAGTCGGACTTCAGCCCCAGCGAGAAGGGGCACCGCAAATACCGAGAGTATAGCCCCCCCTATGCACCGGTGAGTGCCCACTGCCCCGGGGCCCGAGCTGGGGTCGTGAAATCACCCACATTTCCTGAGCACCGGCACTGTGCTGGGCACTCTTGCATGGCCCTGTTGCTAAGTCACTTCAGTCGGGTCTGACTCTGTGCGACCCCATAGACGGCAGCCCATCAGGCTCCCCTGTCCCTGGGATTCTCCAGGCAAGAACACTGGAGTGGGTTGCCATTTCCTTTTCCAATGCATGAAAGCGAAAGGTGAAAGTGAAATCGCTCAGTCCTGTCCGACTTAGCGACCTCATGAACTGCAGCCTACCAGGCTGGAGGTAGGACCGGTACCCAAAATTAAGGTGTCCTAATCCACAACCAAAATAGGGAGCGAAACAGCCACTCCTGCGACTCTGAAGTTAGTGAAGTCGGTCCGACTCCGAGGGTCCCGTCCTCGACTCAACTCGGGTCAGCCACGAAGAGACCCGGTGGAGGCGCCACCGGAACCGTCCTGAATTGCACAGACAGGGGATAGGGACTCTTTCTACAACTAAACAGGGGCAGTCTCGACTGAAATTGTGACAAGACTTTACTGGAAAACATCTTTTACCCGTTCTCTCACTTTACCAATACCCTTATTCAGTCGAGTCTACAACACCCCAGACTTCAATTATCGTGACTCGAATTCGTATTTAAATTTAATAAACGGGTCAAACACATAATAAAAGGGGACCGTTTTGGTCATTCTCTACTTAGTCGTATCTATAAATTCCAAAAATAACTTTTTTTTTAAAAATTCAAGAATTTTCATAGGTCACAAGTCGTAGTGGGTAGCATCGTCTATGACATCTATAAACTTCACTACAATTAGATTTAAACTCCCGTCGTCCCTTACGTCCCTTGTGACGTTCGAACTAACCCTTAATCCCCAATCCCGTAAAATTCTAGGTGATAATTTTTTTTTTTCTGGGTGATAATCTCGGTAAAATCAAAAATTTTAAAACGACTTATATCAACTAAATGTCACACAATTAAAGACTACATGTCATTTGACTGAGTCAATATGTGCATATATATAAGAAAAGTATAAGAAGAGGTAATACCAAACAGTGTCCTACAACTTATATCAAAAGACACAATATGTCATCCTGGAACAACAAGAATCTCGCCAAAATCCAAATCTCTTTTAACTCCTCTATCCGGTCAGGGGAAGGGGAGGGGTGGGGTGGGGTAAGGGGACAAAAATTACAGAATCTAATCACACCAGGTAAACAACATTAACAAATCGGTGGTAACCATATAGGATAATACATAAGTGGTATATGATAGCATATTTCATCAAACTTAAGGGAACTTCAGGGAGAGACGTCCGGGGAGTGTGAGCGGTCAGAAAAATGACAACGACATCAAAACGGTCAAGGTCTTTCAGCACATTGACCTGAGCATACATCGAAAAGGTCTCACTGAAGAAACTGAGGTGTCCTACAGAAGTACCAGAAAAGTAACGACCTATGAGGTGACCTCAACCTACGAGGTAAATTTACCTGGTGTCAAACGAAGGGACAAAATGGATGAATTCCTGTAGAACCACCGGAGGTAAACACGATATCAAAATTTGAAGTAGGTCATAGAACCTTGATCGTGTCAACCTTTCGTAGTAAAATTTACCAAAAGATCGGACGGCCCCAAAAGTCAAAGTGAAAGGCGCTCAGCTGTGTTTGACTCCCTGTGACCGCATGGACTGTGGCCTCCCAGGCTCCTCTGTCCGTGGGATTCTCCAGGCAAGACTACTGGAGTGGGCAGGCATTACCTTCTCCAGGGGATCTTCCCAACCCAGGGATCGAATCCAGGTCTCCTGCATTGCTGGCGGATTCTTTACCAACTCAGCTACCAGGGAAGCCACTAGTTTGGGTCCCAAGTAGTCAGTAATTGAATTCCAAGGCCCCAGCAGATTTTTGACTAGAGAGCGTCCCTCTTGCTTAGCAACCCCCCTCCCCAAATGAGATTATTCTAGATCCCTGGGAAATACACCCTTCTTTTCCCACTCTATTCTTCAGGGGTCATGGGGCCTCTGTTTCTCAGTGGTCTTTACAACTGTGGCTCTTTCTGAAGAACAGAGACACCTGAGCCCACAGCCCCGCTCTCATTCAGGTGGGAGCCAGGACCCAGTGTGGCTCGGGGCTAGCCTCTCACCCCAGGGCCAGCAGAGACACTCAGACAGACGTGCCAGTTTGGAGGACAGTGGGGGTCTTGGCGGTCCGGACCGGAGGCCCCTGGGCTCACTGTCCTCTCCTCGTCAGTCCCACCAGCAGTACCCTCCGTCCCACACCACGCCCCTGCCCAAGAAGTCCTACTCCAAGATGGACAGCAAAGGCTACGGCATGTACGACGACTACGAGAACGAGCAGTACGGGGAGTACGAGGGGGACGAGGAGGAGGACATGGGCAAGGATGACTACGACGACTTCACCAAAGAGCTGAACCAGTACCGGCGCGCCAAGGAGGGCAGCAGCCGGGGCCGAGGTGAGGCCCCCTGCTCCCCTGGCCTACTGGGCTGGGCCCCGTGCTGCACAGCCTCAGGTCCAGGACCAGTGGAGGACTGTCGTTCAGGGCTGAGATGAGCACAGCAGGGGCTGGGCAGGGAGCTGCCCGTGAGCACCAGAGACCGGGGCTCCGCCACCAGAGTAGAGGATCTGTGCTGAGGCTGTGGCTGGGAGGGGGCCAGGCCGGCAGGAGGCAAGGAGAGGGCTCTGGTGGCTCAGGTTGCTTTTGGAGGGGGGCCTCTCCTCCCAGGGATCGAACCCAGGGCAGCAGTGAAAGTGCTAAGTGCTAACCAACTACTGGACCCCTGGGGAATCCTCTGAAGTGTTGTTCTTTAAACCCATTTCCTGGTCAGTTCTGAAGAGATAGACAGCTTTTCACACAGCTTGGGAGGGTCGCTGACGGCTGACGCCAGCCTCCGTCACCTGACAAGGTGTGACTACAGCCCACGGGACTGCCACACCTCTGAACCTTGAACCTGTGGCAATTAGGAGCATGGGGGAGGGCCGCGCACCAGAGACCCAGCCTGACCTCTCAGAACCATCTGCCAGTCATATTTCCCAGCCCCAGAGGGCTTCCAGAATTTTCCAGCTCAGCGGTTCTTAGCGCCGCTTGTTTCAGTTTCAGTGGCTGGTCATTCAGCAGTCTTTCTTGCACTTCTTTGTAGATAGGCCCCATTCTTTGGGGAGACACTGAACTGGCCTGTCCAACAGAAATACAATGCAAGCCACTGTCTAATTACAAATTTTCTAGTGGTCACATTAAAAACAAAAGAAAACATGAAATAATTTTAACAACACATTTTATGATGCTTATACATTCTAAATCTTATTTTAGCATGTAATCAAAATAGATGTGATTTTTTTTAAATATATATTACCTCTCTCTTGCTCTCTTTTAACTAAGTCTTTGAAATCCACTGTGCACTTTATACACACAGCATTTTCTTTTTTTCTTTCATTTAAAACCGCAAACATTTATTGAAAATCACTTCATGCAGGAGAGGGCAGTAGGTGTTCTGGCGTCATAGCCTTTTAGTTTGGTCAGCCCCGTGTTGGGTGCTCGGTGGCCCCATGTGCCTGGTGCCCTCGTGTGGGAAAGTGCAGCAGCTGTGTGTCCATGGTGCTGAGCCAGCCCTGTCCAGAGGCCCAGGGACTGTGTCAGCCCAGAGCAGCTGGGAAGGCTTCTTGGAGGAGGAGGAGGAGGTGATTGACCTCGGGCGGCGGGGGGTTGACTTCTCCCTTGCTCACTGTCTCATCACCATGCAGGCAGCCGGGGCCGAGGCAGGGGCTACCGGGGCCGAGGTAGCCGTGGAGGGTCTCGAGGCCGAGGCATGGGCAGGGGCAGCCGAGGCAGGGGCAGAGGCTCCGTGGGAGGAGACCACCCGGAGGACGAAGAGGACTTCTACGAGGAGGAGATGGACGTAAGGCTTTCTCCAGCTCGGGGGCAGGGGGAGCGTGGCTGGTGGGCGCAGGCTCTGTTGGAGGTGGTCCCTGAGACTGCTGGGAAGAAGGCATCAGATGGCAGGTTTCTTTCTGTTTCCAAACGTCCCTTTGTTGTTTGAATAGAGGGAACCTTCCTGAGATTCAGAATTGAAAAGGTTCCCAGGGCTGAGCTGTCGAACATCTTCAGCCGCTCCTTTCTCTTGGCACCTCCGTTCCTCGTCCCTAAAGAAAGGGTTCCCCAGGGTGCTTTCGAAGCCTTTGTAGTTGTCTGTTTACTCACCCCTACACACACACAGGAGAGCTGCCACACTTGTGTTCTGTCCCTGCCCGAGGCCTGGCCACACTGCTTGTTCCAGCTGCACCACTGTCCCCTGGGAGCTGGGAGTGACAGGGGCTGGGAGCCCTGAGCGTACAGACCTCAGGGAAGGGACCAGGACCCAGACACTGCCCAGGCTGGGGCGGGTGAAGAGGGGTGTAGGCGGGAGTCCCAGGCTGCTCACTGGTCACCCGCATCTGGTGGTGTCCCGAGCGTACAAAAAAGTGGAAAGAGGCGGCGTGTATAGTTCAGGACGTGGTTCACTGTTCCCCAAATGACATGCGCTTGCTTTCCTCCTCCCGGGGCTCCAGTATGGAGAGAGTGAGGAGCCGATGGGAGATGAGGACTACGACGACTACTCCAAGGAGCTGAGCCAGTACCGTCGGTCCAAGGACGGCCGAGGGCGAGGTGGGCTGGCACTCCGAGGGCGATGCGGCAGGGAGGGCGGGGGCTTCCCCGGCAGCCACGGGACTCAGGTCCTGGTCAGAGGCTGCAGATGGACACCGTCTCTCTCCTCTGCAGGGTTAAGTCGAGGCCGCGGCCGGGGTTCCCGAGGTCGAGGGAAAGGGATGGGCCGGGGCCGCGGTCGAGGAGGCAGCCGAGGTGGGATGAACAAGGGCGGGATGAACGACGACGATGACTTCTACGATGACGACATGGGCGTAAGTCAGCCCTCCATCCCCTTGTGATGCTCTTAATCGAGGCTCCTTGAAATTTTTTTTCTTTAAATAAGTTGTCTTCTGAGGCTGATCCCATCCCCTTGCTCCCATCAGCCGTTCCAGCGGGGAGCCTCTCAGCACTAATCAGCTCTCCTGGGTGATGCTCTTCGGGGGAGACCCTCTGTTTTTAAAGCCACATCTTTGTAGCACCTGCCGTCACCTGATCTCTGAGTTCTCCAGGAAGGCGCCGCCTCGGAGCGGATGCGTTCCTGCTGGTGTGTGGCACCTGCGTCCTCAGCTCTGAGCAGCGGGGCTCTAATCCACCCACCTGGGCCCCGGATGGAACTGGCTGGTCGGTGCCCTGTCAGCCCTGCCAGTCAGCCCCTCTCACCCTCAACGGTCCACTCCACCTGGCCTGCACAGGCCCCTCCCTACCTTTCCTTTTAATTCTCCTTTCCGTTCCCACTCTGTGTTCCCAACAGGATGGTGGCGGGAGCTACCGGAGGAGTGACCACGACAAGCCCCACCAGCAGTCCGACAAGAAAGGCAAAGTCATCTGCAAATACTTCGTAGAGGGGCGGTGCACGTGGGTAAGGGCAGTCCCGGGGCCAGGGTGCCTGGAGCCTGGGACACACGGGCCTCGCGGTCTCCTTTCTTTCTGGAGGCCACACTCTCTGGGGCAGTGTTTGGGTGGGCTTGGAGTGGCTGAGAGATGCGTCGGGGGCCTGGAAATGATTGAAGAGCCAGGACGAGATTGGTCACAGACCTGTGTTATTTTGCTTGGGGGGATTTTTTGGCCAAAATTTTCAACCAGTCCACGGAGCCTCAGATGTTCTGTTGGACCTGTCGCTAATGCAAAGATGTGACATAGCCTGGCTGAGTTAGTGAACTTTAATGTTGGAGAGGGAGTCATCAAGGCAGAAGAGGTGGGAGTGGGAAGGGATCAGGCCCGCCTCGACCTTCACAGCAGAGTATTATGCCAAGAGACGTGCCAGTGAGCTCAGGGTCCTGAAGGAAACAAGTACAATCCAGTGTTAGTTCAGCCAGCCAGTGGGCAGATATTGGCCAACATGTTCCCAGGGAATACTGTACCTATGTATCTGTGTCAGGAAAAAATGTTACTATGTTTCAAGCAAAGGTTTGCACATTTTGGGTGCATACATAAAGTTTTCCTTGTTCAGAGTTGCAATTCATGCTATTTTTAGAAACTTGAAACACATACAAACAAAAATAGCTATTGGGAAGAGAAAGAGGGCGCAGGTATTCAACAGTTTCTTTCTTCTGTTCACTTGGATGTTGTTTTGTTTGGATTGTACAGTTTGCAAATAGCCGAAAGCTCAATTCCACTGGCTGAAACCCATAGCCATTTTGTCTCTCAGAACAGAGTGTGGGAATTCCCGGGCCATCCAATCCTAACAGGACTCTGTGCTTCCACTGCAGCAGGCAGTTCGATGCCTGGTTGGGGAACTGAGATCCTGTGTGCCGTGTCATGTGACCAAAAAAGAAAAAGATCAAAGAGTCTGGGAGTGGGCACTACAGGGCTGGTACAGTGATAAGTGACACCATGGGAGACCCAGGTTCCTTCCTGGTTCTTATGCTGGCATCTTTAAGCACGTGGCTTTCATCCTCATGGCTGCTTAGTGGTTGCTGTGCCGTCACATCCAGGGCTGGGAGGAAGAAAACTGTGAAGGAATTGTTGGGGGAAAAAATGCCTTGGCAGCATTGTCTTCCCTGGGACTTTATGTACATCTCGTTGGGCAGAACTGCATAGGAAGCTGGGAAATAGAGTATTTTTAACCCCAGCTTGGGGTTCTGTTAGGAAGAAAGAAGAGTGAAACTGAACACTGGCTGTTATGCAGCAAACAGAAAGCAGTACGTGGGTAAGAGAGGGAGGCAGGAGGAGGGTTAGAAGCAGTGAAGGCAGCAGAACGGAGCGGGTCGGGGTGGGTAGCTGAGGACAAGGCGGAGGGGGCACGGGCAGGAGAAAGGGGCACATGCTTCGGCAGGTATTTCAGGCTGGTGGGAAACTGCATTATGGGTCGGAATAAATGCCAGGGGCTCTGTGGAGGGGACTGTTCATTTTTGTCATCGGTCCTTCTGTGCTTCCCCAGTGACAGAGTAGTACTTCCTTGGCGAACAGCTTACCTTTGACTGGTTCTCTTCCAGGGAGACCACTGTAATTTTAGCCACGACATCGAGCTACCAAAGAAGCGAGAACTGTGCAAGTTTTACATCACTGGGTTTTGTGCCCGAGCCGAGAACTGCCCCTACATGCATGATATCCTTTGGTGCCCGCCTTCAAGCGCATGGAGGGCGTAGACCTTTTCTCCTTACTGGTGTTAACAGCTGGCCTTCACCGCACTCCCATTTGTGCACCGAGGAGGTGCCGAGAGCCCTCTGCCCGTCTCCATCTCTTTCAGCTCTCACCTTTGCCCTGCGACAGGTCTGCTCTTGCTGTTCTGCAGATGAGTAAACTGAGGCGCGCATGTTATGTGTTCCCCATACGTACACAGTTGACCCTGAGCGGCGTGGGTTTGAACTCTGCAGGCTCGCTCACACGTGGGTTGGTTTTGGTAGCAAATACCACAGTACTGCAAGGTCTGCAGTTGGCTGGATCTTAAGACACAAAAATCTGAGGATAATTTATACATAATCTGTCCTCCATACTCTTGGTACAGATGGAAGACCAAGGGTGTGGAGGACAGATTATAGATTATGCTCCTATATTTGACTGGGCAGAGGGTTGGTGCCCCAACCCCCATGTCATTCAAGGGTCAAGTATATTCTCGAGACTGTGCCATTGCCCGCTGTCTTTCTGAGACTTTTCCAAATGGCTGTGTATCTGTGGGCAGATCACTGAACTTTCACCCTCTTCCTGTTGAGTGAGGATCTGAGGACAGGGCCTCAAGGCCTGCGTGGTGGAGCGGGCTGCACTCTAGACAGGCATCTCATCTCGGCTCAGTTGCCAACCTGCTGTGCACAGCTGAACCAGTCACTGCACCTCTCTGGGCTTCAGTTTCCTCGTCTCTGAAACAGAGGGGCTTGGTTTCTGTCCTGGGGTGGGTTTCATGAGCTGAGGCATTTGCCTTAACTTGCGGTGTACGTGATTTCCCGTGTAAGCTGTACCACACAACTGGGAACTGTATCAACGGCGACGACTGCATGTTCTCGCATGACCCCCTGACCGAGGAGACCCGAGAGCTCTTGGACAAGGTAATGCCCGGGCTGACGGGGACTGGGACGGCCAGGGGCTTGGCCTCCGTGCGGGACCAGGATGCCAGCTGCGTTGACCTGGAGCTAGGGTGAATTCAGGAGGGAGTGGAGGCCATGTGCTCTGCAGGGAGGATGGGGATGGTCGCTTGTGTGTCTTCTCTCTGCCCGGGGCGGTGTTCACCGGGGAGCGGCTCCCTGAAAGGAATGTGGCCTGGTGTGTCTCCAGACACACCTCGTGATTGCCTCGCTGGCCTTCTGAGAGCCCAGGGAGCATGGAAAGGAAGTGAGGCTTCGGATGGCTTCTGTTTTGATGGAAAAGTCAAATGTTTTTTTCCAAGTCTTTTATGTAGTAGAAAAGGTACCAGGGCATTGGGAGTTCTGAGGGTGGGGGACCCCCTCCACTGACATATCAGGGCTTCCTTACCAGCCAAAGGACGTCTGAAACTCATTCTCATGTCCTTTGTTCTCCCTGAGGAGTCAGACTGAGGACTTTCGGGCCCCCAGTTCCTGTTCCTGGTTTCCTGACATCTTTCATTAGGTGCTGGGCTTCCCTGGGGGCTCAGCTGGTAAAGAATCCACCTGCAATGCGGGAGAACTGGGTTCAGTCCCTGGGTTGGGAAGGTCCCCTGGAGAAGGAAACAGCTACCCAACCCCAGTGTTCTGGCCTGGAGAATCCCATGGACCGTAGGTTGCAAAGAGTAGAATCGACTTTCACTTCACTTCGTCATCGGGTGAATGGGTTAGGGTGATTGGGTGTTCTCCCAGGTGAAGGCTTTCCCACCTTCTATCTGGTTCCCAGAAGGTTTGGGGCTATTTTTTGGTAATGGGAAGAATCAGTGCCTTAGCCAGCTTCCAAGAATCCACCCGTTGGTGACTTCACTGTTTAGATGGGGCCTGAGGCTGCCTGCGGGGTTGAGGGGAAGCCCTGAACCAGCAGAGCAAGAGGACGTCCACCCTCCCTGGGAGAGCATCAGGGAGAAAGTCCTCATCTCTGGCACACCTCTCGGCCTGTGAGCCTAGGAGTAGGGTTTTGTAACTGGTAGCTGTCTAGAACCTGTGAGTCATTCTCAGGGTAAGGAGTGGAAAAAGTAATGCTGGCTTCATTTCTCATTTGAAGAACTGAGTCATCTCTGACTGAGGGCTGCCCCCTCCTGGAGGTTCAGAGTTTGCGCTCTAGACCTATGCTGTCCAAGAAGAACACAGCAGAGCTACATACAAATTTTTCTAGTAGCCACGTTAGGAAAAAGTAAAAAGTAACAGATGATATTAATGTTACTAATGTATTTTATTTAATCCAGTATGTCCATGTCCAGAGTACCATTTCAGCAAGTAATAAATATATGAAAACAAATCGCGATATTTTGTATTTTTTTTAAATATATACTAAGTAAGTCTAAGGAATCTGGTGCTTATTTTCTACTTAATAGCCCCATTTCAAGCACCTTGTAGCCACACATGACCAGTGACCACCATATTGGACAGCACGGCTCGAGACACTCTAATGAAAACCCAGAGCAAATCAGGGTGGCACATTTCCATTTCTGGCCATAAACATTCTGAGAGCATCAGTATCACGTCCTATCTCAAGTCAGGTCTCAGCAGGTTGAAAGTGAGTGTTGACACCACAACTGGAGAGTAGTCCCCACTCACCACAACTAGAGAAAGCCCCGTGCAGCAGTGACCACCGAGTGCAGCCAAAACGGATAACTATCTGTTTAAAAAATGAGTGTTGAACCTGGAAAAACCATTCCAGAATCGAATTTGGGTGGTCAGAAAGTAAAACTTCAACCTTTATGACGGGCCCAGAGTAATAACCCTGATAAAGCCGGGAGGTCAGCCGTCTCCTCCTCTCCCGGACAGAGTTGCAGCCGGAACCCCAGGGGTGGGACCTGAGGCTCCTGGGCCACCCTTGGGGCCAGGCTGTGGTGCCACTGAGGATGGGGCCTTCACCACCCTCTCCTCTGCGTTCTCTCTCCCTCCCTTTTCTGCAGCCTTGTTTTCTTACATCACAGACATTTCTGTCTGTCCAAATACATCAGCGTCCAGCTGTCCACTCCAGGTTTGAGACATGCCTGCCTTTGGGGCTGTTGGTGATGGTTCTGTGAGAGCGAGCAGCAAGAATTCTTCCATCTGAGATCCCTTGATTAGTGTTATTTTGCCCCATTTGTTTTATTAGTTCCTCTCCTTTGTTTTTGAGCCGTTTGAAAGTAAGTGGGACACACTACGGTTCTTCACCATTAAATCTTTCAGTTATTCATTTATACATACACTTCCACAGTCAGGTTTGTCAAGGTATAGTTTACTCTTGCCTGGAAAATCCCGTGGACGGAGAAGCCTGGTAGGCTGCAGTCCGTGGGGTCGCTAAGAGTCGGGCATGACTAAGCGACTTCACTTTGACTTTTCACTTTCATGCATTGGAGAAGGAAATGGCAACCCACTTTAGTGTTCTTGCCTGGAGAATCCCAGGGACGGCGGAGCCTGGTGGGCTGCTGTCTATGGGGTTGCATAGAGTTGGACACGACTGAAGCGACTTAGCAGCAGCAGCAGTTTGTATCCAGTTTAAAAAAAAAAAAAACCTTTGAGTTTTGACAGATACAGAGAGTCATGTAACCACCTCACAATCTAGCTAGAGAAAAGTCACTTTCACCCTCAAGACTCACCCTTTTGCAGTCAGCACCTCTCCTATGTCCAGCCCCTGGTAACTGCTGATCCGTTTTCTGTCCCTGTAGTTTTGGCTTTCCAAGGAAGTCATATGAATAGATTTATATGGGATGTAGCTTCTAAATGTGTGTATGGTTTTGAATCTGGCTTCTCATCCATGTTGTTGCAAGTATTGGTGGTTCATCACTATTGTTTGTCACTATTAGTTCCTGAGTACTACCCCACTCTATGGATGATGTGAGACACTGTTTATCTAGTCACCAGTTGAACGTTTGATTTGTTTCTAGTTTGGGGCAGAAGCTTAGAATTTTTAACAGACAGACACGAGCTTATTTCTTTGGCCTGATGAAGCTTGCCCCACATATCTGTGTGTGTCTGCCGGTGTGGCAGTCCTTTTGCACTGACAGCACGCCTCTGAACTTTGGGAACCCAGGATCATTCAGAATCAGTTCTGGGGGTGGGAGTGGGTTGTGGTGCCCAGGCAGGGCCTGGTGGTCTGGTGTGAGGGCCTCTTTGCTGCAGAGGCCCGGGAGTCTGTAGGACTAAATGTACCAAGGGACAGCCTGGATGGTTTGGGTTCAGGGTTTCACGGGGAGGGACAGCATCTCTTGTGTGTCAGTGTCTAGGCCTCCGATGTGGTTCAGCGCCTGCCCTCAGGCAGTACTCGGGACCCAGGGCAGGTGGTGGGGACAGGGGTGAGCGCAAGGGACTGGCTGTGTCCCCAGCTGGAGTCCAGCAGGGTGTTGTGGGGTCTGCACAAGGGGTGAGGGGGGGAAGTCCTGTAATGGGAGCCACAGCGAGGTAAGACTCCCTCCCCAGCACAGGGTGGGCACAGAAGCCCCAACTGCAGAGCGCAGTGGGGAAGCTAAAGGAACGTGGCCCCAGGAGGTGAGCATGGAAAAGGGGGCCCACCACGCTGGGGTCAGCAGTACCTTCAGGAGGCTGTCCTGGGGGCCAGCACTGCAGTTCATTTAGTCATTGAGTCCATGGTGTGGCCCTGTGTGCTGAGTACTGCGGTCCAGGCCGGGGGCAGCACTGGAAAGATCTCCATGGCCTCGGTCCCCAGCAGAGTGTTCCTGCTGAGTACTGGTGTTCTGTGCTGAGTGGTGAGGAGACATGCGGCCCTAGTCTTGGGGCACGAAGGGTGTATGGTACATTCAGTGGCTGGCAGTGGTACCCCTCCCCAGGTGGGGAGGAAGCTCTCATCAAGTTTGTACCTGTTTAATGAAGCGTAACTTAGGTTTTGCCCACACCTGAGGGCACTGAGTTGCCCCTCTGAGGATCTAGCCGTGCAGGGCCCGGCAGCTCTGTAACCACAGGCGGCCTGGCCTGAGTGGGGAGGAGGCTGGGGCAGGGTCCTGTTCAGAGATGCTGGGGCCCAGGCTGGAGGCCCCATTTGCACGTTGGCCTTCCAAGAGACGCAGGCAGATCCGCGGTGTCAACTTCTGTACAGGATCTCAATCCGTGGGATTTTCCACTTGAATCCGGACTTTGAAACAGTCCCTCTGCCCTGTAATAGGCCTTAGATAGAGCCTGGGGGTCTTGCTCTTGTGGAATTGGTAGTCATCGGGCCAGGAATAGAGAGAGACAACTAAATGTAAAATCTTAACAAAGCTTGGGTAATGCTTTGGAGGGAGCTGATGGTGTTCCCATAGTGAATACAGGAGACCAGGCCTGTCACTCTGAACTGACCTTTTAATAAGAGATCCCAGCAACTGGGGGGCATGGAGCCATACATGGAGGGGAAAATGAATGCCCAGAGGCCCGGTTGTGGGGGGGAATGCCTAGCTGTCGGCGGGACTGAAACACAGGGTTGGGTGCTTAGGCTGGAGGAGTCCGCGCACTGCAAAGCCCTCCGCAGAAACCATACCTGCTGTCAGGTCCTGCGGGCCCTCGTAAGTGCTGGTGGTTTGATTGCAAGTGCGGTGAGGCGCTTAAAATCCAAACAGAACCATGAGCTATTAGCTGTGAAATAAATGACACAGCTGCACCGTGGGTGAACCTGGAAAACTTCACGCTGCTGAGTGGAAGAAGCCAGCCACAAAAGGCCACATATTATAGGGCTTCGTCTATAGGAAATGTCCAGAACAGGCAAATCCCTAGACAGACAGGAGGTGGGTGGTTGCCAGAGTCTTCTGGGGGAGTGGCCGCTTGGTTGGCATGGCATCTTCTAAGGGGAGAGTGGTGAGTGGCCACTTGACAACATGGCGGGTTTTGTGGGCGTGGCCTCTTGATGGGCGTGGCCTCTTCTGAGCGGGGAGTGGCCGCTTGGTGGGTATGGTGTTTTCTGGGGGGATGGTGGTGAGTGGCCGCTTGATGGGCGTGGCATCTTCTGTGGGCGTGGCTTCGGGCGTGGTGTCTTCTGAGGGGGAGTGGCCCCTTGGTGGGCGTGGTGTCTTCTGAGGTGGGGAAGGGGAGTGGCCGTTTGACGGGCGTGCTGTTTTTTCTGAGGTGACACATAATTGTGGCAATTGTACAACATTGATAATGTACTTGATGTCTGAATTGTCTACCTGGAAATGGTGAAATAGTGCGTGGTATGTTGCATATATTTTGCGGCAGAATAAGAATGGCTACCCTGTCAGCCGGTCACCGGGAGTGGATGCATAGGTGGTACGGGGGCAATGATTTCTGTTCCTGAGAGCTTTCGTGGTCGGTGGCCTTACGCTGTAAGGGTCTTGGGGGGGCTGAAGCACTTTTCTTGGAGAATTCAGGTCTCGGCCCTGGAGGGCTGCATTACCACCCGCCCCTCCCCATCGTGACTCGCA
>SJYR01000927.1:275186-291035 GCA_006410655.1 Kobus ellipsiprymnus
ACGAAGGGAGCAGCAGGCATCAAGAAGGCACGAAGTGTTGCATGAGCAAGAAGAGCTGGAGCCGAGATGGTGGGCAGGCCCCGCAGGGAAGCAGGTCTAGGCATTTCTGCGTCTCCTCTGCAGCATGCAGGCCATGATGACCCGCTTCAGGGGCCAGTGGAAGCGAGGAAGTTTCAAGAAAGAAGAGCCTTTGGAAGCTGCCTGGGCCAGGAGAAACAAAGTCCTTTCCCACTGCTGTCTCGTCTGGATTCACCCGCAGGGCCCCCCTGCCCCCACCCCACCCCGCTCCGTCCAGAGTTCACCCGTGAACCCACGCCCACCAGCCTGCGGCAGAAGACTCCGGGGTGAGAGATGGACCTGGAGTCTGCAGGGCTGGTGCGGGGCGATGGCCCCGCAGACCGCGTGCTTTCCATCAGTATTAGCCCCTGTCCTGTTGTGGCCATGCCTTTCTCCCCACGTGCCGGGCTCTGTCCTGGGCCCTGGGAGGCAGAGCACGCGCGTGGTGTGCCGGCCCCGGCCCCTCTGGGGACAGCTCAAGGATCCGTGTGTGGCCGTGCCACCACGCTCCCGATGGAGGGAGCCGGGGTGGTGGTCAGCAAAGCATCGCCCTCTCTCCACACCCCCTCACAGCGTACCTTCAGGGCCCGTGGTTTTGGTGTGTTTGATTTTCTTCCAAGCCAAAGGGGGCATGGGTTCAGAGGCACGTGCAGTGTTGGCTTTATGGCCACGTCCAGGAAGGGGGCCTGAGGACACAGTGGGAAGCTGGCCAGGGCCTGGAGGGTGACCCGCTGTGAGCGGGGCAAGGACCCCACAGCCTGCGTCCTGCTCTCATCCATCCGGCTGAGCCGGGAAGGGAGCCAAAAGGGCTGCTCTGGGCTCCGCAGCTCCCCCAGGACCCTGGCTGAGCTCCTGTCCTGTCCACAGAGCCCGGAAGAGGCCCACGCCGTGACCTCGGGAACTGGACACGGTCTGTGCCCACAACTGCCCGCTCTCTCCTGCCTCGCTCCTCATCCTGCCATCTCGGCCCCCTCACTTAAGGGCCCTGACTCTTCCTGCTAATAATGAGGAAGCCTGGTGTCCCAGCCAGCCAGAGGGTTATCTCTCCCACCTCCCTGGGGTGGGAGGTTAAAGAAGGTCCCACACCCCTTCCCCCAGAAAAGGAATAGTCGTAGAGTTTGGTGCCAGAAGCAAGGGCGGGGGAGGCACCCCCACAGGGTCAGTGCGCCATGATCAGGGTGGTTTGGTTTGTCTTTGTGTCTTTTCTGTTTTTTTTTTTTTTTTAAACAATCATTAATGAGATTTTTCTTCAGCCACCAGTGTTGGCCTCGAAGCAGAGGGCTGCAGCCCCTGGTTTGTAATATAAGAAAGAATACGCAGTGTGGCTGTGGTTGGGTGTTGGGTTGTTTGGTTTTTTTTTTCCCTCCTTTGAGAATTTTATTTTGTAGAAGCAAAATGAAATACTTTTTTAAAACTCAAATCTGTGGATGAATTAGAAGCTGGAACCCTCCTCTTGGAATATTCAGCCTAAGAACCTCATGGGACTATGAATTCACCCAAAATTTTCATTTGCCATCAGGCCGAGCTTTTAAAGAAAAAAAATAAATTGTTCTCTAACCAGGATTGTAACAAAAGTGTAAATACTATTTCAGAGTTGAAAGTTGACGGTGCAAATATGTATATAATGTACTGTATTTTTACAATGATCGTCGCATGACTCTATTCCTCCCCCTTTTTGTACTCCATATCTGTCTTCCAGAAACACCACCTGTCCTTTCTCCTGTGGTCTCTTAATCCAATAATTGTATTACTGCCATTAAAGGATGCAGTTATTTTAAAAAAACAACAACAACTAATCTACGGATCTTGTCTCTCTGTGCTGCCCCCAGCACCCCTTGCCCCAGAAATGACAAGGGGGTGGGGGGCGTAGCCTTGAAATGAGAGTCTGTCCTCAGCGGCCAGTCAGTCCCCGGGTGGCGGTCACAGTGACGCTGTGGGGATGGCACCTCCAGACAGCCTCCACTTCCCCCGGCTCCAGCTCTGGACACTGGCGACCCACGCGGATCACAGAAGAGGCCAGGGATGACCTCAGGACCATGGGGCTGGCATAAACAGGGGCCCTAACTGCTGTAGATGGAATGTTTGTGTCGCCTCAAAATTCCCCGATGGAAATATGTTCACCCAAGAAAACGGGGTTTGGAGGTGGGGGCTTTGGGAGGTCAGGAGGATGAAACCTTTGTGTAAGGGATTAGTGCCATTTTAAAGGAAACCCACAGAGTATTCTCACCCCTTCCGTTGTGTGAAGGTATGGCGTGAAGACAGCCATCTGGCAAGAGGGTCTTCGCCCAACACTGAGTCTGCTGCCACTTGACCTTGGACTTCCAGCCTCCACAACTGTGGATTTTAGTGGACTCGGAGACTCCCCTCTTGCTAACCTGGGGTCTACCCTGAGAAAGCCATGCTCTGCGAGGGAGAGATGGGAGCAGGACTTGGCCTGGAGGATAGCCACGTCTTCTCGGGATTTAATTTGGTTTCTGTGTTTTGATGGGCCTCTCTTAGTTTTCCATGACTGCCATATAAATTATACAAGCCAAGTGGTTTAAATCAGAAACTTGGTGAAAGAAAAAACAAAGCAGGAACTTGATACCTTACAGTTCTGGGAGTCCGAAGTGTGGCATGAGTCTCACTCAGCTAAAATTAAACTGTCATGGGGCTTCCTGGTGGCTCAGTGGTAAAGACTCTGCTTGTCAACCCAGGAGACAACGGTTCAATCCCCAATCCAGGAAAATCCCACATGCCAAGGAGCAGCTAAACCCAAGCACCACAAATTAAGACTGTGCTCTAGAGCCCAGGAGTTGGCAACTGCTGAAGTCCAAGTGCCCTAGAGCCCCAGAACCTGTGCTGCCCACGAGAAAGGCCACCGCAGTGAGAAGCCCGTGCACTGAAACGAGAGAGAAGTCCCTGCTCGCTGCAACTAGAGGAAAGCCTCGACAGCAGTGAAGAGCCAGCGCAGCCCGAAATAAGGAAATCCGGGGCCCAGTATTTGGAGTGTTTAATTCATCCACGTTGAGTATGGCCGATTTCACCTGTAACTCAGGACTCCCCCTCAGCTACCTTCGACAGGCAGGAACCCATCATCCCAGGCAAGAGGGTTGGTAGGGCGGGTCCCGGCTTGGTAAAGTCCAGGTGAGCTCTGAATTCACCCAGGATCAGTCCCTCTTCCACACTGCTGGTCTGGGACGCAGCACCCCTTGTGATGGCAAGACGGTTAGAGGGTCTTCCAGCCTTTACCTCCTCATGCAGCCAAGCACAGAAGCAGAAAAGAACCTTCCTATGCATCTATGAGCCAGGTTCAAAATTGAGGAGTATGACAAAGCTGTATACTGATTGTCACCTCGCTTATTTAAGTCATATGCAGAGCACATCATGCAAAACGAAGGGCAGGATGAATCACAAGCTGGACTCAAGATTTCCAGATGTATCAACAACCTCAGAAGGCAGATTTTACCACTCTCATGGCCGACAGCAAAGGAACTAAAGAGCCTCCTGATGAGTGAGAGAGGAGAAGTGAAAAAGCTGGCTGAAAACTCAACAAACAGCAAAGGTCGTGGCATCCAGTCCCATCACTTCATGGCTAATAGATGGGGAAAAAGTGGAAAGTGACAGATGTTATTTTCTTGGGCTCCAAAATCACTACAGATGGTGACTGCAGCCATGAAATGAAAAGACACTTATACTCCTTGGAAGGAAAGCTATGACCAACCTAGACAGTGTATTAAAAAGCAGAGACATCACTTTGCTGACCAAGGTCCATCTAGTCAAACCTATGGTTTTTCCAGTAGTTGTGTATGGCTGTGAGAGTTGGACCATAAAGAAGGCTGTGTGCTGAAGAACTGATGCTTTCAAATTGTGATGCTAAAGGAGACTCTTGAGTGTCCCTTGGACTGCAAGGTGATCAAACCAGTCAATCCTAAAGGAAATCAACCCGGAGTATTCAATGGAAGGACTGATGCTGAAGCTGAAGTTCCAATATTTTGGCCACCTAATTCGAAGAGTTGACTCATTGGAAAAGACCCTGATGCTGGGAAGGGTTGAGGGCAGGAGGTGAGGGGGGCGACAGAGGATGAGATAGTTGGATGGCACCATCGAATCACTGGACATGACTTTGAGCAAACTCCAGGTGAAGGAGTGGGAAGTGTGATGTGCCGCAGTCCATGGGGTCACAAAGAGTTGGACACGACTTACCGAGTGAGCAACAAGGGGCAAGGAACTGCTTCCCGGAACTCCCTCAGGCTTCCTCTCAGTCACTTTGGCAGGCTCATTGTGTGCTCCTCCCTACCTTGGTCCACAGCAAGAGGGCAACAGAGGTCTCACGTCTGGTTCTTACGCATCCTTGCCCAAGCACGTGGCTACTCGGAAGGTGAACATGCTCGTGGGGCTCGTGCACGGGGAAGACGGTGCAGGAGTTGGAAGCCACAGTGGTGATACAGGCATCATTCAAGTGTTAGGGCATGGGCCTTCTCCGGACCAGATCCCGTGGTCGGCACCAGGCTCTAACAGGAATGACCCATTGGCCGGAGTGAAGTCTGCAAAGAGAAGGCAGATGGCACCTGGGGCTTGGGAGGTTGGCAGGCCCTGGAGAGCCTTGAAGGCTGTGTTCCAGATACGGGCAGAGAAGAGCTTGTATTCAAGTTGCTGTTTAGTTGCTCAGTCGTGTCCAACTTTTTGCGACCCCATGGACCGCAGCCCACCAGGCTCCTCTGCTGATGGGATTTCCCAGGCAAGAATACTGGAGTGGGTAGCTGTTCCCTTCTCCAGGAGATCTTTCCAACCCAGAGATCAAACCCAGGTCCCCTGCATTGCAGGCAGATTCTTTACTGCTGAGCCACCGGGTAATGACTCCCAGGTCTCAGTGGCTCATCCACGGGTCAGCAGGGGGCTCTGCTCGTCACAGCCACCCAGGGACCCACATTGGCTGAAGCACCACCCCTGGGACAACTTGGCAATGGTGGGGGAGGTGGAGAAGAGCCCACCAGCTCTTAAGTGCTTCTTCCCCACAGTCAAGGACTTCAGTTCTGCTGTTTGCTTAGCTAAGCAAGTCCAGAAGCCAGCCTCACTTCAAGGGCATCAGTCAGTTCAGTTCAGTTGCTCTGTCGTGTCCGACTCTTTGCGACTCCATGGACTGCAGCACACCAGGCTTCCCTGTACATCACCAACTCCCGGAGCTTGCTCAAACTCATATCCATCCTGTCGGTGATGCCATCTAACCATTTCATCCTCTGCCGTCCCCTTCTCCTCCTGTTTTCAATCTTTCCCAGCATCAGGGTCTTTTCCAATGAGTAGTTATTCGCATCAAGTGGCCAAAGTATTGGAGTTTCAGCTTCAGCTTCAGTCCTTCCAATGAATATTCAGGACTGATTTTCTTTAGGATTGACTGGTTGAATCTTCTTGCAGTCCAAGGGACACTCAAGAGTCTTCTCCAACACCACAGTTCAAAAGCATCAATTCTTTGGTGCTCAGCTTTCTTTATGGTCCAACTCTCACATCCATACATGACTACTGGAAAAACCACAGCTTTGGCTAGACGGACCTTTGTCGGCAAAGTAATACCTCTGCTTTTTAATATGCTGTCTAGGTTGGTCATAGCTTTTCTTCCAAGGAGCAAGCATCTTTTAATTTCATGGCTGCAGTCACCATCTGCAGTGATTTTTGGAGCCCCCAAAAATAAAGTTCGACACTGTTTCCACTGTTTCCCCATCTATTGTGATGGGACCATAATCTTAGTTTTCTGAATGTTGAGTTTTAAGCCAGCTTTTTCAAGGGCATCAGGAGATGCATTTCCACTGTGTGTCCAGGAGGCGGCGAGTTGGAAATACTTGGAGACCCAGCACTCCTGTTTTCCACGTCAGCCCCAGCCCTCCAGCCCCAGTGCTCCCAGGCAGCCCTCATTGCTTGCGGGTGCCGTGCCACGGGCTACATCGCCAACTGATGAGGTACGGTGGCCTGGATCCCTCGCTGCAGGGAGCGTCATTGTCTTAAGATCTGAGGCGCTGCGTCTGGAAATAGGCCACCGAGTTTGCGTGGAGGCCACGCCTCTACTGCCTGCTCCAGCCAATGAGTGAGTTGACAGGGGCAGAGGGTAGGACCCAGGGATGAGGGTTGGTTGGGCGGAGAGAGGGAGAAAACTGGCATCTCATCTAAAGACCCTAATCCTATTGGGTCAGGGCCCCACTTTATGACTTTATTGAACCTTAATTACTTCCTTAAAAGTTAGGGCTTCAGCACATCAATTTTTGGAAGACAGTTCAGTTCATAGCACCCACTGTATCCCTTCTAGCATATCTCCAGTAGCGCAGTGAAAGGCAAAAACTTTCACATTCTTTATTTCTTCTGGTGGTTACTCTGTTTCTCTCAAGATACGTCAGCTTTAGGTACTTCTTGTCAACTTCCTGCTCCCTTCCCTTCCCCTTACTTTCAGGCTGCTCTTCGAATTTTAAATACCATGACATCTCATTCTCCGAGTCTTATTCTCTCAACCAGCACTGCCCCCTAGAATGTTCCACAGTGACGAAAATGCTGTCTCTCCATGTCGTCCAATATGGCAGCACTGGGCACACGTGGCCAGTGCGCACTGAAACCGGGGCCAGTGAAACTGGGGCGCTAAAATTTCTTTTCTGGCTAATATAAGTTAAGTTTGGGGCTTCCCCGATGGCTCGGTAAAGAAGCCACCCGCAGTGCGGGAGACTGGAGTTCCGTCCCTGAGTCAGGAAGATCCCCTGGAGAAGGAAATGGCAACCCACTCCAGTATTCTTGCCTGGAGAATCCCATGGACAGAGGAGCCTGGCAGCTGCAGTCTGTGTGGTCACAAAAAGTCGGACACGACTGAGTGACTAACACACACACACACACACACACACACACTCCGTGCTAAACCTTCACTTTGTATGGAAAGAAAACCAGACAGGAAGCTAACTCACCTGGGGTCACCATCAGTCTTAGAACAGACAGCCAAAATCATTTTAAGGCCTCACACCCTATCACATGTACAATAACAGCTAACACACACACACACACAGCACATGAGACAGTGCTGGCTCTGTGCTGGGTGGCTTTGCATGCATTGAAAATTTTTCACAGCTCCATGAAGTCGGTCTTATTATGTTCCCATTTCACAGATAAGGAAACTGAGGCCCAGGAAGACTAAGCAACTTGTCCTAGATTGATAGCTGCTGCTGCTAAGTCACTTCAGTCGTGTCTGACTCTGTAAGACCCCATAGACGGCAGCCCACCAGGCTCCCCCGTCCCTGGGATTCTCCAGGCAAGGACACTGGAGTAGGTTGCCATTTCCTTCTCCAGTGCATGAAAGTGAAAAGTGAAAATGAAGTCGCTTAGTCGTGTCCAACCCTCAGCAACCCCATGGACTGCAGCCTACCCGGCTCCTCTGTCCATGGGATTTTCCAGGCAAGAGTACTGGAGTGGGAGATTGATAGCTACTGAGTGGCAAAGTCAGGCTCCAAATACAGACAGTCTGGCTCCAGAGTCATCTTGGGGAGAGAGCAGCTCCAAGGAAGAGACGCTAGGGTCATCAGAGAAATCCAGAGCAATGCTCTTCCTTTCCTCTTGATCAGTATCTGATCAGGAAAACTGAAACCACTCCAGGCATTTAAGCTAGAGGAAATATAATTAGGGAATTGGACACCAAGAGGCTGGAAAGGCTGGAGGGTAAAAGAGGCATAATCGGGTTACCACTGATTAGTAGTAGCTGCAGGAAGCTGCTAGAATTCTTAGGGTCAGCGTGACAAGAGAATGATGGGGTAGGGAGTTCCCTGGCGGTCAAGTGGTTGGGACTCCATGCTCTCACTGCAGAGGGCCTGGGTCCAATCCCTGATGAAGGAACTAAGATCCTGTACTGCGGTGTCACCTGGAGACTGCGACTGCTCTGTTGCCGAAGTAGGAACCAGGCTGGACTCCTGAAGTCTCAGCTTGGCAGCCCTCCCTCAGGGCACTGCCAAAGGCAAGGGGGAAAAAACTTCTGTGTGTGTGTGTGTGCGTGCGCCAAGTCACTTCAGTATGTCCGTCTCTGTGTGACCCCACGTACTATAGCCCACCAGGCTCCTCTGTCCATGGAATTTTCCAGGCAAGAATACTGGAGTGGATTGTCCCATTACCTCCTCCAGTTTTTATTTTTTTTTCTGCCTTTCAACTGCCAGAAACTAATAGGAAATCAGCTGGCAAAGGAGACAGAGAAATAGTTTGCAGGCTTCTAGCCCCAGATGCAGAGAGGAAGGCATAGGAGCAAGCGTGGGTCTAAGACACATGGACTGTCTTCTTCATGTCCTGGGGCTGTCCTTGAGGGGCGCTGTGAAGCCTTCTGCTGTGTGGGCTGTCACTCTTGCAGGGGACCCAGCCCTCACTTTGCTGCGTCCTCAGAATCACAACCCAACTATCGAGGAGGCTCAGCAGTGAAGAGGAGATGGGACAAGCTGGTAGAGGAGGAGGGGAGACGACTCCTTCCCCCAAGCCCTGCTTAACCCTCCCTTTCTTCCTGGCATGTCCCAGGAATTATCAGAGCAGGCTCTGTGTCTCCCCTGGAAGAAACTCTACTTCACTCTTCCTGACACAGCTCACTTTATCCAGTCTTCTGTCTGTGCTTCTCATACACCTCATGGAGACCTGATGTGTCTTCATGAAGGGCCTTGTTAAGACAAATAGCCAGTGCTCCATGCCAGTGGGCATCTAAGTGCCAAAGCACAGACCATATCTCATGGGAGATGAGCCCCAGGCCTGAAGAGGGAGTGAGTGGATGCATGGGTGTCCCAGAAAGACACAGCTCTCTGGTCTCCCGCCAGGTCTACAGGACATAGGATTGCCTTGTACGGTTGTGCAGGTTTCTCACCGAACAAGGACATCACAACTAAAGGGGGTTCATTTGCATGGAAATCATAGGTTTGTAAACGAATGACAGTTTTCTAGCAAGTGGCAGAAAAGGTCTCTTGTTCTAACCAAATTAATGTAGCAGGACAATTTCTCAGGTGAGTGGAGATCCCCCCAGTGGCTCAGTGGTAAAGAATCCCCCTTCCAGTGTAAGAGACACAGGTGACTTGAGTTCAATCCCTGAACTGGGAGTATCCCTAGAGAAGGAAATGGCAACCCACTCCAGTATTCTCGCCTGGAGAATCCCATGGACAGAGGAGCCTGGTGGGCTGCAGTCCAAGGGATTACAAGGAGTCGGACATGACTGATCAACTGAGCGTGAGCACGGACACAGTAAAGGAGAGTCTTGATCCTTGGTGTGTTGGAGGCCAAGGAAGTAGGAGGGAAAGGAAGGGTCTGTGTGAGGGAACCCCCAAGAATCCCAGAGGAAGACACAAGGTGGAGGGAGGGGCAGTTTGGTGGCATAGACATGAGGTCAGAAAAGGGAGTTGCTTTCAGCAGAAAGATGGATGTACAGCTCAGTGGGGTCTGAGGGGCAGGGAGAACAGAGGTCCCATCAGAGCCTTCAAACCCCTCCATCTCGTCTCCTCACATCTCTTACTCCAACAGCTGCTTCACCAGAAGTGGACGGAAGGTCAGTGTCCACCCAGGGGTATTCAGGTTCGGAGAGGCATAGGACACTGAAGCTGTAGGGAACGGAAGAGCTCTGGGGACACTGGGAGGGGCCCCAGCTGCTCCTGTGGCTTGGCCTGCCCGGACAGTTCTGCTTTCAGAATGATGTTTCTTGGGAAACAGGTGAAGGTCCTCAACAGGCACAAACTTCCGGTTATAAGATGAATTCGTTCTGGGGACCTAATGTATAGTGAGTCCGGGTAACAGCACTGTATGGTACACTTGAAGATGGCTAAGACAGTAGATTTTTAAAAAACTATCTACAATTATTTGGCTGCACCAGGTCTTAGTTGGGGCACGCAGCATCTTTGATTTTTGTTGTGGCACACGGGATCTTTAGTTTTGGCATGTGGGATCTAGTTCCCTGACTAGGGATTGAACCCGGGCCCTTCTGCATTGGGAGTGAGGAATCTTAGCCACTGCACCCCCAGGGAAGTCCCAGGATAGTAGATCTTAAATGCTCTCACCACACATTAAAAAAAACAATGGTACCCATGTGAAGTGAAGGAGGTGTTAGCTAACCTTATAATGAGGCACTCACTTCTCAGTCTATATTGCATATCGAATCATCACTTTGTGCATCTTAAACACAAACTTATATGCTAATTATATCTCAATAAAGCTGGGGAAAAGAAACCCAAATGACACTTCTGTCCTTCCACTCAGCTACCCCAGCTTACAAAAGCAATCTTCATGGTAAAATCTTTTGAAAATTCCCCCCAAAATGGGAAGAAGAAAATAAGTATCATCGAGAATCTTGTAGGGGCTTTCCTGGCAGTCCAGTGGTTAAAACACTGCACTTCCACTGCAGGGGCCACGGGGTTTGATCCCTGGTTGGGGAACTAAGATCCTCCATGGCCAAAAGATAGGGAAAAAAATTACCCAGAATCTCATAAACCAAGTTATTCAGATTGTCACAGGGAGACCTGATCCTTCATGTAGAAAACCCTCACAACCCACCACCTCCTCCTCTCTGGGTTCATCTCTTCACTTTCTGGAATACATCCTTGAAGTTATTTCTACAAGGAAGAGAATACCTAGGTGTGGGAGGATATAATGTGGAGAGGTGCCCTTTAGTCAAGAAAAATACTATATACCAGCAGTAACCAATCAGGAAATTAACAGAAAAATCAGATAAGCTTCCCAAGAGCAATTAAAAAACCAGGAAGTAGCCAAATGAAGAATGCCAGTGAACTTTATGGAGATGGCAAATAAAAACAACTCTGGACTGAGATAACTTTATTCAAAAAGCCCACTTGCAGTAAGGAGAATGCTCTGAGCTCAGAAACATGCAAGCATCTCAGAATCAAACAGAAAAAGTCTTTGCTTGTCTAGGGTAAGAGGGGTTCCCCATAAAGGGGAAGTTGATTAGTTGAGGAAAAGTAACCACTGTGGTTGGCGAAACACTCAGGAAGTGTGTCTTCTTCGGGTCAGCTGTTCTCAGGAGAAGCTGACAAGGGGGCCCGTCCCACTTTTCAGTCCTCAGGAGGTGAGGGAAACTATTTGAGGGCCAGTGGGGAGAAGAGGAGCCAGACTTAAGCTTGCTCAGAGCAAAGCAGAGGGTGAGGGATGAGCTGTGAACACCTGGTTGGACAAAATATTGAAATCTTGTTCAAGGAAGACCTGAATAAATGGCTGACCTATGGGTTTCGCAATACGCCATTGCAATCCACCTCCACGTTCTGAAATGGCCTGCCAGCAAAGTTGATTCTTTATCTCTTTGGTTCATTGAATTCACTATTGTGTCCAGAGACGGTGGAACAGTCTCTGACGTCTAATCAGTTCTTGATACAAATATATTCTTTTAAAACAAATTTTAGGACTTCCCTGGTAGCTCGGGGGTAAAGAATCCACCTGCCAATGCAGGGACCATGGGTTTGATCCCACACGCGGCGGAGCAACTAAGACCAGAAGCCACAACTATTGAGCCTGTGCTCTAGAGCCTGGGAGCGACAACTACGAGCCCACATGCCCTAAGCCTGTGCTCTGCAACAAGCCGCCATATGAGAAGCTTGAGCACCACAACTCAAGAAAAAGCCCGAGGAGCAGCAAAGACCCAGCACAGCCGAAAGTAAATAAATACAATTTTTTTTTTTTTAAATTTAAAGAGAATTCCCGGTGGTCCATTGGTTAGGACTCTGCCAAGGAGGGCCTGGGTTCAATCCCTGGCCCAGGAACTAAATTCCTTAAGCCAAGTGGAGCAGCAATATATATATATATTTAAATGGAGCTATAATTAACATAGAATACTATATGAGATTGTGTTGTAACTATGATAATTTGATCCACAATGATCTGTACCTACAATTACACATTGCAGTATGATTACTACCACTATCTTGGAGCACCTCCATCGCATTATGTAATTATCATTTCTTTCCTTGTGGTGAATAAAAATATTAATATATTCACTGTAAAAGGCCACCAGTGCCTGGTCCCACCCTCCAGTCCACAGGTCCTGGTGGCGCGGCTCCAGAGTGGGGCTGAAGCATTAATGTTTGTCTTAACAAAGTTCCTGGATGATTCGTATTAGAACCACTGATCTAATCACAAGTGCAGAGGCCACTGGCCAGCTCTGTCTCTTTAAAAAGGATTTGTTTTCTCTGCTCTGACCCTTTCTGGTATTTAATTTCTCCCCCTCTCTCAATCTGCCTAAACCATCTCACCAGCCAAGAATGTGAGTAATGTGTTTCAAATAATTTCAGTTCCCATTTAAGCCCATTTAATGCTTGTTCACTGCCAGCAGGCAGACTATCTTTTAGACTATCAGCCTATTTGAACTCCCTCCCCTAGTTTAACCCCCAATCTGCCTCTCCCTCCATAAAATCCAAGCTCTTCCCAGTGGGAGATGAAGGAGCAGAGGGCAAGAGGGGCCTGGCCCAGCAGGTGTTGTAGTCATGGTTTTGGTAGGGGGGGCAATGGAAAGCTGTGGAAGGTCTTCCCCCTCATGGGAGGTTTTAAGCTGGGAGAGACATCACTAGATGCTCATTTAAAACACCTGGGGAATTCCCAGGTTGTCCAGTGGTTAAGACTCCCTGTTTCCAGTGCAGCATGCTGGAGTTCAGTCCTTGATTGGGGAGCTAAGATCCCACATATGTGATGAGGGGGAAAAAAAAAAAGAGGAATCCTACAAAAGTGACTTAACTGGGTGGTTTGGGCTCGGGGTCTCCCATGACCTTGGGCTGGGGCTGGGATCACCCAAAGATTTGATGGGGGATGGAGGGTTCACTTCCAATTAAGTTCACTTGTGTGGCTGGCATGCTGTTGCTGGATGTTTGCAGGGAGCCTCAGTTCCTCTCCACTTGAGCCTCTCCACAAGGCTGCTTGAGTATCCTTGAAATGTAGTAGCTGGTTTCCCACAGAAAAGGTGATTCAAGAGAACAAGGTGGAAGTCATAATGGACCTAAAATATCCAGTCTTGGAAGTCACACTGTCACTTCCACAGCAGTCAACTGGTTACACAGACCAGTCCTGATTTGATGTGGGGAGTGACTACATACAAAATGTGAAAATCATTGGGGTCATCTATTCTTTTAAATTTGCTTGGCTGCAAGAGGTCCCAATTGTGGCATATGGGATCTCATTCCCTGACCAGGGATTGAACCTGCGTCCCCTGCATTGCAGCGCCGATTCTTAACCGCTAGACCCCATGGAGGTTCTGTGTGTTTCTCTTCATTAGATGCACTTCGTAACCTGCATCTTGTAACGTGTTCAAAATAAATAATATCTTTAAATTAAAAAAGTTATGCCGTGGGAAAATATTCAATGCCACTGGTCAGTGTTCATTATTGACTGTTACATGAAAAAAATTAAGTTGTCAAACGGCAATCTTTTACACCTGTCTAGAATAAAGACGGGGTAGGAATACAACAAAATATTACCAGCAACCGCTCATTGGTGGGATCAGTGATGAATTTTACTTTCTCCTTTGGAGTCTTCGAGATTTTGCAAACGTTCTACATTAAGTACCACGAGTTTTGATTTTTTGGTCGTTAAAATTAAATGTTATTAATAAAAACTACAAGTCCCGACAGACATTGCGCCTCCTACTTCTGAAGACAGGCCTTCCCCCGATGCAATGAACGCTGGGATTCGCAGTCTATCCCCGAAGCAAGGTGGGACGCACAATACCGGCACAGATGACAGAGGAGGGATCACCACCATTTCGACCAGTGGACAGTGCTTACTGGTCCTGAGTGGCGCATGGACAACCAATAGATAAGCGGCTCAGCCTGAGTGACGTGTACTTCATCCTACGGGCGGCCCATGGGGCGGGGCGGGCCTCGGCGGCCGTAGTGCGAACCATGGGAGGCGGCTGGTGGTGGGCTCGAGCCGCCCGCCTTGCCCGACTCCGCTTCCGGGGGGCGCTGCTGCCGCCTCCGCGGCCCCGGAGCGGGGGCGCCCGGGGATCCTTTGCCCCTGGCCACGGCCCCCGCGCTGGGGCTTCGCCGCCGCCCGTGTCCGAGCTGGACCGCGCAGACGCCTGGCTCCTCCGGAAGGCTCATGAGACAGGTCTGGGGCTGGAGCTGGGGTCAGCCTGGATGGGAGATGGGGTTCCCCCTAGCCAACCTGCCCGCGCGCACAAGTGGAGGATGGGGGTGGGATTTCTGCTGGAAACGGGGCCCGAGCTTAGGAGGGAGAAGGGCTTCCGTGTAAGCTCAGGGAAGCGGCTGGCCGTAGGAGCGCAGTCTGTGTGCACAGGAGAAGGGCTTGCGGATGGGACGGTGGGTCTGGTTTATGGGGTGCAGTAGGAATCGGAGAGGTTGGTCGGGCCAGGACAGGGAGCCTTATCCAACTGCGCTGTCTAGATGGGAGAGGCTTCCAAAGAGGGATATGGGCGGGGGAGTTGAATGCAAGAGAGGGGCCTGGTTGGAGGGGCCAGTTCAGGTTAGGGGACCACTCTGCATAAGGCGGGAGCGTAGAGCCCCACAGAAAAGGAGGGAAGTTCCGGATTGGAAGAGGGAACAACCAATAGAAGAAAACTTCTCGACTGATTGGAGGGCGTGGTGCCCCCTGGTTGTAGGGGGCGGGGCTTCACGTGGGCATTGGCGGTCCTGATAGGAGAGGAGGTCTTCTAGGTACAGGATGGGATGGGGTGGGGGGATTGTAACCCGACCAGTCCCGGCTAGTGGCACACCAGAGACTTGAATGGATGTGAATGACATCGAGGAGGAGCATACCCACTAGCAGTGAGGTTTCAGAAAGCTGAAGGGGAGGCTGGAGAGAGGCCTGGGAAAGTAGGGGGGTAACGATTTGTTGGGGGATCTGAGAAAGAAGTGGGGCAGGGCGAGCCCATGGGGATACGCGTGGCAACGACGTTGACCCAGATGACCTCTTGGGATCTCTCTGTCCTCAGATTTGTTGTTGTTCAGTCGCTCAATCATGTCTGACTCTTTGCGACCCTTTGGGACTGCCAGCTGGCCAGGCTTCCCTGTCCTTCACCGTCTCCCCAAGCTTGCTCAAACTCATGTCCTTTGAGTCAGTGATGCCATCCAACCATCTCATCCTAATTTGTTGGGGGATCTGAGAAAGAAGTGGGGCAGGGCGAGCCCATGGGGATACGCGTGGCAACGACGTTGACCCAGATGACCTCTTGGGATCTCTCTGTCCTCAGATTTGTTGTTGTTCAGTCGCTCAATCATGTCTGACTCTTTGCGACCCTTTGGGACTGCCAGCTGGCCAGGCTTCCCTGTCCTTCACCGTCTCCCCAAGCTTGCTCAAACTCATGTCCTTTGAGTCAGTGATGCCATCCAACCATCTCATCCTCTGTCACCCCCTTCTCCTCCTGCCCTCAATGTTTCACAGCATCAGCTCCTCAGATACAGGTTCTGCAATTTTGATCCTAAATCCTCTTCAACTCGTGTCTTGCATCTTTGGTGTTGCAAAGTTTGGGGCGGGGAGGGACTCAGAGATGGAGATGTGAGAGGGTTTTGGGCAGATAGACTTTGGTAGGTGGGCCGCCCGGAAAACGTGGGGATTTAGGGCCACACAGGGTCGTCGGATGAAGAGGCACCCCTCGGTTGGGCTAGGGGGTTGGGGACAGGGTTTGGGCTGACGCTGACTTTTCTGCCCTGCTGCCACCCCCAGCCTTCCTCTCGTGGTTCCGCAATGGCCTCCTGGCATCGGGCATCGGGGTTATCTCCTTCATGCAGAGTGACATGGGCCGGGAGGCCGCCTATGGTGAGTGTAGACCCCCTGCACCCCGCAAGTTAGACTCTGTCTGCCCCACCCAGGCACCCCCCACCC
>SJYR01000927.1:291866-302691 GCA_006410655.1 Kobus ellipsiprymnus
AATTAAGGAGGAAGGAGAGAAGAGGAGCTCCATGGCCACAGAGCAGGAGCAGGCGTTTAATTCACAGGGGCCGAGAGCCCTGCCCCCTGTCCCCTTGGGGTCCCCACCGGTCCTCCCTGTCTGGCCACGTGGAGGGCTGTCCCAGTCCTCAGTCCCCCTTCCGCTGCACCCTGGTGCCCAGGGCCCCCGGGTAGGGCAGGCCCAGGGCCGGGTAGAAGGCCTCCGGGAGGGCAGGGCCCGGGCCCAGCCTCTGCAGGTGTGGGTACGCCAGGCCCAGCTCGGCAGGGCCGTAGCGGATGGTGCCTGGTGCACACAGGCCCCGCAGGACTGGGGGCAGGAAGCTGGTGTGCAGGAGGGAAGGCGGGGGGTCCCCAGGAGGTGCCAGGCCCCACGGCCCCACCAAGTCCTGCTTCAGGGCCCCCGCCCGGATAACGGACGTGAACTCGGGCCTCGTTGGGGCTAGGTGGCCCGACGGCTCCTCGTCCTCACTGTCCTCTGGGTCTTCTGTCTCCCCGGGGGCGGGCTCCACTTTGATGGGTTTGCCCCGGGGCTCGGGGACCTCGTCCTCCTCCGGGGGGGCGGCCTGCTTCCCTTCCACTGGAGGCTCTGGCTCTGCAAGAGGAAGATTCGGAAGGGTGCCATCCTACTCATCCCCAGCCCTCAGCCTTCCAACCTGTAGAATGGGGCCACGCTCCATGGTCCAGACCCGTGGGTCTCCGCTGGGGTGGTTTTGTCTGGAGGCATTTTTGGTCATCACAACTGGGGAGGAGGGTGCGCCTGGATCCGAGGGGGTGGATGTCAGGGATGCTGCTAAGTACCGTACAGTGGGGCAGGCTGGCCCCTACCACAAAGTGTGACCAGGCCCCAGAGGCCCCAGTCTGGACCCAGGCCATCCAATGGGACCTCCCGTGAGGATGAACGTGCTCCATATCTGCACTGGCCACCTATGGCTACTGAGTTCTTCAAATGCGGGGAGTACGACTAAGGAAATGGAACTGAAACTATTTATGATGATTTTGTGCCATACCGCGTGGCCTGTGGGGTTCCCCAAGCGGGTATTAAACCTAGGCCGGAAAGTCCTAACTCCTGGAACTCCTGGAATTTGAACTGTACTTTTACTGTTAATAGCCTCCACACTGGACAGCACAGGTCCCAGAGGCCGCTCAGGGCCTCCCAGGGGCTGGGCTGGGAGGTAGGGCTCACCTGTGGGCTCTGGCTCCGGGCTGGACACGTCCTCATGGGCCACACTGGCCGGAAGCTGGAAGGCGTCCAGAGGTGTCTCCTCCCCCTCGGCTTGGCTGGGACAAGACATGAAACTGGGGGCTAGGGGCCGAGGCCACCCAGCCTCTGGGGAAGAGAGCCTTCCTCCTGCCCACCAGTCTTTTGAGTAGAGACTTCCCCTCCCCCTCTGAGAGCAGGCACCTACCCCCACTGCAGTGAGTGGGGACCCCCCCTACCCGAGGCACTCAGGCCTCATCATTGGACCCCAGATTCCAAGTTGGTGTCTAGACCAGCTTGGCCCTGTCTTCTGAGGCCAAACCTCTGCAGCCTGTGGAAGCCTGGATGTCACCCTAAGTATCCCCTTGGGCACCGCATCCTCATCTGACCTCAGCATCCTTCCAAACCTGCTGCTCCTCCCAGAGACCCAGGCCCAGGCCCTGCGAAGCCAGAGATGGCTGCCACCCCTCTCCACCCATGCTGCCTGGCATCTCCCTGTCCCTAGGCTCCCAGCCCATCTTGTCCCACAGACAGACCTCCATCTTCATGGCAGCCAGAGGGTCCTTTCACAAAGCCGATTTGCCTCCAGCTCTAAACCCTCTCCCAGCTCCCCAGTGCCCCACCACCATCCTCAGCTTTGTTTCTGGGGACTCTACTCCAGCCCAGAGCACTCGCTCCCTTTGGTTCCTCAGCTGGGTCAGCCGGGACACTGAGCCTTGCCTGTACTCGGCGCAGAATGTCCTCCCTACCTCTAGTTTCTTTCCATCAGTTGTTCTGGCCCTCTCCTGGATATTGCCTGCCATGACCCGCCAGTGCCCCAGAATCCACTTAGGCCTGAGGCCACTTGGCATCTGTGTTTCTCCCTAGAAGAGACCATCACTTCCTCTCTGCCTCCTGCAACCAAGGTCTCTTCTCCTCCAGGCCTTCACTCTCAATGGACTCCATTCCCCTTCATGTTTTTACCGCCTCACCCCCCTAGACTTGTCTAGCAACCCTCCCTGAGAGCTCCCACCCAAAGGTGGGAAGAGCTGGCAGAATCTTCTGGAAGGAGTTCTGAGCTCATGGGGAGAGGGGGTGGGCAACCCTCACCTGAGCACATGGCTGACCCAGAGCACGTGACGCTCTCCAGGGCTCTTCCCACTCACGGCCACGGTGGCCACGGACTGCAGCCACACGAAGCCCCCGGCACGCTGCAGCCAACGGTAGTAACCGGTCATCACCTGGCCCTTGTCCAGCACTGGGCCCAGCCCAGGGACCAGGAGAGACCGGAAGGGATGGGGTGGGGTGGGATGGACAGAGAGAGAGACAGACAGGTGGACAGGGAGACAGGGGCAGAGAGGGGGCGGGTGACAGGGAAGCAGGAAGGGTGAGATGGTAGGGAAAAGAGAAAGGCAGAGCACAGGGAGGGGACAGAGAGAACCCAAGTCAGAAAGACTGAGAGGGACTCTGGCATCGAGGCCCCCGGAGTTTGAAGGCTGGGTCAGAGAGACCCCAGTCCCCGTAAATCCCATCCCCCGCCCAATTCCTGAGACTTTGCTCAGGGACGAGACGACTCCCTTGCTGCTCGTCCTGTGATGAGCTGGCAGCAGGAGAGACTATGGTCAGCCTCAAAGAAGGACTTCCAGGGAGCAGGGCGGTGGGGTGCTCAGGTCTAGGGTAAGGGGTTCTCACGGTCCAGGTGGCTTTGGCGGATCCTGGTTGCATCCTGTCCATGGACAAACTGGTAGCAGCTGCGGCCCACTAGCTCTGAGGGCCCCAGGTCCATGTGGTCGCTGACCCTGAGGGTAGGGACCAACAGAGAGGTGGGGAGAAGGGGTCCATGACCATGCGATGGGGAGAAGGGGGCAGGGTTGGTTCCGGAGTCACTCAGTGCCCCAACCCTGGCTCTGGAGTGCTCTGGGCTTAGTTTTTCCCCCTTAAAATGGGCGGGAAAATATTTAAAATAATAGTGTCCCCGTCTAGGGCGGCTATGGGCATTCAAGCAGATGGCATTCCTGGGTGTGGGTTGGCCCCGGGCACTCCAGAGACCCTGAATTGTGGAAACGATTTCGCTATTTATTGATAATTTCCCTCCCACTGCCTGGTGCAGGAAACAAAGTGGATGAGAGACCAGTGAGGCAGAAAGAAATAGGATCAAGAACAGCTGAGCTCTGCAGGAGGGTTTCGCGAAGGGAGGATTTGGCCTGGGAACGGAACACGGCCCCGCCTCCACCCCACAAGCCCCGCCCCAAGGCCACGTTTCGTCCCCGTAGGCCCCGCCCCATCCCCGCAGGTCCCGCCTTCACTCCTCTTCTAGGCGGTCCTCCGGGTCTCCCCAGGGCTGCAGCCTCCTGACCCCTGGCCTCTCTGACTCCCCGCCCACCTCCCTCTCCCGTGCGCCCCCATCGGCCCACCTCTGACCCCAACCCCGGTACCTGCTCTCACAAGCAAGGATGGTGAGACCCAGGCTGAGTCGGAAGACGATCATGTGTCCGTGCAGCGGCAGCTCAGCCAGTGGAGCTGGCGGCAACGTGTGGCCGAGGGCCACGAGGCCCAGGGCGCGGGCCCGAAGGCGGCCGGTCACGTGGATAACCTGTGTCGGAGGCGGGGGCAAGGCGGGGCCCTTGGGGCGCGGGGACCACAACCTGGCCACAGAGCCTGGCTCTGACTGTCGTCCCCAGGCCCTGGGGCCCCGGGAAATTGCTGGCAGGAACACAGGGTGGGGGAGGGGACGCGGGAGACAGACGCTGGGCGCGGAGTGCTCACACCCACCTTGTACCCCGAGGCCTTGACATGCAGCCCCCTCTTGGTGAGGGTGGATTTCATGCGGATGAAGAAGGAGCGCTCCTGGACCCGGGAGGACGGAGATACCTCGGTGGGGCTGGCCTCTGGGGCGGAGCGTGAAGGAAGGTTATGGGGTCCGGAAGCGGACACACACAGGCCACCCCCGCCCTCTGCAGACAGAGGGTCATGACCACAATCACTGTGACACACCCGATGGCTCTGCAAGCCCGCTGACACCGTATACTAGGCTCCCCTCCTCACCAGCAGCCAGACCCCTCTTTCTAAAGCTCGGATCTGACCCTATACCTCTGCTCTGAGCCTGCCATGGCTCCCTAGTACCCTTGGGAGAAAGCCCAGCTCCTCACCATGGCCTAAGACTGGCAAGCATTGCCTTCTAATGACATCATCTCTACCCACAACCTCCAGGTCTCAGTTCAGACATCTTCACCTCCAGGAAGTCCTCCCTGACCCCCAGGCTGGGTCAGCTGCCCCTCTGGGGTCTCTCCTACCCCAGCCCTGCCCACTCTGGGTCATCACTGCCTGGGGACCATTCAGTCTCCTCCACTGGACTGTGAGCCTCGGGAGGGTGGGGCTGGGGCTCTAGCCACTGCTGTGTCTCCAGCCCTACCCCACAAAGGGCTGAGCACAGAGTGGGGGCTCTGGCTATCGGAACAAATAAGCCTCACAAATAGAGATTATTCTATAAACCCCGTGAAGCAGTCTTATAAATAGGCTCACACCCAGATAACTCTGTCTGGGCCTCAAACTCAGGTGTAAATATAATCACGCTTGCCAAAAGTCCCACACGTGTCACAAACATCTCCCAAGCTTTCAAGCACTGCTGATAGTTCACATGATTTTCCTTTAAAGCAAACCCCATACAAGAAAAGCCTATTTACGAGAAAGACAACCTCAGTCCCCCAATATCTCAGAGCTAAAAGAAACTTGCAGGGTAGTCTCCAACACCCTCCCTCCCCAACACGGAGTGGAATTTTCCACTGGAGAGAAGGGTTAGAAGCACAGACCCTGCAGTCAGACAAACCTGGGCCAGAGTCCAGCTCAACCACTTACATCTGTGTGACCTGAGACACAACTCAGCCTCTCTGTGCCCCAGCCAGGTTCCTCCTTTGTAACATGGAGATCATCAGTTTCTGCTTCCTGAGTTTGTGGTTGGGATTTAATAAAATTATGTCCCTAAGGACAGGCCACGTGTAAATGCCCAATAAGCACGCATTGTAAATAATAATAACAACCCGCAGGCACCCGCCTCCACTCTGCAGTCAGAGGGGGTCTTTCTAAAGCTCCAATCTTGGGGATTCGGGCATGCTTAGGGAGCTTAGGTAATTTTAGGGAGCCACGTCTCACTGCTTCAATTTAGACTCTGACTCATTCTACAAAAACTTGCTTTGCACAACTCTTAACAAGAGTGTTTTTGTTTAAAGAAGACATATTTGGAGACATTGTACCCAGTGTCCCTCAGGCCTCTTTTTTGGGGGGTCCTGGGAATTACCGATCTCAGGCGTATCCGCAAGCGAAGAGGAAGATGAGGAGGAGGAGGAAGAGGAGGGGACGGAAGGCGGGGTGGGGGGTCCGGGGGACGCAGCCCCAGTTGCTCCAGCACCTCGGAGTGGTCCCCAGGATGGATGTAGTCGAAGACGCTGCTGCCCGTCAGCTCCACCTACCGGCGAAGGCGGGGAGTGCAGGGGACCGGTGAGGGGAGCGCCGTCGCTAGCCCGCCTTACAAACAGGTGTGTCTCATGCCAGTCTTGTGTTTTCATTAGAAAAATAAAAATTACTTAAACTTTTCAAAAGGAGAACATAAACTTAGGCTCTTCCCGTGCCCTGTCACTTCAAACCCAGAGGTTATTACGGATTTTCTGCCCCTACCTCCGCCATGAAGAAGCTCGGGGGAGGGGACTTCCCCGGTTGTCCAGTAGCTGAGACTGCGCACCCAATGCGGGGCACCCAGGTTCGTTCCCTGGTCAGGGAACTAGATCCCACGTGCCACAGCTAAGACCCAGTGCAACCAAATCAAATAAAATAAAAGAAGCTGGGGGAGGGGTTTGGAACGGGGGTGTCGTAGCCTCTGTTTACCCAGTTCCTGCTTACTCACTCTCATCCCCATACAGCAAACAACTGCGCCCTGAAATGACTCACAGGATGTCCCAGCAGGAATGGAAATCAGGACACAAGCAGTGGAATGGCTTTCAAACTCTTTAAAGTGTTAGAACCTTTTAATTAGACTTTTTCATTCAGTTCAACCCTCAGATTTCTCCAAGCGGCTCCTCATCTCCACACGGTCCCAGAGCCGGCAGCCACCTTCTCCCTGTGTGTTACTCCGGAGTCCTCCCTGGTTTTCTTTCCTTCAGTCCTCACACACATACCCCTCCATAAGGTACTGCTCGGACCATGGCCCTCCTCTGCTTAGAAACCTCCCATGCTCCCACTGCCCCTGGGTTTGGGGGTCACATGCTTCCCTCTATTCTCATTAAGACCCCCCCCCCACAAGCTTCCAGCCTTCCCTCCACTCGTATCCTTCCCTTCCTCTTGTCCATATTCCCCGTTCAAGGTCTTCCTCTTCCAGGAACCTCCCTCCAACAACTCACTGAAGAGCTGCTCACAAAAGCCAAAAACCAACGCACTGAATTTTCTAAATCTGCCATTTGTTAAAATCTCTGTAAAAACGCTAAAAGTTGGCAGCAATTTGCATTGATTGGATTGGCAAGACCTAAGATGCCGCAAGGAGCCAGGACTCCAGGGATGGGGGCTTTGGGCCTTTCCCTCTCAGACACCAACTTCAGGAGCTGGAGCAGAAAACAGTGGGTTGCAATCAAGGCAAAACGCAAACCAGTCAACTAAGATGTCCCCCCAAATCCTCCCAGCTGGCAAAACCTGAGTCCTCCCAATACGAATGGCTGGAATCCTTTACAAGAGTTAAGAATAGGGCTTCTTCCCTCGTGGCTCAGTGGTAAAGAATCTGCCTGCCAATGCAGGAGACTCAGGTTCGATCCCCGGTCCAAGAAGATCCCACATGCTGCAAAGCAGGTAAGCCTGTGCACCACAGCCTGTACTATTCACCATAGGTTCACCACAACTATTGAGCCTAGGCTCTACAGCCTGAGGATCACGGCTACTGAGCTCCACACGCCTTGGACCCTCTGCTCCACAAGGGAAGCCACCGCCAGAAGCCCGTGCAGCACAACTAGAGAGTAAGCCCCGCTCTCCACAACTAGGGGAAAGCCCAGACATGAAGACCCAGCACGGCCAAAAATAAATAAGCAAGTAAAGTTATGTGTTAAAAGTGTTAAGAAGAAACACATTTTGGTAAATATCAGTACATTTGGTGACCACTCACAGGCAAACTTAGCTTTCTGCTGATTTGCTTTCTTCAAATCGACCTATTACTTTAAAAACCCTCCTCTGCATTTGGTGTCATGTTGGGTCCCAAGGTACACTCTTTGAGACCCTAGGAGCCCATCCTTTTTTTTTTTTTTTTCTGCTGGTTTGGTGAGGCCAGGAGAGAGGAGGGTGGGCAACGGAGATGGCAGCTGAGCTGGGCCAGGCAGCCTGCTGCGGGCCCCTTACCTGTGAGAGGCCCAGATAAATGGAGACTGTCTCTGAGATGTAGAGAAACTTCCCTTCCTGGTTCAAGGCAAACACGAAGCCATCCAGGGACTAGAGTGGGGAGAGAAAGGGGGAGCGTGGGGAGAGGAGGACACGGCATCTATAAGAGGTTCTGAAATCTGGATCTCTGCTTGCGATGGGTTAATCAGGGGTAAAGAGTTTCAGCGGCCCTAGGGAGGAGGAGGAAGAAAGGGGTGCCCCAGCAGCCTGCCTCCCAGTTTGGGGCTCTCCCCAGGCTGAGGCTGGAGAGGAGAGTACCTTTCTCCCAAGTCAGCCACCAGGTGGCAGCAAGGAGCAGCAGGCGGGGAAGGGGCCTCACCTGCAGGATGTGTCCGCCCAGGTGCTGCTCAAAGACTTCGGAGACCAGCGCCACGGGACCCCTGCGGCCTGGGGCTGGGGGGAGAGTGAGGGGTAAGGCTAGAGCCTGCTGGTTTGACCCCTGGCCTCTGGGAAGACCCCCAGGGAAGCAGACTACATATCTCCCTCTCTTGTCCCCAGTCTTGAGGCACTGGGAGGCCTTGTCAGGGAGAGACCCAGGGTGTGAGGAGGGGCAGACTGAGACACACAGAGACAGAGAGACACCAGGAGATACAGAAAGGGGTTCATTCACCCATTCGCCCATTCAGTCCTCCAGCAAACGCCCTGAGCATCTGCCCTTCACTGGAGACAGAGTGGGAGGTGACCAGGACACCCACCCCTGCCCTCACAGGGCACCCAAGTCAGGGCAGATATCAATGAGCAAGAAACTAACAAATACAGAACTCTCATTTGTGACCAGTGCTAGGGAGAATTGAATAGGTGGCATGAAATAAGGAAAAATGGAGTAGGGCCTGTTGAAGGAGGGGACTTGGAGCTCAGACCTGAAGGATGAGAATGCAGCAGAAAGGAACCGGGAAAAAAGAGAGAGAGATAGGGACATAGAGAGACATTGAGAGACAAAGACACAAATAGATGGACAGAGACACAAAGGAATAGAGAAAGAGATGAGGATATTACAACTCAACAACAAAAGGATGAGGAGTCCAGTTAAAAAATGGGCCAAATCAGGAAACTCAAACAGGGGCTCTGTATCAACCTAGAGGGGTGGGATGGGAAGGGAGATGGGAGGGAGGTTCAAAAGGGAGGGGATATATGTACACCTATGGCTGATTCATGTTGAGGTTTGACAGAAAACAACAGAATTCTGTAAAGCAATTATCTTTAATAATAAAAAAAATTTTTTTTAATGGGCCAAAGAGGAATTCCCTGGTAGTCCTGGTAGTTTGGACTCAGCGCTTTCACTGCTGAGGGTCTGGCTTTGATGCCTGGTCAAGGAACTAAGATTCTGCAAGCTGCACAGCACAGCCAAAATAAAAATCGGGTAAAGGATTTGAATAGACAGTCATCCAAAGACGATACACAAACGGCCGACAAGCACATGAAAAGATGTTCAGCATCGTTAGTCATTAGCAAAATGCAAATGAAAACCACAATGAGAGATCATTTCACACCCACTAGGATGGCTGGAATTTAAAAAAAGAAAAAGAAAAGAAGTGTTGGCGAGCAAGTGGAGAAATCGGAAGCCCTGTGTGTTGCTGGTGGGAATGGGAAACAGTTCAGCCAGTCTGGAAAAACAGTTTGGCGATTCTTCAATAAGTTAAAGATACAATTACCATTTGTTGCTTAGCTGCTCAGTCATTTCAGTCTTTTGCAACCCTGGACTGTAGCCCTCCAGGCTCCTCTGTCCATGGGATTTCCCAGGCAAGAATATTGGAGTGGGTTGGGGACCCTCGAGATCACTGACTCCCCAATCTGGGCACAGGCCCCTTGGGGAGTTGTTCTCTGCAAGGTCCAGCCTGGATGTCTGGAGCCCTCTGCTCTTGACTGTTGGGGGGATGGACGGCCTTTTCTTCCCCAAAGAATGACCGTATAACCCAGCGATTGCACTCCTAGGTACATATCCCAAAGAACGGAAAACAGGTGCTCTAACAAATACTTGGACGTGAATGTTTATAGCAGTACTATTCCTAATAGCCAAAAGGTGGAAACAGTGCAAATGTCTACTAACTGCTGAATGAATAAGTAAAACGTGCTAAATTCATACAGTGGAAAGTCATTCGGCCATAAAAACAAATGGAGTCCCAATCCACGCTGAACAGAAAGCAACTTTGAGAACAATTATGCTAAGTGAAAGCAACCGAACACACGAAGCTACATAGTGTAGGATTCCATTTATACGAAACATCCAGAACAGGCAAATCCAGGGACAAGAAGCAGATTAGTGGTCACCAGGGGCTAGAGGGAGGGGCGGGAGAAGCTGGGAGAGACTGTGAACCGTACAGGGCTTTAGGAGAGTAACGAACACGAACCAGATAGACATGCTGGCTGCACACTGTAAAATGGTGAATGTCATGTTACATACATTTTACCCCAATAAAATTTTTAAAAAGAGAGATAGAGCGATATATAGACACAGAAACTGAGAGAGAGATAGACAAAGACAGAGAGACGTGATGAGATGGAAGGACAGGGACTTCCCCTGAGGTCCGGTGGATAAGACTGCCCATGTCCAATGCAGGCAGCATGGGATCGATCCTAGGACCCCGCAGGCCACCACCAGCACAGAATATTTTAAAAATAAACATAAAGAGACGGAGGGACGGAGGGAAAGAAGTGCACAGAGAGACATACAGGGAAAGTGGCAGGAAGATACAGATGGTGAAGGAGACGGAGGCAGAGACACAGGCCGTCCATCCCCCCAACAGTCAAGAGCAGAGGGCTCCAGACATCCAGGCTGGACCTTGCAGAGAACAACTCCCCAAGGGGCCTGTGCCCAGACTGGGGAGTCAGTGACCTCAGGGGTCCCCAAGCACCCGGCTCCTGCCGGCCTGAGGATGCAGGTCTGGTGTCAGTCACTGTCCTCCCCAGGGACCAGTGCCTTCACTTCTCTGTGCCTCAGTTTCTTCCTCTGTCAAATGGGTTTGCTAAGAGGACTGGCTGATCCGTTAGGGCATGTTGAGCATTCATTCCGCCTAGGGAACAGAGAGGGGCTACCAGGGGCGGGCACGCAGCAGGTGCTTCCGAAACAACCTGGGATCAGTATTAATAGCCTGATTACTATTGTGATTTCCAGACCATCAAAACACCAGGCGGCGGAACGCCACCCCCTCCCCCCCATCAGGACGCAGCCCCCAAGCTCCACCCCAGCTTGGCCACACCTCCTCCCTCCAGGAGCGACCCC
>SJYR01000927.1:312443-440070 GCA_006410655.1 Kobus ellipsiprymnus
GCCCAGCAGCCGCCCCTGCCACCACCACCCCCCCCCCCAACCCCCGCCTCATAAGACCAGGATTTGACATCTAGACCTCCCAGGGACTGGGACACAGGTGTCCAAGGAACTTCAGAGATCAGGATCCTGGGGTCTTAGTTCCACCACTACTCCCACAGGAACCCTAACATTGGAGCTTCCCATTAGACCATAAATGGGAACTAAGGGATTATAGTACCTCCCATAGAGATCTGGAGACCCAGGTGACCGAGCCAGTTCTTTTCCACTCTGGTAGAAAATACAAAACTTCTCCCTCCCAAGCACCTTCTGCAGCCTGGCATGGGGGTTTCCAGGTGCTTAAGTGCTCCCAGGGGGCTTCCCAGGTGACTCAGTAGTAAAGAACCCGCCTGCCAATGCAGGAGACATGAGAGACTCGGGTTCAATCCCGGGGTTGGGAAGATCCTCTGGAGGAGAGTATGGCAACCCACTCCAGTATTCTTGCCTGGAGGATCCCACGGACAGAGGAGCATGGCAGGCTACAGTCCATGTGGTCGAGAAGAGTGGGACCAACTGAACATGTGAGCATGAAGTGCTCCTAGGAGACCACAGTGCAATTGATGAAGTTGGGCCGGGAGTCTTAGGGGAGGTGGGGGGGCAGGGCTGGCAGAGAGCTAGGGTCTTCCTCAGTTTGGACAGAGGAACCAAGGCACACACCTCTGCACCCTCATGTACATGGGCTGATAGAAACACTTTTTTAAAAAAATTATTTTTAATGTTCATTTAAAGAAGGCTGAGCACCAAAGAGTTGATGCTTTCGAACTGTGGTGCTAGAGAAGACTCTTGAGAGTCCTTTGGACTGCAAGGGGATCAAACCAGTCAATCCTAAAGGAGATCAACCTTGAATAAGGTTGGTCAATCTTGAATATTCACTGCAAGAACTGATGCTGAAGCTCCAATACTTTGGCCACCTGATGCAAAGAGCCAACTCACTGGAAAAGACCCTGATGCTGGGAAAGATTGAAGGCAGGAGGAGAAGGGGACGACAGAGGATGAGATGGTTGGATGGCATCATCAGGTCAAGGGACATGAATCTGGGCAAACTCTGAGATGGTGAAGGACTGGGAAGCCTGGCATGCTGCAGTCCTTGGGGTTGCAAAGAGTCAGACATAACTGAGTGCCCGGACAACAATTGAACAACAATACAAAATTTATTTATTTAGTTTATTTTTGTCTGTGCTGGGTCTTCATTGCTGCACTCAGGCTTTCTCTAGTTGTGCTGAGCAGGGGCTACTCTCTCTCTAGTTGCAGTGCATGGGCTTCTTGCGGTGGGTGGCTTCCCTTGTTGTGGGGCACAGGATTAGTTGCTCCAAGATATGTGGGAGGCGCCATAATCCCTTAGCGCTCATTTATGGGCCAATGGGAAACTCTGATGTCGGGGTTCCCATTGGAGCAGTGGTGGAGCTAAGACACCAGGATCCTGGTCACTGAAGTTCCTTGGATACCTGTACCCCAGTCCTTGGGAGGTCTGGATGTTCAATCAGGATAACCACACTGAACAATTTGAGAGCTCATCTTTTATGTGTGACATAGGCACTCGTTCCTGAGACCATCACAGGGGGTCTGTGAGGTCAAATTTTCACACCGAGCAAGACATTTTCTGCCTTTCCACTTCCTTCTCCATGAGTGTCCGGTGGTGGGGGAGGTTTCAGAGGCTCCCTGGCCTGTGATATCACAGCAGACCCCAGGCATAAGCAGCAGGAGTGTCCAGCTGTTTTCTGTGAGGCTAGACTTTAAGGAGCTTTGCAAAAGTGTAAAATAATGACACTCCTTTCACTAAAATTTTTCTTAAAATAGGTTATTTATGTTAGTCTGTAATGTATTTATTATTGCTATTTAAAAATGCCTTTTGAATCCTTTTCAAGGATTTCCAGTTTTATTCCGATATGACTTAGGAAACAGAAATAAAAGCTCTTTGGTCTTCCCTAAAAATGTAAGTGAAGTGAAGTGAAGTGAAGTCGCTCAGTGGTGTCCGACTCTTTGCGACCCCATGGACTGCAGCCTACCAGGCTTCTCAGTCCATGGGATTTTCCAGGCAAGAATACTGGAGTGGATTGCCGTTTCCTTCTCCAAGACTGTAAAGAGAACAGAAAGTCTGAAAACTGCTGAGTTAAGCCCCTTAAAGCTGAGAATGTGTCACTGAGTCGCGTCAGTCCTTTCTGACTCTTTGCAGCCCTATGGACTGTAGCCCACCAGGTTCCTCTGTCCATGGGATCCTCCAAGCAAGAATACTGGGGTGGGTTTCCATGCCCTCCTCCAGAGGATCTTCCCAACCCAGGGATTGAACCCGCATTTCTAATGTCTCCTGCATTGGCAGGCTGGTTCTTTACCACTAGCATCACCTGGGAAGCCCCAAAACTGAAAATAGAGCCAGGCATTAAATCTGGAAGATATACATGCCCATCCAAAGACACATTCACCCTCATGTGCCCTTGACTCCACTCACAGAGTGACTGATAAACACAACCATTTGGGGTCTCAGTTTTCCCATCTGTGAAATGGGTGGGCCGTTCTGTGATATCCATGCCCTTCGGCAGCTCTGGTCATAGAGCTGGGAAGAAACAGGATCGCTTCTGGGGCAGAGTATATGCATCAGGCGGGACCCTGTGGGGAGAGAGCTGGGACCCTCTAACTGGGAATCGAGACAACTTTCATAAAAGACTTTTTTTTTTTAAGCAGTCAGGGGTCAGAGGCTTTTCTGTGAATCTCCCAGGGTTTGTTTTATTTCATTTAAAAAATATTTATATTTATTTAACTGAATGCAGTCCTAGTTGCTGCAAGCAGGATCTTCACGGCCATGTGTGGGCATGGAGTGCAGGCACGTGGGATCTTAGTTCCCTGACCAGGGATCAAACCTGTGTCCCCTACGTTGCAAGGCGAATTCTTAACCACTGTACCACCAAGGAAGTCCCCGAAAGGACTCTTGACAAAGGTTTGGGGAACATCTAGGACAGCTGTGCCACCCCCAGGGCAGGCAAAGCAGTGAGCCATTACCACCTGGGGCCTGTTAGAGAATCTAGAGACAGTGGCAGTTGAGACCCTCTTGGTCTCATCCCTGACACGTCCTGCCCTAGCTTCTCAGTCTCTCAGCCACATTCAGCTCTCCTTGGCCTTCCTCAGCTTAGGAGATGTTTCTCACCAAAACATGGAGACATCTTCTGGGGTGGAAGAGATGGGAAAGAATAGTATGTGTTCTTGAGAGGTGGTGAGGTCCCCGTAATCAGGGGAAATCAAGGAGAGGGGCGAGGGCCCGTGTGCCACAACTACTGAAGCCTGCATGCCTAGAGCCCGTGCTCCTCAACAAGAGACGCTATCGCAATGACAAGCCCACATGCCACGATGAAGAGGAGCCCCCGCTCACAGTTAAGAAAGCTCACGTGCAGCAACGAAGACCCAGTGCAGCCAAAAAACTAATAATAAATAAGTAAATCTTAAAAAAAAAAGGAGAGGCGCAAGGATTTTGGTAGGCCGTAAGAGCACGGGTGTGTGCGTGTTTGTGTGTTTGGAGGGTTCCAGTGACTTCTTAATCTCACTCTTCTCTACTAAGAGAGCAGAGTTTTAGGAAGGGGACTCAATGGGCTCATTGTAATTCTGACGCGACTTGTGTGACCTTGAGTAGTTTCCTTCACCTCTCTGTGTCTCACTCCCCTCATCTGTAAGATGGGGAGAGTATAAAAATACTCCCCAAATAAATGAACTGCTCCCCCACATCCACAGGCATCCCCCATTTCATCTTTGTGAAAGAAATAAGTACTAGAGGGAATACAGAAAGAACCTATTTTTTAAAAGTCCGAACACAGGCACAATAAACAATCTATTACTTAGGGAGTTGAGCCTGGGTGATGCAAGAATGATGAATAATAGATAATAAATCAAGAGAATGGTTAACCTGAGATTTAGGAGAGAGGTTGAGTCTGGGGGTGGAGGAGGAAGATGCTGTGGGCTGGAGGGCGGGGGCCAAGGGGAAGCAGCAGAAGTCTTATTGTGGCTGGTGAGTACCCAGGTGACCACTTAATTATCGTTATTGTATAAACTTGGCAGGTTGCTTTGTGTAGTCTTTTGTTTGTATGATCTGTTCATAATATAAAATGATAGGAAATGGGGAGGGGAGGTGTTGTGGGTTGAACTGTGCTCCCCAATCCCCACCTACCCCTGCACAAAGGCAAATGACTCTGCAGTAGTAAAGATACTGTAAACAATGTTAAAAGATTAGTGCCAGGATGGACAAAAAATTAAGAGACAATGGATTGACATACATCACAAATAAAGAGCTCCTACCAATCGATAAAAAGGCGGATGACCCAATACAGAGAACTCAATGGGGAAAATGGTCCAGATGCACAAAGACAAATCACAAAAGAAATGTGTCTGACACCTAAACATATGGGAAAGTGCTTAACTGTATTGATAATCAAGAAATTGAAATTAAAAAGGCAACAAGCTGTCCTTTGCCTGTAGACAGACTTGAAAAAACACATAGTGGTGGTGGGACTTCCCTGATCATCCAGTGGTTAGGACTCCGCCCTTCAAATGTAGGGGCCCCAGGTTCAGTCCCTGGTAAGGGTACTATGATCCCACATGCCCTGCACCACAGAGCCAGAATATTAAAAAGCAAAATGAAAGAAAAAAAATAAAACCACTGTAGGTCTCCAGATTTAGTGAAAGTGTGAGGAAATGGGTCCTTTTATTAAAAAAATGGCAACTTGGTAAAGGGAGATTTAGTGTGCACCGTATAGATTTAAGAATTATTTAATTTTAAACCGTGTTTGCATTCAGTGAGAATATTATATAAATAAACATGATGCAATTCTTCAATCCTAAAAATTTTATGACTGCCCCCTGTGTGCCAGGGGCTGGGAGACATCAGTGAACAAAGCAAACAAGGTTCTTATGTGTGTATGTGGGGGGCAAGCATGGAAACAAGTACATGAAAAAGATGATTTCTGCTCATACTGAGAGCTGTGAAAGAAATAAAAGAGTGAGGCAAGAGAAATAAAACTACCGGAGAGTGGTTATGGTGGCAGGAAGCCCTCTCAGGGGAAGTGACATTTGCTGGGAAACCTGAGGGATGAGATGAATCTACGGGAAAAGGCAGGAGGAATGGCAAGTGCAAAGGCCCTGCAGTCTGATGGAGGAGCTAGGGAGGAAAAGAAGAGCCTCAGCGAGTCTGGCAGGGAGTGGGCGGGGCCAGCTGCAGTGGGCGGGGCCTTGCGGGGAGGAGTTTGGCTTCCACAGGGCTTAGAGGGTGTTAGGTTGGGGAGGGGCCTGATCTGATTCATATATTTTTGTTTTTAGCAGCGCCACAGGGCACATACCCGCACCAGGAATGGAAACCACGCTCCCTGCAGTTCAAGCGCTGGGGAGTCTCAACCACTGGACCAAGGGAAGTGAAGAAAGTGAGTGTTACTCAGTCGCGTCTGACTCTGTGAGCCCACGGACTGTAGCCTGCCAGGCTCCTCTGCCCATGGGATTCTCCAGACAAGGATACTGGAGTGGGTTGCCATTTCAGTCTCCAGGGGATCTTCCCGACCCAGGGATCAAACCCAGGTCTCCTGCATTGCAGAGAGATTCTTCACCATCTGAGCCACCAGGGAAGTCCCTCTAATTCCTATTTCTGAAATTTGGACTGCTGGATGGAGAAGGAATTGTAAGGTGTGAAAGCAGAAGCCTGGAGCCCAGCTGAGGAGGCGACTGGAAAAGTCAGAGATGAGGTGATGGTGGTCCAACCAGGAGGCACAGGGGGTGGGGGGAAGTGGTGGGATTCTGGGGATATTTCAAAGGCCAGGCTGAGGGATTGGCTGGCAACCCGATGTGAGGGTGACAGAAAGGGAGGAGGAGTCCGCAAATGAAGAGGTTTTGGCTCCAGGGCCTGGAGGATGGAGCTGCCCTTGAACCAGGTGAGGCAGAAACGGCTGAGGAAGCAGGTGCTGGGTCTGAACTCCCGGGGGGAGGGAGGGGATTTGTCCACCATGTAGGCGAAACCCTGTCCTTGAGACCTCCTGGGGCAGACCTGTGACTCGTGGAGTCGCTAACATACCCCAGGCGTTCACTTCCTGGGAAGTCCTTCTACATGTCTAATCTTCATCTTTTCTGCTTTCACTTCTGCACTTCACAAGCTTATAGTAGGAGTCCCTGGACCAGGCCCTGTTCAAGGCCAGGGTTCCAATAGTCAGGTTCTCAAGGAGCTGATTCCTCTGACCACCAGGGGGTGCTAGTGGGGCACCGCACCCCCAAAGAATGTATTCCTTGAACAGACAATTTTGTACTGTGTTCTGAGAGTAAAACTCTTCATTTAAAGCACATGCAGTGACTGATGAAGGGTCATTGGAGACCCGGGCAGCCCAACCTGACCCCAGAGTTCTCCTGTTTTTGGTTTTGAGCCAGCTAGCCCGCAAACATGTTTTGAGCACCTCCTGTGTGCCAGAAGCTCCAAGGATTTAGCAGGGCAGAAACAGGCAGAGATTCTTGTCACTGGAGCTCACATCCGAGTGGGATGTCACAATAGATAAAACAGGAAAATATATACATCAGATGGAGCTGAATGCCGGAGAGAAATAAAGCAAGGGTATGTGCTACACGAGTAGTTTTAGGTAGCCTAGTGTGTGTTAGCTACTCAGTTGTGTCCGATTCTTTTCAATTCTATGGGCTCTAGCCTGCCAGGTCCCTCTGTCCATAGAATTCTCCAGGCAAGAATACTGCAGTGGGTAGCCATTCCCTTCTGCAGGGGATCTTCCTGACCCAAGGATCAAACCTGGTTCTCCTGCACTGCAGTCAGATTCTGTTCCCCCAGGTAGCCTAGTAGACTACTGACAATTAATGGAAAGAATAAAGGAAGTGGGGGGCACTTCCCTGGTGGTCCACTGGCTAAGACTCCGGGCTCCCAATGCAGGGGGCCGGGGTTCGATCCCTGGTCAGGGAACTAGATCCCACACGCCGCAATGAAAGGTCCCACATGCCACAACAAAGATCGAAGGTCCCGAGCGCCACAGCTAAGACCTGCTGTCATCAAAGAAATTTAAAACATTTTTCCTTTTAAAGCGGGGAATGAAAACACCACCCACCAACTGGATAAATGACCCCACATTAAGTGTCACCCGGCCTGACACTTGGGTGTTCTCCTGGTTGCCTCCCATCTTCCAGCCTTGTCTTGTCTGCTTCAGGCCACCCAAGATGTCAGGGAAAGACTCTAGCCTCCAGAGGACATCCAGGCCTGACTGTCACCTGTCTGTAGGTGCCAAAAGAAGACAGCAAGCCTCCGGGAACAGATGCTCATTACAGCACAGCTCACAGAGGGAGGATCAGCATCACTGGGCTGGTCTCCTGACCCCCCAAGTGACACCGGGTGAGACCATGGGCCCAGGTGGAGAACTAAATGAGTGGCAAGCAGCAAACTAGCCGGTGTGCCCCCTGCGGGGGAGGCCAGAGCCGGGGATGGTGAGCCTGTGGTCCTGCCCACCAAGGAGGGAGGTGTGGGCACGCTCATGGAGGGGGGCTGACTGCTCTTCCTGTCCAGGGGCTGCTCCTGCCAGAGACAAAGGGACTCTCTCCCCATGACTGACCCTGCAGAGGGGGACTCAGCAAGAAGCCGAGCATTGGCTGTGGAGGCAGCAGGGGAAGGCGGGGCAATGACAGGACACTGCTGCAATCATTATTTTGGCTGCACCAGGCAACATGTGGGACCTTAGTTCCCCGACTAGGGATCGAACCCCTGCCCCGGCCCTGCAGTGGAAACGTGGAGTCTTAACCACTGAACTGCAAGGGAAGTCCCTGCAATTAGTCCACATGCTTGCTCCTTGCTGTGCCTGACTTCCCCATCGCCCACTTGGCTAACTTTATTCCAGCCCCAAGCTGCCCTTCACGTTCATAGCATAATACCAATGACCACAATGATAATAATAGGATCCTGGGGAAGAGTTGTAGGGGGTTGACTATTGCCCCTTCTCCGAGCCCAAGAGATATATGTCCGTGTCCTAACCCTGGGACTTCTGAATGTGACCTTATTTGGTGAAAGAGTCTTTGCAGGTATAATTAAGGGCTCTGAGATGAGATCATCCTGGATTATCTGGACAGGCCCTAACTCCAGTGACAAGTGTCTTTATAAGAGACAGAGAGGGAATTCCCTGGTGGTCCAGTGGTTGGGACTCCCTTGCTTTTTGTTGCCGAGGGCTGGCTCCAGTTCGATTCCTGGTTCAGGAACTAAGATCCTGAAAGCCACCATGCAGCCAAAAAAAAAAAAAAAAACACGACAGAAGAGGTGATGCACAGGAAAAATACAAGTACACAGGGAGAAAGAGTCGGACACCCTGATTTGGGGCTTCCGGCCAGTAGAACTGTGGAAGAATAAATTTCTGTTGCCAGCCCATCTGCGGCCATTTGTTAGAGCAGCCACAAAAAGAGCCATGGGCTTTGGGGTTCAAATCCTGGCTCCCACTTACTAGCTTGTGCTGTTGGACATCCCTTTCATGCCTCAGTCTCCTCGTCTGGAACGTGGGGACAATGATAATACCTGCTTCATAGAACACCTGCTTCATAGAATTTTCATGTGAAAATTGAGTTGGTACATGAAAGATTATTAAAAAAGGGCATGATACTTTGTAAGTATCCAAAAATGTTTAGCTTTTTTTCCCCCTACACTGCAGAGCTTGCTGAATCTTAGTTCCCTGGTCAGGGACTGAACCCTGGTCCCCTGAAGTGAAAGCAAGGAGTGTTAATCACTGCACCATTAGGGAAGTCCCTGTGAGCGTTTATTAATTTCTTTGTCTTGCTGACATTTATGGCAACTGCGTGCTCTTTAATCCCCGCCTTGGAGGCAGAGTTCCTGTGAGCGGTGTCTCTGGAATCCCCAGTTGCTTCTCTCGCTTCCTCAGCTCCTGCAAATCGGACCCAGGGGCTCCCCCAGTGACCAGAGGACAAACTTGGAGCTTATCGCCAGACTGTGGCCTGGCCCCCTGGGTGAAGAAATGGAGGGATGGTTGGGTGAAACGCCAGGAAGAGCAGCTCACCCCTGATTCTCAGCCTGCTCCTGAGACACCTCCAGCGCAGTTCTCAGTTCAGTTCAGTCGGTAGTGTCTCACCCTCCTTTGAATAACGTCACCCCCTGGGCTTCCAACACGTCCCAGGCCAGACCACGGCTGGGCAGGGCGGCGCTCTGCTGACCCCTGGTGGCCGCAAGGAGTAACACGCTGCCTTCCCACTTCCGGTCGGTTGGCTTGGAGCTGCTGCTGCTGCTGCTGCTGCTAAGTCACTTCAATCGTGTCCGACTCTGTGCGACCCCCATAGACAGCAGCCCACCAGGCTCCCCCGTCCCTGAGATTCTCCAGGCAAGAACACTGGAGTGGGTTGCCATTTCCTTCTCCAATGCATGAAAGTGAAAAGTGAAAGGGAAGTCGCTCAGTTGTGTCCGACCCTCAGCGACCCCATGGACTGTAGCCTTCCAGGCTCCTCCGTCCATGGGATTTTCCAGGCAGGAGTACTGGAGTGGGGTGCCATTGGCTTGGAGCTAGCGAGCGCCTAGTACACGCTCCGTGCTGGCTGTAGCTTCTGGAACCGACGCTGATTAGATAGACTTTGTGTCAGGCCTGGAGTCCGCAGACTGTGGCATCTTGTCGCCCTGACTTTTAAGATATTCAGAGCTCTTCTTTCCAATTTCACTGTCCTAGGTTTGTTCTCATCCACCATCACTTTTCTCCCCACTCCAGGCTGTCATCGATTTCTCCTTTTGACTCAGGCTTCAAAGCACTGTTACTGCATCTGTTTCTTATTGCCTTAAGAAAGGGTTTTATTTTTGGCCGCACTGCCTGTGGAACTTTCCCAACCAGGGATTGAACCTATGCTTCCTGCATTAGAAGGGCAGAATCTTAACCACTGGACTACCAGGGAAGTCCTGTTGTTTTTTTTTTAACTTAAAATTTTGGTCATCATGGATTTTGGGAGGCTGACTTTGATTTTTTAAAACATGAATTGAAATAATTTTTTATCTTGATCTCTGATCCCCTTGTCCCTTTAGGTTTTGTATCTGAGGCAAATGCCTGACTCACTTCATCCTGGTTTCTTGATATCACGTCCCCAGGGAGGTCTTCCCAACCATCCCAAATAACAGCTCTGCTCCCTCAAATTCACATCCTCCTTAATGTCTTATCCATGCCCGACATTAAGGCATACACATTGATTTCTTGGACTGTTTTCTGTGTCTGTTCCACTAGGGGTCAGATCCCAGCTTTGTCCCTGAGGGACTGGCACAGAGTAAACGCTCAGGAAACGTGTGTTAAGTGGGTGAATACAATGTAAAGGAGTAACAGACAGAAAAACGCTGTTGAAGAGAATGCTTTTTTCTTTGAAAGCAAAGGAGTTCATCTTGGTCTGGGTAGGGGAGGGGTGACTTTGCCAAGGAAGAGTCCAGGGAACTGAATCTGAAGGTTACAGAGGGAGTCAGCGAGGAAGGGTGGACAGAGTGTCTAGAGGGATCAGCACCCGTGGTCGGCAGGCCCCTGAGGAGTCGGAAGGCTGGACTGCAGGCTGCAAGGCGAGCCTCCCTGGGAGGTTGGCAAGCGCCCTCCCAGGACCTGCTGGAGTTGGCTTCTGTGTTGGGGAGCCCCAGGTGTCAAGAGAGGGGTGGCAGGGACAGATATGTTTTGAAAGCTCACTCTGGCTGCCACAGAGAGATGGAAGGGAGGGAGTGAAACGAGGCTGGGAGACCAGGGAGGAGGTCAAGGAGAGGGCTGGTGAGATTCAACCAGGATGGTGGCAGGAAATGAGGAGGCAAGTGGTAGGGTGAGAGCCACGTGGAAGGTGAAACAGAACTTGGGGCGGCTTGATGGGAGAGAGTAATACCCTGTGGAGGTCTCCAGGGTCTCTGGCTTGTGAGGGGAGTGGGGGCGGGGATGAACAGGTTTGGAGAAAGGGATTGGGAGTCTGGCTGTGGTTATGCACAGCAGAGTCAGTGAGCAGAGTCACAGGCAAATGGGCAGGAATGTGGTTCTTAGAGCAGAGGTTTGCACTGGAGTTGGCTGAGCACCAAAGAATTGATGGTCTAGAACTGTGGTGTTGGAGAAGACTCTTGAGAGTCCCTTGGACTGCAAGGAGATTAAACTGGTCCATCCTAAAGGAAATCAGTCCTGAACATTCATTGGAAGGAATATTCCAATATTCCAAAGCTGAAGCTCCAGTACTTTGGCCACCTGATGCAAGGAGCCAACTCACAGGAAAAGACCCTGATGCTGGGAAAGACTGAAGGCAGAAGAGGATGACAGAGGGTGAGATGGTTGGATGGCAACACTGACTCGATGGACATGAGTTTGAGCAAGCTCTGGGAGATGGTGAAGGACAGGGAGGCCTAGTGTATTGCACTCCATGGGGTCGCAGAGTTGGACACGACGTGACAACTGACCACCACCACCACGTGGGAGAGGCTGGCTTAAAGAGACCAAGGGCAAGGCTTCCCAGGTGGCACCAGTGGTGAAGAACCTGCCTGCTAATGCAGGAGACGTGGGTTCTGTCCCTCGGTTTGGAACATACTGTGGAGGAGGAAACGGCAACCCATTCCGGTATTCTTGCCTGAAAAATCCCATGGACAGAGAGGCTGGCGGGCTACATACAGTCCATCGGGTCAGAGTCGGTCACGACTGAGTGCGCACAAGCATAAGCAAGGGCAAGGTTGAAAGTGACCGCTGGGTTCTGCAGACGGGAATCCTGTTATGTTCGAGGCACCTGCTTGATGCTGAGACATATGGGGAAGCCACAGGCCCTGCCCCCCCAAGCTCTCCACTTGGGGTGGATGGTGGCTTAGGTGTTAAATATGCAAGTACATGGCACTTGAACATCAAAGACCAGAGACAAAGACGGACTTATGACATCAGTGCGCATGCTGAGTGCCAACTGTATACTGTAGAAACTTTTTTTTTTTAAGCAAATGTTGGGACCATGCTTCCACTGCAGGGAACACAGGATCGATCCCCGGTGGGGGAGCTAAAATCTTGCCTGCTGTCTGGAGGGAGGCCTAGTGTATTGCACTCCATGGGGTCGCAGAGTTGGACACGACGTGACAACTGACCACCACCACCACGTGGGAGAGGCTGGCTTAAAGAGACCAAGGGCAAGGCTTCCCAGGTGGCACCAGTGGTGAAGAACCTGCCTGCTAATGCAGGAGACGTGGGTTCTGTCCCTCAGTTTGGAACATACTGTGGAGGAGGAAATGGCAACCCATTCCGGTATTCTTGCCTGAAAAATCCCATGGACAGAGAGGCTGGCGGGCTACATACAGTCCATCGGGTCAGAGTCAGTCACGACTGAGTGCGCACAAGCATAAGCAAGGGCAAGGTTGAAAGTGACCGCTGGGTTCTGCAGACGGGAATCCTGTTATGTTCGAGGCACCTGCTTGATGCTGAGACATATGGGGAAGCCACAGGCCCTACCCCCCCAAGCTCTCCACTTGGGGTGGATGGTGGCTTAGGTGTTAAATATGCAAGTACATGGCACTTGAACATCAAAGACCAGAGACAAAGACGGACTTATGACATCAGTGCGCATGCTGAGTGCCAACTGTATACTGTAGAAACTTTTTTTTTTTAAGCAAATGTTGGGACCATGCTTCCACTGCAGGGAGCACAGGATCGATCCCCGGTGGGGGAGCTAAAATCTTGCCTGCTGTCTGGCGTGGCCAAAAAAATAAAGAACAAATGTTGAAGACTTTCTGGGAGTCACATAAATCGCCATAGCAGGTCAGTAGTTGTTGCGTCCATCAATGGGTAAAACGGCCTGGGAATAATTTCTAGAGGAAGACTAGCTTTGAAGGATGGGTGAGGATGTGATGGGCAGTGCTGAGATCTGGGGGCGTGAGGAATAGAAGGCATTTCAGGCATAGGGAACAGTGCAAAGCCTTTCAAGTCGGAAGCAACCAAGTGCATTGGGAGAATTCAAATGACTCAGACAGAAGCTGGAGTCTGACTGGAGGATGGGGAGAGGAGGGCAAGAGGAGGGCAGGCTGGGGCCAGAGGGGGTGCCCCTGGCTGGCTTGCACTCAGGAGCCTGCTGGCTCCTGCTGACTGGCAGCATGGGGCCGGAGCGCTGGGGCAGGAGTTGTGATCCAGGACCGTGCCTGCCTCAGGCAGGGGAGGGGAGAGGCATCTCTCAGGGTGACTAGTCCCCACTACTGCCGTAGGTAAAGCAAAGCCGGATCTTCTGGGGGTAACTTCTTGGTTTAAAGACTGAGGGCTGGGAGCCATTTAAGGTGTGGGAGTGTCCGTTGGAGGCCAAGGGAGCCAGAATTAGGACCTGGGCCAGAATGGACGTGGTGGCTGAAGGTGGCATCTGGGAGGTGACTGAGGGGACCGTGGAGGGGAGAGCATTGGGGAAGAGCGAGCCTGAGTGGCTGAGGCATCTCTGAGGCACTGTCCTGACATTTACTTCCCTGGGTCACCCGGGAGTAAACCCTGGATCCCATCCCAGAGCCACCGGCGGGGCCTCAGCTCAGACAGGGAAGGGCATCAGCTGCAGATGCTGGTGTGTGGCCTGCTGGGCGCCCCTGTGGCCACAGGGCTCTGTGGGTAGTGCCTGGCCTGATGACCTAGAATAAATTTTGGGAGCAACCAGCGGCAACACCTGGGGCAGGCAGATCCCTGAGCTTGCGCTTAAGTTGTGTCCGGCTCTTTACAATTCCACAGACTGGGGCCCGCCAGGCTCCTTCGTCCACGGATTCTCCAGGCAAGAATACTAGAGTAGGCTGCCATTCCCTCCTCCAGGGAATCTTCACGACTCAGGGAAGGCGAGCTCTTTACCGCTGTGCCACGAGGGAAGCCTGGATCACTCTGCTGGAAAGGCAAGGCAAAGAGGCCAGGGCTGGCGGGGGCTCCCGGCAGCAGTCCTCAGGGTGGAGGGGGAAGGTGCCTGCAGCTCCCACGGGCCTTGGCTCTGCTGGAGAAGCCTTCTCCCTGGGGCGCTGGGGGAACCCTCCTGCCCGTGGTCCAGAGGCCCCCACACTCCTCCTGATGGGCCGAGGCTGCAGCCAGTGCCCCCGTGGGGCCTGCCTGGTGGGCGCGCGCCCAGGGGCCGGGGAGGGGCCGCCTTCATCTCTCTCTCAGGTTTGGTTTTTTACAAGATTGATTTATTAACTATGATACATATCACGTAAGGCCTTTTCAGTTTTGTACACCATTCCCATTGAGACAAGTACAATACTTTGTAGCAAATACATGAACGGTGGGCGCGCGCCCAGGGGCTGGGGAGGGGCCGCCTTCATCTCTCTCTCAGGTTTGGTTTTTTACAAGATTGATTTATTAACTATGATACATATCACGTAAGGCCTTTTCAGTTTTGTACACCATTCCCATTGAGACAAGTACAATACTTTGTAGCAAATACATGATTTTAAAAAACAAAGCCAGATGGAGAACACCTCAGTCAGAGATGCTCAGCCTCTGTTGACGGCTGACCATGCACTAATCAGGTTGGAGCCTCAAAAAACCCACGATGTGTTTAAAAAAAAGTCTGCAAATTAAGCAAACATTCCTAACGCCAACTAGAGGACGTCCTGGTTAAAGCCCCTAAAATACAAAGAAATAATTGTTATACTTTCTTTACATACAGTTCTCCACTTTTGCTGCGAAACAGAATTTTGGGCATACAGCCAGACTACTAACACATTCCAATACCATTAATGTTCCCCCTCCCCACCCTCAGGAAACTCAAAATATTTGTTAATCCAACATATATAAAGATCATTTAACATGTGAAAATACAAGTACCAGAAAAATAAGCTGGCAGCAGCACTATTCCAAATTTTCAAACAAGTTTTATTCCCATACAATTCAGACTTTTTTTTTAATGTACACAGGGAACATGATTCTTCTTAATGCAAACAATAATTTATGCCCTGTCTCGACTACACTGAGGTGTAACATCACTGCTGTTGGAGCTGGCCGAGGCGGGCTCTTGGGCAGGAGGCGCGGGCAGTCACCTCGGAGCCTCGAGGAGTCTGGGTGGAAAGACAGTTCCGGGAGGAGCTGACAGGACACTGGTGCAGACCCCTCCCCGCCCCAGGCCTTCTGCCATGGGATCACCAGATGTGACCTAGGTTTCCAGCACACACGACTCAGTCGTCCTTTCACCCAAGCATGAATTTGCGGCTTGAACCTGCCAAGCAACAGGAGGGCAAGACCTCCGTCCACCGTCTGCGGGAACTGGAGGCCCTGGGGGCGAGCGCTGTGGCTGTCCCCAGCGGCCAGCCGAAGTCCCTGGAGCCTCCTCCTCCTGGGAAGGCAGCCACTGGCCAAGCAGAACAGAGCCGACACCTGAGACAGCCCCCAAGCAGTGTGGATCTCCTTGCAGGACGGGACGGGGGAGGGTGTGGGTGGAGAGGAGCTCGGATCACAAGTGCTGCAGGGAACTGGTCTGACCTCTCAGCCTGGGGGCAGGAAGCCCCCCAGGGTCACCCCCTCCACAGGCAACTGAGGCGCAGGGACCGGAGGCGAGCTCTCCAGCCCCTTCTGGCCAGCATGCTGCTCTGAGGAGGTCACCCTCTGCCCACCCTGGCCAAGATGCAGCCTGCTAGAAGAACCGCACCTGCAGCATGCGTTCAGCCTGGAGGAAACCTGGGGAACAGCATTTTGGCATTCCTCCTTGAAAGGTCAAGTGTTGGGAAGAACTCGACAGAATGCAGGGACAAATGCACTGTGATAACCACATGCAACACAGCCAAGAACTGAGGGCAAAATCACAAGCCACGGCCCTAACTGTGGACCCCTTCCTTCCGTGAAGCCTCCCTCCAGAGCCAGCCTGACACTTAGCCAGGGCTGTCTACTTCTGGCCTCGGGGTCTGCACCTTCGGGGATCTGACGAACACTGGATGGGGAAGAGCTTCCGGGCACCCCACTATTTCACAAGCCTCGAGTCTCCACCACCAGCCTTTCTCAGTTTGGCCAAGGCAAGTAACATCCGCCCCGCCCCGCCCTCAACTCCTAGAGTTGTGGTGCCACTCGCATGAGAATGACCTGCGGAAGAACTTTCTAGAGCTTAGCACACTAGATAAATGGGTGGGGTGGGCAGAGTTCCAGTTAAGGTTGGCCTGCCCCCACACACACACCCACTCTCCTTCATGGGTCCCCCTCCGAGTGCCCATTTGGTCCAAATACCAACCCCTCCCTGCCCCTCAGCTAGCACTGCTGATGGTGGGAATGCCAATGACTGAGAAATGTCCTCCAAGCCCAAGCCAGCCTGAGAAGCAGAAAATGAGAATTAGTAAAGCAAACAGAGAGGAACCCCTGGAACTTCCTGTCCAACCGTGGCTCTCTGGGGAACTAGACACCAGTCCCCACCTGCGGTTAAAGCCCTGGCAGGATTCCGGGTGCAGGCCTGAGGGGCCCCTGCAGCCACCAGGCTGGCTAGCAGGGGGCGCTGTGGGACTGGCGGCGACCCCGTGGAGCCGTGGAAGCCTGGTCCCCGCTACTCCCACAAGGCTTAAGGGTGCAGAGCACAGGTGTCCACCCTTACTGTGCCCTTTCTTCTTCCAGAAAAGTCACCTACCACTTAGAGAACTGCGGTCTCAGGGAGGGGGTGGCGTTGGAAGGCAGGACAGTTGGGGGCTTGTGAAGTTCCTGGTGCAGAGCCAAGGTTGCAGGTGGTGGTGTGGTCCAGGGTGCCAACACAGAGATGGGAGGGAAGCAGGCCTCTTCTGCTTTAGCTGACACACGGGACAGTGGTCCCAGGCCACTCTCAAGGCTTCCCTTCCACTCCCACCCAATACCTTGACGGGCTGCCTGGGAATAAGCAAGCATGACCTAGGAAAAGGCCGAGATTAGTCAATGGAGTCACGTGCACACCTGCCTGGGACTCAGCACTGGGGCAGCTGCAGGGCTAGAGAAGCAAGAGTCTGCCGACCTCAAGTCAAAACTAAGCAACATCCCCCTCCCTCCAAGCCCCGACTGAGAAAGCATCAGACACAGATCTGCCAGAAGAGAAGATCTGGCATCCGACATTTACGTAAGACGTTCATGTACCTTAGGTTTTCTGACTTGTGTCCTAAAGGAGGCGGTAAAACGTGCAGGGGACATGTGGTTTTTCCAAGCACCTTATTTTGCCGTACAAGAACTAGGGACAGTGCGACATCCAGCTTATCCAGGGGAAGAGTCGGTGAGCACAGGGCCTGGCCCGCCCTCCGACAGCCAGCGGGAAGCGTCTGGGGCCAGGGGTGGCCGACACTGTTCTGAGGTGTCTCTCACTTTGTCAGGCGGCCTCGAACATACCACAGGTGCTGCTTCTTAAAGTGCAAAGACCCCCGGAGGACTGTGCGGCAGGCGGGCCTCCACCCCATGCCCCCATGCCCAGGGTACCTTAGTCAGGCTTCTCCGCTGCGGAGGCATAGCCCAGCCACGGGATGGGGGCAGCCGTATCTGTAGCAGCCTTAGCAGGGTCGCTGTTTGGGGGTAGGGTGGGGTAAATGGGGACACAACGAGGAAGCTTCTCCCAGAGGCCAGTGGAAAGGCCAGGAAGAGCGGGGGAGCCCATGGATGATGGTGATGGGCAGGCACGCCGCCCCGTCCTGACTGACCGCCTCTGTACCGGCAGCTCCTCTGGGCACTGACGGCTGGGGAGCAGGAAGGCCGGCCCTGCACGCACCGGCAACCGTCACACCCTCGGAGTCCCCTGACACGACCCACTTTCCACGGACAGCCCTGCTGGCCCAGGAGGAAAATGATTCTACTTCAACACCAAACACATGGAACCTCCTGCCGCCCCACCCGCTCCCCGCGCACACGGGGCAGTGTCCCCGCAGCACCACAGCGCTCCAAGGCAGACAGGTGCCAGGCGGGCCCCCAGCTCTTTCTGCCAAGGGGCTCGAGCCGTACACCTGGGGTGGGGGCGGGGGATCTAGTGGGACCCCAACAGGCTCTCAGGCTGCCACCCCTGGGCACCCTGGTCTTGCTGTCACAAAGACGGGCTGCCCTCCACTTGTGCCTCTTGGCAGAGGTGGGGAGAGAGCTTCATCTTGAGGTCTGTAGTTTTCTTCCTGTAGTTTTTCTTCCTTTTTAAAAATTATTGGGGGAGGGATGTCTTTCCATTTTTCTTCCAGTGTTCCTTTGTTTTAAAGGGAATGGATCTCCAAAGCCTATGAAGTGGGGCGGGGTGCATGGGGGCTGACGCGCCCACGATCCCCGGTCCAGGTGGAGCTGGCCTCCTCTGTCCTGACCTGCTGGGCCAACGCCCTCAGACGGGACTGTACCTTAGGGTGGCAGAGCTGGCCTACATGTTCCCAAGGAGGCTGCCGGGCAGGCTGCACCCCCCAAGGGTGGGGAGTGCCAGGCACAGCAGAGGGGCGTGTCCTCGTGAGGGGCTGCTGGCCCTGCTCTGGGGCACCCGGACCTCAGGATCTCCTCCTCCCGACCGGCGCCAGGCTCTGCCCAGCGGGCGGCAGCCCTGAGGCTGGTGTGCACATATGGCGGGGAGGGGTCCAGGGAGCAGTGAGGGTGTGGAGGGTCCCTGCCTGCCTCATTCAGTCCGCAAAAGGGTCCATGCCACAGGGCAGGGCTCCCGCCACGGCCTGCGGCCAACCCCAGGTCTGCAGTGCTGGGCTCAGGGCACCGGCCGGCCCAGCCCGCGCCTTCTGGTGGCGGCTGCCAGTGCTGCGGGCTGGAGCAGGCGAGAGGAGAGGGGACCCTCCCCGCCCCACCCTAGCAGGCCTGGTTCTGTTCAAGGCCCAGTGCCACCCCGTCAAGAGAGAAGACCTTGTCTCCTTCAGCCCGAGGCCTCGGGGGCTCACAGCGTGTGTTCGGCTTGAAGTTGGGAGGGGAGCAGAGGCTGCACTGGGGACTGGGGGGTGGGCGGAGGCGACTGGGGTGGCGACGGCTGACTTGTGACAGGCGTGGAGGTGAGGAAGGGCACGGTGGAGGCCAGGGCAGAGGGGGAGCTGGGCGTGGCACCAGGGGGCTCACTGATGGGCCGGTTGTGGAAGAAGAAGGGGCACTGCTGGATGAAGAGCTCGATGATTGTCTGGTAGGTGCGCGTGGCCGTGAGGGCGTCCATGGTGCTGAAGTCCGGCCTCATCAGGGTGGGCCAGAAGCAGATGGACAGGTTCTCGCTGGTCATGAGGTTCACCTTGTTGTTGTGGCTGACTCTGCGGGCGACACCAGGCGCGAGGTCAGAGCTCTAGCCCCATGTGCTCACGGTCCCCGCCCTCGGCTGCTCTCCTGCCCCCACCCTGCCCTGCAAGCTGAGAACCGAAGAGGCCCGAGCCCCCCTGGCCCTGTCCTCTGAGGCCCCCGAAGTGGGGGGCGCTGCTCTGGCTGTGCAGAAAGGCAGCGTGTGTGTACCACAGCAGCGTTCACGCAACACCACTCTGTTGGGAGAGGAACAGGTCTGGCTGGAAAGCAACCCTACCATGTGGGAATAAAGGCGGGAACGGGCCACAGGTCCCTGCATGCGCTTCCCTGGCTCCCGTTCGCTCTTTCCCACAGGACCCCTGTCTGGGCCCAGCGCATGGTCACACCAGTCAGGGAGCATGGATCCTGGAGAGCGAGCTTCGGGTGGGCTGGGGGCCAAGCAGGCCTCTCTCAGACGGAAGCAGGACAGAGCCTGAGGAGGGGGAGCCGGCACCCGACGAGCTGAGGACAGAGCCCCGCTCAGCTTCCTCCTGCAGCTCACTGGCCCTGACTGGAGGGTTTCCAAGGAGGGGAAGACAAACAGCAAGCCCTGCAACGTACTTGTTCAGGTGAGAGATGACGTATTTGAAGACTTCATGGTTCTCTTTTGGAAACTTCTTGAGAACCTCCTTAAGGGCGTGTAACTTCTGCTCGCGGTCATTGATTTCTGAGGAAAGAGAAATCCAAGATCAAGGCTGGTGGGCCTGGGGCTCAGATTAGCTACTGGTCCTGGGCAGTGGGGGGAAGGGCCGTGCTGCCTGCTCTGAAGGCAGCCCAACCCCATCCTTGCCCCACAAGCCGTGCCCTGGGCGGGCACACCTGGCAGTGGTGTGGGGCCAGGGCTGGGCCCACCTCTGCACCCCAGGCCCCTGCTCCTGAAGGGGGGCACCGTACGCCCAGAGCTTCCTGGCCCCCACCATCCAGAGACTCTTCCATGAAGGGCACCATTCTTTGCTCATCTGGTTGCCCCTGGAGACGGGCATCCAGATGCATAGTGCCTGCTGCCTCCTGAGCAGACGGGTGGGCGCCACTGCCTACCCGTGCCAACAGTCTCGGGAAGGGGGGAGTCACGAGACCAAGGCTCTGTCATTTCCCTAGAGTCAGGGACCCTCCGCGCATCTGCCCTTTGGAAGAGCTGGTGGAAACGGTGGGGAATTCTTACAGAGTTCATCAAAAGGACTACATGTCCCCTAGTGTAAAGCTAGCCCAAATGAAATGCTTCATTCAAGCCAGGCCTGCTTCAGCCAAGTCCTCACGATCCTAGGAGGCTGGGGCTCTTATCACCTCACTTCCAGGATAAGGAATCTGAGGCTCAGAGAGGTGGCAGCAATTAGCTTTTTGGTCTGGGAATCAGACCCTGCCCAAATGGCTGCAGAGTCTGGGTGGGGACCACCGTGCTTCCTGGGGTCCTGGCGCTCCCTTCCTGGCCTGCCCTGGAGGCGAGAGTTGGCCTGGGCTAGCAAGACGAGAATGGTCTGGGGCCGACTGGGTTGAGACCTGAGTGTGGTCACTTGTTGGAGCTGAGGCTCATCTCTAGGACCCCAGGGCTCGTGAAGATCACAGGAGGACACCGTCAAGAGAGGGTGCAGGTGGGTGGGGGGACAAGGCGTTCATTAACAAATAGAGTGGCGCCTCACTCACAGGATCCTGTGTGTGGATGAACACTCTGGATCCTCTTCCACAGATAAACCGTGTACAGGTCTGCCTACATCCCTGGAGCTTCCCAGACTCTCCAAACCCATGTGTTCTTCAGGAAGCTAAGGACTCCGGTAGAAAGTGACATGCCCCAGAGGGTCACTGTCTAGGCAAGCGGGTATGAGGAGCCTCAAACGAGACTAGGAAGGACAGATGGAACGTCAATGGTGGTGGGAGCAGTGGGAGGAAGGGTCACGCGGTCTGGGTCCTGTCTGTACACCAGCCAGCTGTGAGCCCTCGGGGACATGACTGAGTGGCCGTCTCCTCGGCTCTAAGAGGCTCAGGACAGTGCCGCCTTCATTTGGCGACACCACACCCTGAAACACAGCGCTCACAGCCAGACGCACACTCAGCACCTGGGAGCGAGGCTGAGGCTCAGGGAGCCGGGGGAGAGGAGGCTGCAAAGACGGCCAGCACAGCCACTGGGAGCAGGAAACCAGCAAACGTTCAGACTCGAGAGTGTGGCTTCATGAACAGTGCTTTGGTAGACTAGACCCACAGGGACTGACTATGTGCTGCCATCATCAGCGTCATTTCTCTGAACCCAAGATTTGTTTTAAGGGCTCAGCGGCAAGGGCACACTTTTTTTTATCCACGGACAGCCCTGCTGGCCCAGGAGGAAAATGATTCTACTTCAACACCAAACACATGGAACCTCCTGCCGCCCCACCCGCTCCCCGCGCACACGGGGCAGTGTCCCCGCAGCACCACAGCGCTCCAAGGCAGACAGGTGCCAGGCGGGCCCCCAGCTCTTTCTGCCAAGGGGCTCGAGCCGTACACCTGGGGTGGGGGCGGGGGATCTAGTGGGACCCCAACAGGCTCTCAGGCTGCCACCCCTGGGCACCCTGGTCTTGCTGTCACAAAGACGGGCTGCCCTCCACTTGTGCCTCTTGGCAGAGGTGGGGAGAGAGCTTCATCTTGAGGTCTGTAGTTTTCTTCCTGTAGTTTTTCTTCCTTTTTAAAAATTATTGGGGGAGGGATGTCTTTCCATTTTTCTTCCAGTGTTCCTTTGTTTTAAAGGGAATGGATCTCCAAAGCCTATGAAGTGGGGCGGGGTGCATGGGGGCTGACGCGCCCACGATCCCCGGTCCAGGTGGAGCTGGCCTCCTCTGTCCTGACCTGCTGGGCCAACGCCCTCAGACGGGACTGTACCTTAGGGTGGCAGAGCTGGCCTACATGTTCCCAAGGAGGCTGCCGGGCAGGCTGCACCCCCCAAGGGTGGGGAGTGCCAGGCACAGCAGAGGGGCGTGTCCTCGTGAGGGGCTGCTGGCCCTGCTCTGGGGCACCCGGACCTCAGGATCTCCTCCTCCCGACCGGCGCCAGGCTCTGCCCAGCGGGCGGCAGCCCTGAGGCTGGTGTGCACATATGGCGGGGAGGGGTCCAGGGAGCAGTGAGGGTGTGGAGGGTCCCTGCCTGCCTCATTCAGTCCGCAAAAGGGTCCATGCCACAGGGCAGGGCTCCCGCCACGGCCTGCGGCCAACCCCAGGTCTGCAGTGCTGGGCTCAGGGCACCGGCCGGCCCAGCCCGCGCCTTCTGGTGGCGGCTGCCAGTGCTGCGGGCTGGAGCAGGCGAGAGGAGAGGGGACCCTCCCCGCCCCACCCTAGCAGGCCTGGTTCTGTTCAAGGCCCAGTGCCACCCCGTCAAGAGAGAAGACCTTGTCTCCTTCAGCCCGAGGCCTCGGGGGCTCACAGCGTGTGTTCGGCTTGAAGTTGGGAGGGGAGCAGAGGCTGCACTGGGGACTGGGGGGTGGGCGGAGGCGACTGGGGTGGCGACGGCTGACTTGTGACAGGCGTGGAGGTGAGGAAGGGCACGGTGGAGGCCAGGGCAGAGGGGGAGCTGGGCGTGGCACCAGGGGGCTCACTGATGGGCCGGTTGTGGAAGAAGAAGGGGCACTGCTGGATGAAGAGCTCGATGATTGTCTGGTAGGTGCGCGTGGCCGTGAGGGCGTCCATGGTGCTGAAGTCCGGCCTCATCAGGGTGGGCCAGAAGCAGATGGACAGGTTCTCGCTGGTCATGAGGTTCACCTTGTTGTTGTGGCTGACTCTGCGGGCGACACCAGGCGCGAGGTCAGAGCTCTAGCCCCATGTGCTCACGGTCCCCGCCCTCGGCTGCTCTCCTGCCCCCACCCTGCCCTGCAAGCTGAGAACCGAAGAGGCCCGAGCCCCCCTGGCCCTGTCCTCTGAGGCCCCCGAAGTGGGGGGCGCTGCTCTGGCTGTGCAGAAAGGCAGCGTGTGTGTACCACAGCAGCGTTCACGCAACACCACTCTGTTGGGAGAGGAACAGGTCTGGCTGGAAAGCAACCCTACCATGTGGGAATAAAGGCGGGAACGGGCCACAGGTCCCTGCATGCGCTTCCCTGGCTCCCGTTCGCTCTTTCCCACAGGACCCCTGTCTGGGCCCAGCGCATGGTCACACCAGTCAGGGAGCATGGATCCTGGAGAGCGAGCTTCGGGTGGGCTGGGGGCCAAGCAGGCCTCTCTCAGACGGAAGCAGGACAGAGCCTGAGGAGGGGGAGCCGGCACCCGACGAGCTGAGGACAGAGCCCCGCTCAGCTTCCTCCTGCAGCTCACTGGCCCTGACTGGAGGGTTTCCAAGGAGGGGAAGACAAACAGCAAGCCCTGCAACGTACTTGTTCAGGTGAGAGATGACGTATTTGAAGACTTCATGGTTCTCTTTTGGAAACTTCTTGAGAACCTCCTTAAGGGCGTGTAACTTCTGCTCGCGGTCATTGATTTCTGAGGAAAGAGAAATCCAAGATCAAGGCTGGTGGGCCTGGGGCTCAGATTAGCTACTGGTCCTGGGCAGTGGGGGGAAGGGCCGTGCTGCCTGCTCTGAAGGCAGCCCAACCCCATCCTTGCCCCACAAGCCGTGCCCTGGGCGGGCACACCTGGCAGTGGTGTGGGGCCAGGGCTGGGCCCACCTCTGCACCCCAGGCCCCTGCTCCTGAAGGGGGGCACCGTACGCCCAGAGCTTCCTGGCCCCCACCATCCAGAGACTCTTCCATGAAGGGCACCATTCTTTGCTCATCTGGTTGCCCCTGGAGACGGGCATCCAGATGCATAGTGCCTGCTGCCTCCTGAGCAGACGGGTGGGCGCCACTGCCTACCCGTGCCAACAGTCTCGGGAAGGGGGGAGTCACGAGACCAAGGCTCTGTCATTTCCCTAGAGTCAGGGACCCTCCGCGCATCTGCCCTTTGGAAGAGCTGGTGGAAACGGTGGGGAATTCTTACAGAGTTCATCAAAAGGACTACATGTCCCCTAGTGTAAAGCTAGCCCAAATGAAATGCTTCATCAAGCCAGGCCTGCTTCAGCCAAGTCCGCACGATCCTAGGAGGCTGGGGCTCTTATCACCTCACTTCCAGGATAAGGAATCTGAGGCTCAGAGAGGTGGCAGCAATTAGCTTTTTGGTCTGGGAATCAGACCCTGCCCAAATGGCTGCAGAGTCTGGGTGGGGACCACCGTGCTTCCTGGGGTCCTGGCGCTCCCTTCCTGGCCTGCCCTGGAGGCGAGAGTTGGCCTGGGCTAGCAAGACGAGAATGGTCTGGGGCCGACTGGGTCGAGACCTGAGTGTGGTCACTTGTTGGAGCTGAGGCTCATCTCTAGGACCCCAGGGCTCGTGAAGATCACAGGAGGACACCGTCAAGAGAGGGTGCAGGTGGGTGGGGGGACAAGGCGTTCATTAACAAATACAGTGGCGCCTCACTCACAGGCTCCTGTGTGTGGATGAACACTCTGGATCCTCTTCCACAGATAAACCGTGTACAGGTCTGCCTACATCCCTGGAGCTTCCCAGACTCTCCAAGCCCATGTGTTCTTCAGGAAGCTAAGGACTCCGGTAGAAAGTGACATGCCCCAGAGGGTCACTGTCTAGGCAAGCGGGTATGAGGAGCCTCAAACGAGACTAGGAAGGACAGATGGAACGTCAATGGTGGTGGGAGCAGTGGGAGGAAGGGTCACGCGGTCTGGGTCCTGTCTGTACACCAGCCAGCTGTGAGCCCTCGGGGACATGACTGAGTGGCCGTCTCCTCGGCTCTAAGAGGCTCAGGACAGTGCCGCCTTCATTTGGCGACACCACACCCTGAAACACAGCGCTCACAGCCAGACGCACACTCAGCACCTGGGAGCGAGGCTGAGGCTCAGGGAGCCGGGGGAGAGGAGGCTGCAAAGACGGCCAGCACAGCCACTGGGAGCAGGAAACCAGCAAACGTTCAGACTCGAGAGTGTGGCTTCATGAACAGTGCTTTGGTAGACTAGACCCACAGGGACTGACTATGTGCTGCCATCATCAGCGTCATTTCTCTGAACCCAAGATTTGTTTTAAGGGCTCAGCGGCAAGGGCACACTTTTTTTTTGTCTGACCTTGAGTTTCAAAACCCTTCACTGTGAAGTTTCAATAAAAAGCAAAGAAGTAAACTGCTCAGGGTGGGAGCGGGGCTGGGAGGATGAACTGTCCTGGAGAACACAAGAAGCGTGCGCGTGGCACGGAGTCTCACTTCATGAACCGACTGTGCCCTCTTCCAGATGTGAGCTTGGCACGGGCCTCTCCTAGGTGCCTGCATGACAACCCACAGCTGTGTTTGTTTTAGTCAAGCACTTGTGCAGCAGCACCTTCATGTAAGAGCCCGGCCTCACCCGTCCTTCCAGCTGGAAGCAGGAAACGGGGCCGATAATGTCACTGCCTACCCAGGATGTCCCTTCTCCTTCCTATCCACTGGGCAACAGGACAGCCGCTCCTTCTCTCTCTTCCTCGCAGGGGTGGGGGAAGTGGAGATTACAGCACCTGCTCGGATGGAAATTCGAGGACCACCCTCAGGCATGCCAGCCTCCCTCTGCCTCCTGGTGCAGTGCCTCAGCAGGACCCGGATGGCCGTGCACCCTGGGAGCATGGAGGGAGACGGACCGTCTTGCTCTCCCTGCTGGCCATGCGGGGCAGGTGCTCTGAGAGCCAGGGAGCACCGAGATCCTGCCAGGAGGCGGGGAGGATGGCAAGGGGAGCGATGGGGGCCTCCCAGCGCAGGGCCGGGCCCTGCGTCTGCCCCGCGGAACACGGCCCCCTCAAGGACGGCCTTCTGACCTGTCCTGACTTGCTTCCCGCGTGCAAGCAAAGCCCAGCAGTGCCGGGGACCCGCCGTGGGCTCCACCCAGCAGTATTTTCCCGGCAGCCCCAACCCCAGCAGCACGTCGCCCGAGGGCTGGAATGCCAGCGGGGCAATGTCCACGGGTGCTCTGGGCAGCCCCACCCGAGGGGAGGTGGCGCCGGCGCGCCCCACACACCGCCTGAGAAAGCCCACTCAGAGGTGACCACCAGGCCGCGGGGCTAGTGACGGGGAGGGAGGCGCCCAGTTCTGTCTCCAAGTTCAGCACCCCTGCTCTGATCAGCTGCCTGCCCCCAGGCTCGGAGCCCTCGCCAACCTCAACAATCCTCTTCCAGAGGGGTGAGGGGCTCTGTAGGGCTCACGCCTCCTCAGGTAACACATCGTAGTTCTGAAATTAGGTGTCTATCAACTGAGACAGCATCAGGAGAGGCGCTCTGAGGTCAGCTGAATCAAGACAAAGTCTGGACAGAGACCAGGCAATGTGGAACTCAGGCCCCAATAACTCAGGAGGAAGAGGAGGGCAGAGCCAGGGGCCACACCCTTCGAGGTGTACAGATATACCTAGGCTCCAATGAATAAGAACAGTAGGTCCAAGGTCCCACGAACTGGCCTCGGGGGCCCAATCCCAGACACCATTGGCCCCCTGGCCGTGTCACCCCACCACCACCTCTGGCTGCCAGCCAGGCTCCTGGCTGGAATCTCAGCTCAGTCCTCAAGGAAAACCCCCGATGGACTCTGGCCACCCGGTACATCCACACCACCAGGAAGACAAACCACCGGCTTGGGCCTCGCCCATGGCACACGCGGGCACCCCCGGCACCAAACCACTCTGAGGCCGAACCCTCACTCTGCTGGGCCCAGAATGGAAGCGTCAGGGTGCCCTTCTCTGGAGGTGTGATCCTGCCTGTCCAGTAACCTGTCCAACGGTCTCTGACCCATCAGACGAGGGCAGGGCCTGCACACGTGTCTGCCTGCTGCCACCTGCCCCTGCCCCACACGGGGCCTGGCACACACTAGGGGTGAGCGCCCCAGGCTCTTAAGCTACTATCTGGACAGGCAAGCGGAAGCAGGACGCTGGCATCAGCACGATCACAAGGCAGGACGTGAGCACCGGCCGGCGAGCAGCCAGGCTGACCCGTCTAGCGACTGCGCAAGGCAGGCATTCATGCCCCTCCAGCCCTCAGCTGGAAAGAGACGACACGCCGGCATCCGGAACCCTCTGGGGTCATATATCTTGACCATCTCTTTTTTTTTCTTGGTGGACTCTTAGTTCCCTGAACAGGGATCACACCCAGGCCCCTGGCAGAGAAGGCATGGAGTCCTAACCACTGGCCGCTAGAGAGCCCTCGTCCCTTGGACAATCACTGAAGAATACCGGTCTCCATAGACTATAGTGTGCACACAGAATTCACAAGCAGTTATGCGGGATAATGAGGCCCGGAGGGCAAGGATCCTTAAGCTCAGAGCCTCTTGGCCTGAGACAGAGTCAGCACGAGGGTCTCTGCCAGCACAGAAGACAGAGGACAGGGGGCGTGGGGACTGGCTGGACCAGAGGGATTCCAGACACAGGACAGGGGTGTCAGGGTGGTCGTGAGAAGAAAAGGAGAGACTGTGGGGCAGGAATAAATGATACTGTTTCTTGAAGGCTGGGCTGAACTGTGAAGGTGAGATAGAACAGAGAATTCAAGGCCCCTCTCGCTGCCTCCTGAAATCTTGGTCCTCTCTGAAGCCAAGCTCAGCGGCCATCTCTTCCACTATGACCCAATTCCTTCCTCCCTCCTCTCTGCGCTTTCTGCCCTTCCAAGTTGGCTTGCTTCTTGCCGTCTGGCAGAGAACTTAAATGAGCACTGGGGAGGCAGGAAAAATGTCTTGGCACAGAAGGTCACACCCGGCCTGCCATTCCCTGGCAGTGCGGGCTGTGGCTGCCAGTCACTTCTCAGTCTCCCACATGGCATCTTGTATGTGGCAGGAAGATAGCTGGTGAATAATTACAAAAGTCTCGCATTTGTAGCCACAAATTCAGTGATATTCACACTGCTGTGAAATTCTGGAGTGCACAGAACAATCTGATAGTGACCTAGATATTTGCTGTGATAGGATCTGAAACCATCTCCAGCCCTGAATGCACCCGGACACGACAGCACTCAGGTAGGAAGTGGAAAGAGCCGGTCAAGTTGATGTTGCCATGGAAACCCAGCCAGACTGAGCTGAGCTACTCTGGGGGCTGAGAATCTTTGTTCCCTTGTGTCCCTCACCACGAACTCCAGCACTGCCCGGTTGGTGTTAAGCTCTGATACACACAGCCCCACTGCTCACTCAGCTCTGGCTGTGAGGTGCCATGTCAGTGAGAGACGTTCCTCTCTACCAGGTTCAAGATAACCAAGCTCCAGCTGACGAGCGTGGGGCACAGGAAGCACACAATGGGAAGAGGAAGCGGAAAATCTCCACCCTCTTCCAGGCTGCAGGAGCAGCAAGCAGCTCCCTTCCGCAGCGTGGATGCCGGCGGAAGCTGCTGGAGGAAGGCAGCTGATTCCCCATCAGTGACACCTTCCTCTCCTGCCCCCTGCGACCCTCCAAAAACAAAAAGATGCCATGTCAGCGATTCCCGCACAGACAATGGAATTCTTTCTGCGGGGTGCTAGGATGCCATGAGCCCCTAGATGGCGCCAAGTCAAGACAAACGTTGCTGGCAACCTCCAGGCTCCGGGCAAGGTGGGTGCCAGCCCACACCTTCTCTTCCTACCTGCGGCCCAGGGAGGCTTGGCTGAGGGGCAAAGAAAGCTGGCTCTGGACAGAGGCCTCCCATGGGTCTCACATCTGAGCCAGCCTGGAGCCTGCTAGAGAAGTGAGTGCTGGGAGGACCTCCATCTCTGGAAGGCAGGACCAGGGCAGAAGCTGGCACTTGTCCCCACGCCCTAACTCATCCGGGAGACCCAGGCCTGTCCTGAGTAGACAGATGGGCAAGCAGGCCAGGGGACACCACGACTGCTCTGCCAGGGCTTCTGCCCCTTCCCCATGGGCCTGGGTGAGATGATGGCTGTGAAGCACCTCGAGCAGCTAAGGATGGTGTGCACAGACTACGAGGAGACTGGGACAAACCTCACGGGAAAGGCAGGTCACCGTGCAGCGGCTCTGGGGCCCCAGCCCTGCCAGCAGCCAGATTCTGCCGGGGATCCTCCCACAGCTCAGGGCGGGGCTTCCATCAGCACCTGTATTCTCAAAGAAGCCAAGAGCCTACGACCCATGACCTGAAGTCCTGCAAATCTGTGGCCTCCCCTCAGTTTTTGTCCACACCATCAGCTTTGTGAGTAGACTGTGTGTGCTTAGAGCTCCGTCTTTGGAGTTGGGCAGCGGCAGGTAAGACTAAGGTCCTGGGGTCTGAGGGACACAGCTCCCTCTTGCGGCTGCGCAGCAGCAGCTGCCTCTGGCTAAGTCTGGAACTGTCAGTCTGTGAAAAACTCTGAGAGGTCAGGCCCCCTGCAGCACTACATGAAGTCCAGGGAAGGATGCCCAAGGGCAGAGTTCCCACAGTGGGAGAGCCCCCAGGGAGAGGCAGGCCAGGGCAGAAGAGAGTCCTCGGAGCGGGCAGGACCACTGAAAGCAGAGGCGCTCCTCTGTAGCTGCTCCCACCCCTCCAGAGGCTCTCTGGCCCAGACCACGTGTGCACTTCCTTTCAGGAGAGCTGGGAGGAGACAGAGTCAGGAGGGAGAGGCCAGCACAGCCTTCCACCGAACAGGTCCGTGACTCAGCCGCGCCTCCAGGCCTCTCCGAGTATCCTTTCATAAATGCAAGCAGGGATGGCAACCTAGGGCACTCAGGGCCAGGAAGGTTCCACTGTGAACAAGCAAAGGAGCAAGGCTCTGCCCCAAGTCTGGCATAAAAACCAGGCTCTCAACCACGGAGCTTTGGGGCAGCCTGCAATTTTCCTGACAGAACGAAGCGCCTCTGGTTGGCAAGGCCGGGGTCTAATTTGTGAGCCCCTCTGGTGTCATCTTGCTAGTTCTCTTTCCTATGTCCTTCAGTCTCAGTTCCAAGAGCCAGAGCGTCAGCTCTCTGAGGGCAGCACCCGTTCTCGTTTTGCTGCACCGCCCGCCCCCCCGGCCCCGCCACTTGCCCAACAGTCAGCCTGGGGCGCCACCAGGGGCCCACGAGCCAGGTACTCACTGTGGGCCTCCACCAGGTCGATCTGCATGTTGTACGGGACCAGGGGGTCTGGCAGTTCTGAGAAAAAGCTCTTCATGGCCCCCGCCACGGTGTTCACCGTGAAGTCCTTCTCTGCCAAATCCAGGTTGTGATCTGAAAGGAAGTTGGGAGAGTGAGGCCAGGCCAATCGAGGCTGTGCCAAAGCAAGAACACTGGGCGCTGCGAACAAGCAGGGGGCACTTGCAGAATCAGGGGTGCTGCGGGGCGGCCTAGAGCCTGGGCGGGGACTCAGGGTCCTCACAGGCTGCACAGAAGGCGGCACCCTGGGTGCTGCTGAAACAAAAAAGTTCTGAGACACAGACACGCTGACACGCATCCTGCCCAGATCAGCCTCTGAGCAGAGGAGCTGCGCCTCTATTCTGCGGCCGAAGCCCCCTCGTCTGCCCTGGACTCGCTGTTGCCTTTCCTCACACCCCCCACTCGGGGAGACAGGAGGAGGCTTCCCTCTAAGGCTGTGTCACTTTTCCTGGAAGGTTACAGAAATGGTACCAGCAACCCTGACTGCTATCTCCAGCCTGCTCCTTGTGGTGGTCAGGCAACCAGACTCACTCTCCTCTTGCTGGTCCCATCCAGCTTATGATACCACCAACTCCTGCCTCTAATTTTTCCTTCCATACTTTACTGCATTTCTGATTTGTAACAAATCATCTACTGATAGATCTCGACTGTTTCCGCTTGGGAGTATACCCTGGGTTGCAGATCCTGGCATATACATAAGTGTCTAACCTAGCGTGGCTCTGCCCACATCCTGACCTTGTGCTTCCAATCCTTCAAGACTCACACGTTTCCCTTCCTGCTGCCAACTAGTGGAGACTGTGGAGCTGGGTGCTGGGGGTGGGGGGCGGTGTCTGCTCCCACCACGCACTGGGCAGTGGCTTGGGCCTGCAGGCTTGCACAGGCCGCCTGGTTGGCTCTCCCGAGGCTCAGTCACATGCTAAGTCGGACCCCACTTTGACCTTCTGCTTACCTTCCTTTCTGGCCAGTGGCATCTGTCAAGTTTTACCCTTTGGCTCCTTTGCTCTGACACTGGTGGGTGTGACCTCTCATCCCAGTGTGTTCAGCCCTAACTGAACTGGGTTAGGGTGGAACGGATGTGGCCATGTGGCCCTCGGCCTCTCAGATCTGACCTAGCCTAGGAGGCAGAGTGTTCAGCTTGGGGAGCCCCGGGCCCAAGGCTCAGCGCATCACAAGATGCTCCCCCTTGCTTTGTTTCTCTCCTGCAGGACTCTGTGAGGAGGGCAGTTACGGTTGAGAGGCCCTGCCAACACAAGACTGTCATCTCAACCCAACCTTGAGTCATGTGCCCGCCATGACCTCCGCATGGCCCAGCCTGAGGGAAGCAAGGCCTGGGTCTCAGTGAATGAGGCCTGTGCTGGGGGCTGCAACGGTGCCTGTGGATGGTGGAGAAGGAAGCAGCCTGGCTGAAGCAGGTTTGCGGGGTGGATGCTTCTGTTTGCTGACAGGAGCCAAACACTCTCTCCTCCTCGGCCACCCAGCCAGCACCCTTGGCTTTGGGGCTGCGTGGCAGGAGCACCCCACGGGGCTCCACCGGCAGTGGCGTCTGCCTCGAATGGCTGTGGCCTTACCTTGATCAAACTGTCTCTGCAGACTCTCCATCTCTGACTTGTTCCCGCTGACCCGGTAGATACCTTCAGTGCTCAGCCCTGGGGAGAAACAGGCATGAGCCTTAGGAGCAGGAAGGGGATGGGCTTGAGGGGAGACGCGGGGGGCAGGGGGCGGTCCACGAGGCCCCCCTGGGGCGAGGGCACTCGTCTTGCCTCAGTGCCTCAGCCCACTCTTGCCCTTTTTCTTTCTCACTTTGAAGTTTACAAATATTTGTTTTTTTTGTAAAAACTAAAATAATACAGAAACACATCAGACAAAGGTAACATCTGTCCACATTTTGATATATACCTTGGAATTTTAATTTTAATAAAATAGAGATAATACTATGTTTTAACCCACCCTTTTCACTTACAAACTATATTGTGAACCTAACCACTAAATATTCTTTTATAACATAATTTTAAAGATAACACAGAATACAACAACTTAAAAACCATCTACTGTTAATTCTTTAGGTATTTCCAGAAGTCCAGTGTGTATTTCTTACTTTGTGAATTTTCTATTCATGTTTTTGTTCATTTTCAAACAGAGTGGTTCTCCTCATTTTGTACTTAATATTAAGGAACTATGTTAATGTTATATAGCTTTACATTTCCCTTTCATTATCTGTCTTCTAATTTTGTGTATTGGATTTTCTTTGACGTACATAATTCAAAAATGTTAGGTTTTCAAGACCAATCCGCTTCTTTATGATATCTTCATTTGTTTTTACGGTTAGAGTGGGTTTTCCTGTTCCTTCTGGAACTCACTTGGTGTACAGTGTTAGGTAAGAGGAAAAAAAAAGACCAGTAAAATTCAACTAAATAACAATGTAGGAGCAGATAAAGTTCCAAGCGAGAGTGGCCTCCCTCCACCCCTCCTCACAGGAAGCACTGTGCAGCTTGCAGTGGACTCCAGGCGCTGTCGGTCAGCTTGGCTCTCCCTCTCTCCAGGAAGGAAAGTCCACTCTGCACCCCTGAGACCGTGGTCTAAAGGACAACGGTCAAACCAGCCTGGGGTCCTTGCTGGAGCTCATGGTTTTGAGAGACCCTGACGAGCTGACAGGGCACTGTGGAAGCATCCTAGAGCCAGGGCTGCAAGCCAGTGGGCAGTGCAGAGTGGACCAGGCCTCGAAGTCAGTTATCGCCGTGACCGATGCCGCTGGAGAGGCCCCCGCTGGGTGAGACCAAAGCAGTCAGTCAGTTTCTGGGGCCCTAGATTGGTGGCAGGTAAACTCTGAAGATCATCGAAACAAAAGCCATCATTCCTTGGCCTAAAAGCTGTTAATTGCACATGGGCCCTTTCACCCCAGAGACAAGGGCATTAACGGACCGGCCTCAAGGACACCCTTCCGTGCAACAACTTGCTACCAAGAAGCCCCATCACTGCATGCCTCCCTCTGGGAGGTAACACTTCCGTGTGGTCCCATCACCGCATGCCTCCCTCTGGGAGACAGCATTTCCGGTGTGGTCCCATCACTGCACGCCTCCCTCGGGGAGACAGCACTTCCGGTGTGGTCCCATCACTGCACGCCTCCCTCGGGGAGACAGCACTTCCGGTGTGGTCCCATCACTGCACGCCTCCCTCTGGGAGACAGCACCTCCGGTGTGGTCCCATCACTGCACGCCTCCCTCTGGGAGACAGCACCTCCGTGTGGTCCCATCACCGCACGCCTCCCTCGGGGAGACGGCACCTCCGTGTGGTCGCCGTGCTGTGCACTGGGCTACACGCTCCCCACAGCCACCACTCACTTAACGATGGCGCCGCTGAATCCTCAGCGCTTTATCGTGGGAGCCACTGGATCAAGAGAGAACACAGATGAGGAAGTGGGGTTCGATAAGGGGAAGTCCTTGGCCTAAACTGCACAGCTGCTAAGAGGCGGCAGCATGGTCTCAGTCCAGGGCCACCACACTATTCAGAAGGGGCTTGCCGTTTAACCCCCATCAGGCTGGTGTCCAGACCACAGCCACCTCTGCCCACATGCCGGAGAAACACCACATCTCTGTGAAGCCCACAGGCCCGCAGTATTCTGGGCAGCTTTTGAGATGGTCCATGCCTTCCAGAAGTCAGAGGTCAGCATGACCCCTGCTCACCATCCACAGTTAGTAATTCTACAGTAATTCTCTTTCCTCGGTGACTTTTCTACACTATTCGCAGATACTTAAACTTTCTACCTATTGCACATCTCAGGTAACACACGTCACATGCTTCAACATGAAATCATCCACATTTTGACAGGCCCGGGGTATGTGTCAACAGATTCAAATCTTCACCCTCTAGGTTGACAAGAAATCACTATACTTTTCCCTTTATCTGAACATCAGCCCCTCTCGAATACAAAGAAAACAATGGTACAAACGCGGGAGCCTCAAAAGTCCTGATGGACATGTCCACAGTGCCTGCGCCCCAGCGTGGAGAGGAGCTCTCTGAACAGCAGCGACAAGATCCTGACAGCCTCAGTCCACTTACAATCTCTGGCAACCTGCGCACAGGAATCCTCGGCACTGTCTCCTAATGGCCACCTGCCCGGTATCACAGGGCTGAAAACACACTGCAAATTAGCTATCTGGAGACCATCAGAGGTGCAGGCCCGCTGAAACGTCACTGGACGGATGATCAGAAAAATGGAAGCGCCTGAAAGCGCAAGGCCAGCCCCTCAGCACCAGCTAATCACCACCTCAGTATCTCCTGTAATCTGGACACACGCTTCTGTTACGAAACCCCACTTTAAAACAGCAATTCTGCCACTGACCTATACAACAACACGGCATAATTGAGGAAAGGTATCATTTGCTTGGCCAGGACAGTTGTTCGCAGCTATTCATTAGACATCAATAAAATAAAAACAGAAACCTTAGGGCAGATGGCCAACTGCCAGTGAAACAGGGCAAGCGACACAGGGGAGAACCTGAAGGCTGAGCAGAGTGAGGCAGCTCGCCGAGGACCCCGAGGCCAGAGCAGGAGAAGGGCTAGGGCCTGGAGCAGACCCCCACACAGAGATGCTGGATACCGAGCAGTGTGCACAGCCGGACCCAGAGACCCACCCAGAAACGCTCTGGGGCTGGCTTTGGCTCACGCCTGCCGGCAGAGAGCAGTGCCTCCTTGCCACAGGCCTGGTCCACGGCCAGAGGTCCAACTGAGAAAGCTTCAGCCATAAGCTTTGAGGCATCTCTACATACCAGGCATCTCCAAAGACCCAGTATCTCGGGAACAGGCCCTACTTCTTTCTTCTTCTTTTTTAACTGAGCTCCACTGGTTTCTTTGGGAATCTTTTAATCTTGTGTGAATTAAACAAGAGAAAGTTCGGAACCGCCAAGGTCGCTGTCTTCAAAAATCTAACAATTTCTATGAAGAACAGTTTTGTTCTAATGACTCTAGAGAATAGAGCTACGACTTGAATGGGAATGACAGGAAGGCAAATAGTCTCTCAATACCTAATCTTAGCTACAGCTGTCACTCATTGTGAAGGGCCAGAGCTTTTGAACTCCCTCACTGGACAGCCATCTGTTTGGGATGCTACTTTTCTTTTTAGAAAGATTGATACCTGGTCTAAGAAGACAGCCAGTATGACCAACCATTTACTAAATGCTTACTGTATGTGAGGCACATGATGCTGAGACCTTACCATGCACCTCCACACGGGTTCTCACAACATCCCCTTCAGAGAGATCATTACTAATCTCATTTTACAGATGGCAATGCAGAAGCTAAGAGGTAAAGTAATACTCGCAAGGTCTCAGAGCTAGCGAATTACAGTCTCTAGCCCACCTGCTTCCGGAGCCTGAGTTCTTTTACTGTGGTGTTTTAAATCACGCACTTTCAAACTTGAGCATGCAGCAGAATCAGGGCTCGTTATAACCTAGATCACAGGGCTGCTGCGCCTCTAGGGTTTCGGATTCTGTTGGTTGGGGGCAGGAACCAAGAATCTGCACTGCTGACATGTTCCCGGGTGATGCTGCTGCTGCTGGCCAGGGACTCGTGCTCTGAGGACCCCTGTCGCTCTAGACGACGGGACAGGTCTCCAAGTTCCCCCAACTCTTAAAAAAATCTATGATGCAAGAATATTTGGGAGGGAGAGAATACACAAGGAAAAATAAGTACCAGAGACTAGGAATGCAGCATTTCCAAAAAGTATTAAAATTAGCGCCTTTTATTCATAAGCAAGGTTTTTTACATATTATTTAAACCATGGCCACATGTGATTTTTCAAAAGAATATTAAAAAAGAGAAAAACAGCGAAAAGGCCTTATTTTTTTCAGTATTTACTGAGCACCCAATCCGGCAGATGAGCTCCTTTACAGAGCTTCAAGCCGTGGTCCTCCTCAAAAGCATTTCACTGACAAAAGGGTAGCTCAGTTCAGTCGCTCAGTTGTGTCCAACTCTTTGTGATCCTGGGGACTGCTGCACGCCAGGCTTCCCTTCCATCACCAACTCCTGGATCCTACACAAACTCATGTCCAAGTCGGTGATGCCGCACAACCTTCTAGAGGACCCACCAGCAGCAGTCAAGAGGCGTTCCCCTCGGGCTAAGACCTGGCCTCTTTTACTCCTGACCGCCCCGTCCCAGGGGCTGAGGTGCCTGTAGCACGTGGCACACGAGGGGCACCAGCAAAGTGGACAAGGGACTCACAAAAGCTGGGAGACGGCAGGGAGACTCCACCTTCTGCTCTGGTATGTGTACCATTTTCTGAAATGGGCAAACAAGTCTTCATTCCTGGATCCCAAGTACTTCTGCTCAGCACCGGCGCTCTGCGCCTCAAATCTTGCCGTACTCCCCCAGGCCAGGCTTTCAGCCCTGCTCACACACCCCGGGACTCAGTTCCTCCTGAATTTCCTTTCTAGCAACAAATCAATACTTCCTTCAAGACAAACTCTGGCTTGTTTATTTTTCACTTTCTATATTTAGAAATAAAACTCAGCACTTTAGTTCTTAAAAAAAAAATTCGGTGTTGCCAATGCTCTAAAATACCCCACAGCAGACAGGCTTTAACTACTAGAGGACAAGTCAACTTTTAAGGAAATGCAGCTAATAGACCATTCTCCTTTTCTTTCACGTGTCCAAGAGGTAAGCCTCGGGCAGGCTAAGTTTCAAGGCCAGAGGGCTGCTGAGAACTCAGGGAGAGAAAGGAACCCCTCTCGAGCATCAAGTCCAAACTATCTTGAAGAGGGCTGACCTCTCTAACCAGAGTAAGCGGCCCCGACTCCGGGTCAGCTGCCAGCAGCGCCTCTACAGCCTGTCTCCTTCTGAGGCTCCCATTGCAGCACCCCCACCTCGGTGGAGTGTGAAGGCTGCGCTGAGGCTGAGCATCTAGGCTGGAAGCCACTTACTGGCGGTGAGGCCCGGGTGGCCATGCTTCCACTGCCTTCTCTGCACAGCACAGGCGAGTGTCACGAAGTCCTGGCATAGGGCTGAGGGAGGAGCTACGGTCCTAACGATCTAAGGGGAAAAGCAAGCTGGCAAGTGGAGGACCCCTGAGTTGTGCCATGGGGGGATCCCAGATGCCGACTGTTAACTTCTGCTCCTCTGAGTCTATGATGGATTAACTTCACCTTCGGAGACTACTGCAAGGAATAAATAAGATAACTTATGTAAAGCCCACTGTATAATGCCTGCCTTTTTTTTTTTCTTTACGTTTTAACAAGCTGCAACAGCAGCACCTGTCTGTAGGCATGGCCTGCTCTAGGGACCCAGCCAAAACAGGCCAGTTGGTAGACAAATAATAAAACATTCATTGGCTTCTTTTTTAATTCACATATTTTTCCTTTAAATATTTAAATAGAGTTTTTTTATTATGTAAAGCCCACTGTATAATGCCTGCCTTTTTTTTTTTCTTTACGTTTTAACAAGCTGCAACAGCAGCACCTGTCTGTAGGCATGGCCCGCTCTAGGGACCCAGCCAAAACAGGCCAGTTGGTAGACAAATAATAAAACATTCATTGGCTTCTTTTTTAATTCACATATTTTTCCTTTAAATATTTAAATAGAGTTTTTTTAATACCACAAAGTTACACGTAGTTTCACTATATAATTGTTTTTTAGTAGAGAAATTAAGATTTTTAGTTGAAGTTTCAATATCTAGTATTTTTTATTAGTCACCTATTTTATACATATGTCAGTCCCGATCTCCCAGTTCATCCCAGTCTCTCTTCCCCCTTGGTGTCCATACCTTTGTTCTTTACATCTCTGTCTCTGTTTCTACTGAGCAAATAGGTTCATCCGTACCATTTTTCTAGATTCAATATATGCATTAATACACGATATTTGTTTTTGTCTTTCTGGTTTACTTCATTCTGTGTAACAGTCTCTACGCATATGATCTCAGTTTTGACCCTGGCTCTCTCATAGCTGCTGGGCAACTGGGAAAAACTGTTTGACCTCTCTAAGCCTCGGGTTCCTCATCAAAAATGGGGCTGTTTATGAATGACTATGCTTCATGGCAAATAGATAGGGAAACAGTGGAAACAGTGTCACACTTTATTTTTGGGGGCTCCAAAATTACTGCAGATGGTGACTGCAGCCATGAAATTAAAAGATGCTTATTCCTTGGAAGGAAAGTTATGACCAACCTAGATAGCATATTCAAAAGCAGAGACATTACTTTGCCAACAAAGGTCCGTCTAGTCAAGGCTATGGTTTTTCCAGTGGTCATGTATGGATGTGAGAGTTGGACTGTGAAGAAAGCTGAGCGCCGAAGAATTGATGCTTTTGAACTGTGGTGTTGGAGAAGACTCTTGAGAGTCCCTTGGACTGCAAGGAGATCCAACAAGTCTATCCTAAAGGAGACCAGTCCTGGGTGTTCATTGGAAGGACTGATGCTAAAGCTGAAACTCCAGTACTTTGGCCACCTCATGCGAGAAGTTGACTCACTGGAAAAGACCCTGATGCTGGGAGAGATTGGCGGCAGGAGGAGAAGGGGACGACAGAGGATGAGATGGGTGGATGACATCACCGACTCGATGGACATGAGTTTGAGTGAACTCCGGGAGATGGTGATGGACAGGGAGGCCTGGCGTGCTGTGATTCATGGGGTCGCAAAGAGTCCGACACGACTGAGCGACTGAACTGAACTGAATTGAGATGTTGTGCATACTTAGATTACAGGTATGAAGAGCAAGTAATACAGATGGCTGGCACACTGAAATGATGATGATGATGATGATAATGAAACAATAACAGTTAACTTTTGCTGAGGGCTTACTACGCGCCAGGCACTTTCTTCAGCTCTTCACTAGAACCATCACGGTGAATCCATGTAATTCCACGGTGAATCCCAGTAATTCTCTGAGGTAAACAGTGTTATTTTCATCCCCATTTTACAGAGGGCAGATAGCAGCTCAGAGAGGCCAAGTCCAAGGCCAGAGAGCTGGGTGTGTGGTGGGGGTCAGCTCCGCGCTGGCTCACTCCGCCTTGGCTGATTGTGCATTTAAATGCTGCGCTCCTCCCTCCCAAGTTAACTCCCTATTCCATTATCCATTAAATATCACTTGTTGGCTTTACCCTGTAAATGCTGGGTTCATTCCTGTTCCTCCCTTGTTCACTCAGGTGCATTCATCTCCTCCCTCACACCCCTCAGTGTTCTCATCTGTCAGCTGGAGGAGCAGGGAGAGCCAGAGAAGAGACGCTGCCTCCTCTTTGACCGACGGTAGCCAGTGGACAGAGTCCACGCTCTCTTCCTTCCGAAGTTCTACTACTGATCACAGTGAAGCAGCCCCGAGAGGTCCCCTGCCGCCTTCCTGTTTCGGATGTGCCTGGAATGCTTTTCTGGCTCTTCTGTTCCTTCAACACTAAGGTCACTCTGGCCCCTCCAGTGCCCCTGTGTTAGCTGTCTTCCCTGGGTAATTCCCTCGTCAATCAAGATCTGTTTCCGGCGATGCCACCCCTCCTTTCTCCCCGACAGAACGCACCTAGCACTCTATTATGGCAGCCTGGCCGGGTGTTAGCCCCACAGCTGGGCACTGTGGCGTGATAAATTTCCAACGCCATTGTATGTACACACAGCCGTGTCACAAATCTCGAGGCTGAGGAAGAGGGGAGAGAAGAGACCTGGAGGGGAAAAGATGAAAATATCACACCAGGTCTGGGGCATCATATGGCTCTAGCATCTGGCTGATCCTCTGTTAGCTGCCCGGGCACTTACTGTCAGTCACTGTGAAGGAGGGCTTCTGGGCCCCGCTCTGAGCCCGCCAAGGAGCTCGGTCCCTGACTTTCAAGCAGATGCATACCCCAACAGATGGGCTTCAGAAAACCACCGTGACGAAGTCAGCCTTAGGCCAGCCCAGAGTGGATACTGCTGGTTCGGGGCAGCCTAGGATGGAGGGGGAGAGGAGTGTGACCTAGAATTGAGGGGAGCAGAGTGGACTCTGTAAGGCAGCCACCGATATTCAAAGCCAGGAGCAGCTGGGAGCCCCAGCACACTCGAGCCCAGTGGTGTGGGGGACGGCAGCGTGACTCAGAGGCGAGCTAGTGCCGCCCCAGTGCGGAGCTGGGGCTGCGGGTGGGGCGGGGGTCCTCACTGACCCAACACTGAGCCACCAACAAAGAAACAGTTGTGCTAACAAACAGGTACATGCAACCCACCACCACCTCCATGCAAACAGTGCCAGCTCCCACTCCACAACAGGGCCCCCGGCAGATTCCTCGTAAGCATTAATGAGGACACAGGTGAGCTTCTTTCGGGTTCCTGATTCTCACCAAGTCATGAAAGGTTCAAAGATGGCACCCATCACAGCCCAGCGGCCCTCCTTTCCTAGCCTCTTTCCTCACTAAGAAAGGACACTTCGTAGGTTAGAAGCCTGTATGTAACCCTGGCCGAGAATCTGATCGCAGTCCCGCCAGCCTATACTATAGTCCTTGCATTCTGCATCTAGGATACAACACAAAGCTGTCCACATCCGACTCTGCTGCCCCCACCCAAGTGCCATCACGCTGGCCTTTCAAGGCCTCCTAGTGTGACACCCCCCCCCCCCAACTGCCTTGGAGACTGCCTCACTTCTGCCTCCACTTTTTGGACTGGCTAAACCCTGTTCCCTCCGAGGTCTCCCCTGACCCCCAGATTAAGTCAGTTAGGAGAATAAAACCGCTTCTATTTACGCAGCACACATGCTGGGCCAGGCCGTGACCAGCATCTCACACACGTGACCTCTGCGGCCCTCCCGGTGGCCCTGTGAGCTGTATCCTACTGTTACGACCGCTCCCATCTGGCTCCAGAGCCCGGGTCTAACCACTGCACTCACTATCCGCGTGCTTTCTCTATACAGCACTGGGTACAGCCTGAAAGTCACTGGACAGCTGTCTGACTGCTCAATGTCGGGCCCCTGAGGAGAGAGGGGGCATGTGTTTCAGTTACCCTTCTGTGTTCCCGGACTTGGCACAGTAACTCGTGCCTGGAGAAGGCATTCGGTAATTATCCAAAGAAAGGAGGGAAGGAGGGAAACCTGCCTGATAATAAAAGAGCAGTTTCTCTGGCTAGAGAGAGGGAGGAATGGACTAAAGTTGTTTGCTCTCGACCAGCCTCGTGCTTCAAGGCATCCTGGCAGGCCCTCCTTGCTCATGAAATACAGGAAAGAGAAAGCCTGAGGCCTGGCCAGCACGGAGAAGTGCGTCACAAACCAGGGCACCCAGCTCCTGCCTTCCTTTGTGGACTGGTTCTCCTGCCTCTGCCACTCCCTAGAGAAGCTGAGGGGACCGAGTGAACTCCTGCGCTCTCCAGTGTAAGCCATCGGCTGTTCTAGGTGTGGTCTCCCCATCTGGGCCGCTCACTTTTACAGATCAGGTCAGTGGCGTGACTTTGGCTGGGACCCCCACAAGAGGGCTGCGCCTCTTCCTGGAGGCTAGACAGAAGCCCCTGCCCCCGCCACGCACACGCGCACCACTAGGGGAGAGGGGGGGGCGCCACCAGGGGAGAGGGGGGAGCACCACCAGGGGAGAGGGGGGAGCGCCACCAGGGGAGAGGAGGGGAGCACCACCAGGGGAGAGGAGGGGATCAAGGCATCCTGGCAGGCCCTCCTTGCTCATGAAATACAGGAAAGAGAAAGCCTGAGGCCTGGCCAGCACGGAGAAGTGCGTCACAAACCAGGGCACCCAGCTCCTGCCTTCCTTTGTGGACTGGTTCTCCTGCCTCTGCCACTCCCTAGAGAAGCTGAGGGGACCGAGTGAACTCCTGCGCTCTCCAGTGTAAGCCATCGGCTGTTCTAGGTGTGGTCTCCCCATCTGGGCCGCTCACTTTTACAGATCAGGTCAGTGGCGTGACTTTGGCTGGGACCCCCACAAGAGGGCTGCGCCTCTTCCTGGAGGCTAGACAGAAGCCCCTGCCCCCGCCACGCACACGCGCACCACTAGGGGAGAGGGGGGAGCGCCACCAGGGGAGAGGGGGGAGCGCCACCAGGGGAGAGGGGGGAGTGCAAGAGTGGGCGCTGCTCCCAGGACTGCCCTCAGCACGGCCTGCTGCACACATGGCCTCGACTCGTCCCGCTGCCTCCCGGTGAAGAGCAGAGGGGCCTGTCCACCGAGGTGCACCGCTGAATGGAGGGGAAGGGTGGTGGAACAGCCAGGCAAGGCAGGCCTGCTGGAACTGTCTCAGGAAGCTGGGCTTCTTCCACCGAGATCATTTCTGTCTTGGATGGAAGGGCAAGACTATTTTGTGAAACAGGCTTTGCTTCTCTATGGCTGCCTGGCTCCCCAGGCAGCTTGCCAGGGCATGCTGTTCCTATCAGGGCACTGGGTCCCGAGGAAATCCGTGAGCACTGCCGAGTCACAGCCACGTGAACTCTGCTTATCTGGAAGAGCCCAAAGTGGAGCTGACTGCCTGCCTTTATGGCGAGGAGGCATTTTTGGAATGCAAATGACTTGTGTTTAACTTTAAGCAAAGAGAAACCAGGAGGGTGGTGAGACATGGGCACATGGGGAACAGTCATGGTGAAAGCTTCGTCTTACAACTATCTGGATAATGAGAAAGCACAGCCAACAAACCGGAGTTATCAGGGCAGGGAAGGGGTTGAGGAACACAGAACCCCCATAAAATCACAGCACATGCAACCACATACCTCATATTTTAGCACTTTATCATCAATTCAAAGCAGCATAAATATGGCAATTACTCACATAAAGCCTGTTGGTGTGTTCAAGCTGTAACTGCACCTATTAAACTGTTATAGTGATAGATGGGAGGATCTCTACTGAAATTAGCCGCCTTTTCTGCAAGACAGAATTACAGAGATCCAGGCTGACTGCAGCGAAATAACTAGATTTAACAGCGCTAGACCCGCCAATTCTCTTCCACGAGAGCTGGAGAAAGTGTCTATGATAAATATGGAGGGAAATATGGAGGCTTTTTTAGGACAGCTGTTTCTCAAGTGGGAAGAACTTGGTAAAATGTGAATCTGTTCGGTCTGATGCTGTAAAGCTCACAGCTTTACCCACCCGAGCACAGGTGGAAGGGCTGGAATGTGGGTCCTTTCCACTGACGGCTCTAGGTGACCTCTGCTCAGAGGCCTCCAGGGTTTCTGTTTCCTCTCTTCTGTGAGATGAACACTGTCCACTAAGTCACGGGAGGAGAGCTGAGAGAGTAAGGTGCCCTAGGGAGACAGAGCAGAGTGCTCCCCACCCTGGCGAGAGGCGCTGGCCGGGGCCAGGCTCCCCCTCCTGCTCCTTCCCAGCCTGAGGCCACTGGCCAGGCCAGCCCTCAGCATCCACAGAGGGTAGAGGAAACCCACCGGCAAGGTCTTAAACGCAGGAACCCTGTGGGGAGGCGAGGGCAGGGGCAGAGCAGTGTAAAACGAAATGCAACTTCCCTGGTGGCACAGTGGCTAAGAATCTGCCTGCCAGTGCAGAGAACACAGTTCAACTCCTGGTCTTGGAAGACCCCACATGCTGCGGAGCAACTAGGCCCGAGCGCCTAGAGCCTGTGCTCCACAACTGAGCACTGCACAAAGAGCAGCCCTGCGCCGCGGCTGCAGAGAGCGGGGCGGAGAGCAGCAGGGCCCGCGAAGCCCGGGGAGCCCCGGAAGGCACCTGTTTGGCCTCCGTCCCCGGTTCCTGACACAGAGCTCCTAAAACCCTTGGAATTTCCTGACAGCAGTGTCTTCTGCTATCCGTAACAAGCCCCTTGTTACCTGAAACCTGAGTTTATGATAATGAGGTGACTTTTGAGGGGGGAACCTATAAGGCTTCAGGATGGGGGCTAGTCACCAGAAAGACCAAACCTTGATTATAAGAGTTAGAACTTTCAGCCCCATGCCCTACCTCCAGCAGGGTACAGGGGCTGGAGACTGAACTCAGTCACCAAAGGTCAATAAGGAATCAGTCATGCCTATGTAATGGAACCTCTACATAAACCCCAAGCAGGGTTTGGAGAGCTTCCAGGCTGGTGAACACACCGAGGCACTGGGGGAGTGGCATGCCCATGCACAACTCTGCAAGGAAGGAATCTGTGTCTTCATCTCACAGCCGCAGAAACGGAGACTCTGAGAAGTGAAGGCAGGCACTCAGGGTCACACCTGCCCCACGGCCCACAGGTGCCACTTTGGCCCCTCTCTGTGCGAGGCTCTGTGCCAAAGGCCAGGGCTCAATAAAGACCATTTCCCAATTAGATCAAGCAACCTGGGAGTTCCCCAACCGCTGTAGGAAATCAGCTCCAGTGAGAGTCTGGCCTTTAGTCCTGCTGTCTCCTGTCAGGGCAGCACTGTACGGTGCTCTGAGTTAGCTATGAAGCTGAAAATAGATGCCCAGTACTTATCTTGAGCACTTAGCAGCCATTTTCTGGTTACTGTTTGGTGGGGTTTTGGAGGCAGCTCCAGCAAAGCCTGGGTGGTGTCTTCTGAGGGACTGTGCACCACCGGGCAAGTGCTCCCTGACACCGGTGTCTGGGCCTAGCGGGGTCAGATGAATGCTACGCCATCTCCCTGAGGGGACAGGCAAATCCGGGGGAGTTATTAAACTCCAGCACCCAGGAGGGTTGTCTATATTCAATCCATAATATGGAGGTGAGACGCTGAAAACGTGATCACTCACCTAAAGCCAGACATCCTGGAATGTGAAGTCAAGTGGGCCTTAGGAAGCATCACTATGAACAAACTAGTGGAGGTGATGGAATTCCAACTGAGCCATTTCAAATTCTAAAAGATGATGCTGTGAAAGTGCTACACTCAATATGCCAGCAAACTTGGAAAACTCAGCAGTGGCCTCAGGCCTGGAAAAGGTCAGTGTTCACTCCAATCCCAAGGAAAAGCAATGCCAAAGAATGCTCAAGCTACCGCACAACTGTACGCATCTCACACACTAGCAAAGTGATGCTCAAAGTTCTCCAAGCCAGGCTTCAACAGTACATGAGCTGTGAACTTCCAGATGTTGAGGCTGGATTTAGAAAAGGCAAAGCCAAAGATCAAATTGTCAACATCCACTGGATCATCAAAAAAGCAAGAGTGTTCCAGAAAAGCATCTACTTCTGCTCTATTGACTACGCCAAAGCCTTTGACTGCATGGATCACAACAAACTGTGGAAAATTCTTAAACAGATGGGAATACCAGACCACCTTACCTGCCTCTTAAGAAATCTGTATGCAGGTCAAGAACCACAGTTAGAACTGCACAGGGAACGACAGACTGGTTCCAAATCAGGAAAAGAGTATGTCGAGGCTATATATTGTCACCCTGCTTATTTAACTTATATGCAGAGTACATCATGAGAAATGCTGGACTGGATGAAGCACAAGCTGGAATCAAGATTGCTGGGAGAAATATCAATAACCTTAGATATGCAGATGACACCACCCTTATGGCAGAAAGTGAAGAACTAAAGAGCCTCTTAATGAACGTGGAAGAGGAGAGTGAAAAAGTTGGCTTAAAACTCAGCATTCAGAAAACTAAGATCATGGCATCTGGTCCCATCACTTCATGACAAATAGATGGGGAAACAGTGGAAACAGTGACAGACTTTATTTTGGGGGGCTCCAAAATCATTGCAGATGGTGACTGCACCCATGAAATTAAAAGATGCTTATTCCTTGGAAGGAAAGTTATGACCAACCTAGATAACATATTCAAAAGCAGAGACGTTACTTTGCCAACAAAGGTCCGTCTAGTCAAGGCTATGGTTTTTCCAGTGGTCATGTATGGATGTGAGAGTTGGACTGTGAAGAAAGCTGAGCACCAAAGAATTGATGCTTTTGAACTGTGGTGTTGGAGAAGACTCTTGAGAGTCCCTTGAACATTGAGGAGATCCAACCAGTCCATCCTAAAGGAGGTCAGTCCTGAATATTCACTGGAAGGACTGATGCTGAAGCTGAAACTCCAATACTGATGCAAACAACTGACTCATTTGCAAAGACCCTGATCCAGGGAAAGATTGAAGGTGGGAGAAGGGGAAGACAGGATGATATGGTTGGGTGACAACACCAACTCAATGGACATGAGTTTGAGCAAGCTCTGGGAGTTGGTGATGGACAGGGAGGCCTGGCGTGCTGCAGTCAAAGGGTTTGCAAAGAGTGGGACATGACTGAGCAACTGAACTGAACTGAATATACTATAGCTGCTATAGTAGGTATTCCACTGGGCTGCACAGAGCCTTTAACCTTTTGGGAGGAGGAGACTCCCCTCACTTTGATCACTTGATGAAGACTGTAGCTTATGGTCCAGCCCCATTGCACATGCACGCACACACGTACAATCTCTACACTGAAATTCAGGGGTTCACAGACCTCCAAGAAAAGTATCCACAGTTTCCAGGTTACGCACCTCTAAGTAAAAATAACCTGCACAGTCTTCCAGGTCATAGATTCCAGGGGTTTGAGAATCTGCTCTCCCCCAAGCTCCCTGCTCCAGCTGTCCCTCAGACAACAAATGCTTAAGCAAACTCCAAAGACGGCTCCTGTGGCAGCAGCACCCTGCAGCTGCTGTAGGCTGAAACTTACGGGTTTTGTTTCACCTGGGCAAAGAAAAAGAGCAGTGAAAAAAGCAGAAGTGTAGACAGACTCACCAGTGAGAAATCTTTAAGGATCAAGCCTCAAGAATTCATCCTGTATCTAGTGATTATTTCGTTATCTCCCCAAATCTATCACAGGACGGAAGATATCACTTATTCCTTCAGTAAACACCAGGCGCCTACAGTATGTCAGGTGCTATGCCAGGTGATGGCAAAAAAGAGTCAGTCTCTGCTCTTGAGGTCCTCAGTGGAGAGCTCTGAAAACGATGTGATCTGGTCTTGATCACTTCAGTGCTGCTCATCCCTTAAATCCTAACAAGTCTACTTCCCCGCCCTCTGATCTCAGCGTTGCAGGAAAGAAAGTGCCAAGGACGACGCAGAGTGGTGACCACAGGCTGCGCTGGCGGCAGAGAGCCGACCAGCTCTGCCAGCAGCTACACCTCCCTCACCTGGGGCAGCTGCGAGGGCGGGCATTCAGGGGAGGAGTCCTGAAAATGGAGGTAACCTCAGAAGCTTAACCTAACCCAACCCAAGAGGACTTGCGGCAAAGAGATCTAACAATGGCGTGAGCACATCTTTTTCAGAGAGCAAGGAGAGAAAATGGATTGCATTTTTTGAGGCTGACAACACCCCACAGACAATTCATTCAGCTGTTAGTTAGGACAGGAAGGTCAAGCTCTCTGTCCTGTCTTTACACCCTTGAAGGGAGAGTCTTCCCTAACCATCTGCCTGTTGCTGCTCAGATTAGCCTAGATGTAAATGTTCACTTAGTCAGGAGCCTCCAAGGCTGTCTCCGCCCTTGCTCCAGGTGGTTGAACACCACCTCCCTGAGTGCATCCGGGAGAAGAGACATCACCAGGGAATGAGGAGTCTTTGTCAGAGCAGGTCTCTTCTCTATGGACCTCTGAATTCAGACAGACTGCAGGGGACTGAAAAATTTTAAGCACCAAATCCCCTGGGATAAAACATCTATCTGCCTAGCCTCCATCTATTATCATCAGCGTTATTATTATAACAGCTTTTTTTTTGGAGCGGGGAGCATGCCACATGGTTTGCAGGGTCCTAAGTTTCCTGACCAGGGACTTGGTCACGGCAGGGAAAGCACTGAGTCCTGAGCACTGGGCCACCAGGGAATTTCTTGCAACAAGCTTTACTGAAATATAATTCACACACCACATAATTCGCCCACTGAAAGTAGACAATTCAATGATTGATTGTAAATTTTACAGAACTGGGTAACCATTATCCACAATCACTTTTAGAAGATTTTCATCGATCCCAAAAGAAGCCTCAGACTCCCCCACCTGTGCACCCTGGCAGCCGCTAATCTACTCTCTGTCTCTGCTCATCTGTCTACTCTAGACACTGCATGTAAACGGACCCTAAAATATTTGGTCGTTCGTGACTGACTTCTTTCACTCAGTATACCGTTTTCAAAGGTCATCCCTGTTGTAATATGCATAGGTACGCCATTCTTCTTTTATGGTGGAATAACATTCCATTGTATGGACAAACCACAGTCTATTTACCCATTCAGCTGCTGGGCATTTGGGCATTTGCCTATAATGAATAAAGCTGTGTCTCCATGTTATTATGGTTATTACTATTCTGGCCACACTTGTGCAGCGCGCGGGATCCCAGTTCCCAGACCAGAGACTGAACCCAGGCCTCCTGCGTTGGGAGCACGGAGTCTTAGGGTTAGGGGTTAGGGTTAGGGTTAACTGGAGTCTTAACTGTTGGACTGCTAGGCAAGTCCCTTATTTTGGAACTCTAAATGACTCTAAATTCTAAAGTCACTTACACACATGTCCCCCAGCTCAGGAAAGGTGCCCCTGAATCTTTGCGGCAAGCTGCACCCCGGGGACACCGTGTCTCCACCAGCCCCGGCTGCTGGCTCTCTCCTTCCCCTACTCTGCCGGCGCACACCTCCCTTCCTTCGGAGCCCCTCTGTTGCAACATCCCACCTGAAAAGTTTCACAGGTTCCTGGACTGTTAGCAATACACCCTCTACCCTTCACACTAAGAACGCAGGGAAACTAGTTCCCACTGAGAGGCTGCAACTGTGCTCAAGACCTTACTATTTTATGCATCTTTTTACTTCTCCCTTTCTTTAGACACAATCCCATGTTTCCACTGAATGGCACTTTTGAGGAAAGAGGTCTTCTGAATGTCTCGACACTGTTCATGCATTCAGAATTACTTATGAGAACCCTGTGTCCTTGGTTTGGAGGATACAATGATGAAGGCCCAGTCCATTGCCTCAAGGAACTTAGGCTCTATTGAGGCCGGAGGACAGTCAGGGCCCCGCGTGGACGTGCTCACAGAGCACTGCAGAGCACGGGGTGGTGGGCGTTGGCCTGGAGGACAGGCCAGAGAAGGACTCCAGAGGGGACTCCCGGGAGCCACCAGCAAGCAAAGGCACTGCGGGTGAGGAACACCTCGCCAGCTGAAGGCTGCTCCAACCTGTGCGGCTGAAGGTCATCACTGGGGATGAAAATGGCAAGAGGTGAGGCTAGACACCAGATTATGCTGGCAATGGTATTCAGTTTTACCCTGAAAGTAATGGAGAGCTACTGAAGAACTTTAGACAAGGGAGGTGGCGTGATCTCGTTCATTTTAGGAAGACAGTCGCAGCAGTGTGGATAAAGGGCCGAGCAGACCCGAGACCAGAAGGAGAAAGCCCAATTACCAAGAGGCTATGATCATAAACCAGGAAGAGAATGAGACTAACAGCAGGAGCAGAGGCCAGATTCAAGGCCACTTAAGTGGGAACAACAACAGGATTGATTGATTAGGCTGAGTGATGTGGGGAGGTTACAAGGGAACGACCTCTGAGAGTTCCTGCAAATTCTCTCAGATAAAAACCTCTGAGCCCTGCCTTCCCACTGATGAGAACAAGGGCTAATAAACCTTCTCTGGGGCATCAAAATATTTTTTCCCAATAAAATTTTAAAGCACCTTATGGGTGAAGGACCCAGAAGTCCTAGTGGCCTGCCCTCTGGTTTCCACACAGAAGCACATCCTTAGAATCCTAGGGAACCAGGACAGCGCATCTGAAAACACCCAGCCAATCCTGAATGCTGAGCCTGATGTTCAAAGATGCTAGGCAACACAGCTATGTGGCCAACAGCACCTTTCCCCTCTACACCTGAATCTCCTTCAGGCCACCTTCCCTACCCAGAAGGTTCTTTCCCATCCTTTCTCTGTTACAGAATCCAACTTTCTTTCAGGCCAAGCCCCCAGCCCTGACACCAACAAGCCAGCTCAAGGGATTTTCTTCTAATCCTGACTCCACCTAAAGCTTAAGCATCACAGACTTAAGGCAAACTCATACTTTGAACATGAGTTCGATCCCTGGGTTGGGAAGATCCCCTGGAGAAGGAAACGGCAACCCATTCCAGCACTCTTGACTGGAAAATTCCATGGACTGAGGAGCCCAGTAGGCTACAGTCCATGGGGTCGCAAAGAGTCAGACCTGACTTAGTGACTTCACTTTCACACCTTAAACTGTTCCTTTTCCACGTAGCTGTTTCTAATGGGACTCGGCCTCAGGCTCAGGCTCTCCTCAGCACTGAGATTACTCATTAAGCCCAGATACTTACAGGCTGACAAACTAATTTATTACACTCAAACCACCTCATCAACCTTAGAAAATGAAGACAAACAAATACAAAGACTAACTATGAGTAAAATGAAGAGAAAAAGTACAGAGATATCATGATCTTGGACTCAAAGAGCATTTACTAAACAGAGATGTTCAACTGCATATCAAACATAAACCAAATTAAAATCTCAACGGAATAGCTAAATACACTAAAAAATAGCAAAACTAACTTTAAAAGATCCAATAGAAAAATACCACATAGAGACTGGTTGGAAGGTTGCCCTGTAGGCCCTGGTGGTTGTCAGGCATGCAGAAGAAGCCAGGCACTGGGAGAAAAATGGAAGCTTTGCCGCCAACTACTTCCTTTACGGAGACCCCTGTGAGGGCAACGTCAACTGTCTTAAGATCTCTGAATCTGCAGCACCTACGGGGGAATTGGCACATAAAAAGCCTTTTCATTTTTAGGACAGTCTGAGGCTACAGAATATTCTGGTAAAGAGCTGAAAATGATGAATTCTACCAGTTACTAGAACGCATGATAAAATAAGAATTTAGGACACACAATTCTGATATAAAAACAAGAAAGTGAAATCTGTAAAAACAAAACAAAAACTTAGAAAAGAACCAATTTTTAGGATTTCATGGTAATTATCACAAGATACAGGGGCAGGATTAAAAGGTAGTACTACGATAACTGAATACAAATTTAGATCAATACTTCAGATTTGAACAGGCTACCAAAGACTTACCAGGACTATGCATTTCTGCAAAAAGTTTGTGAGTCTTTTAAAGTCTCACCTTGGGCTCATGTTGCTTATGCCTGCCTATTCATTCCTTTCAAAGAATTCACATATTGAATAAATATGGGTAAAATCTTCTTCCACTAAACTCCAACAAGCGACATCAATTCTTGTGCTGAATGGAAACTGTCCTGACAGTCATCTATTACCCTAAATCCAGAGGGTCAGTTAAGTCAGACAGAACTTGAAAATAATTTTGGCACACTTTTTCAACAGATTGACCAATGGTGCAAAGGAAGACAAAGAAAGATGCCACCTGCGCAAGTTTGCAAAATAAATTAGCAATTGAATCTTCTATTTATAGTAATCTCATCTCTGACGACATGACACACGGCAGTATCTGGGCAACAGGGTATCAGAGCAACAAATCACTATTTGAAATCACACTACCTCAGCAACTGTACACTAAATTCCATGTGCAGAGGGGACAGAAAAATCACCAACACCATCATATCCTTTCAGAAGGCAACAATCTAGGAAGACAAGGTAAAGATATGAAAAGTGTAATCAAATTAAAGACAATACAAGATAAGCTATAAGGCAGATCGGAGGACAGTGACTGCAGCCATGAAATTAAAAGACGCCTGCTCCTTGGAAGGAAAGCTATGACCAACCTAGACAGCATATTAAAAAGCAGAGACATTACTTTGCTGCCAAAGGTCCATACAGTCAAAGCTATGGTTTTTTCAGTAGTCATGTATGGATGTGAGAGAAAGCTGAGTGCAGAAGAATTGATGCTTTTGAACTGTGGTGTTGGAGAAGACTCTCGGGAGTCCCTTGGAATGCAAGGAGAGTAAACCAGTCAACCCTAAAGGAAATCAACCCTAAATATTCATTGGAAGGAATGACACTGAAACGCCAATCCTTTGGCCACCACCTGATATGAAGAGCCAACTCACTGGAAAAGACCCTGACGCCAGGAAAGATTGAAGGCAGGAGGAAAAGGGGACGACAGAGGATGAGATGGTTGGATGGCATCACCAACTGAATGGACATGAGTTTGACCAAACTCCGGGAGATGGTGAAGGACAGGGAAGCCTAGCGTGCTGCAGTCCATGGGGTCGCAGAGAGTCAGACACGACCGAGCCAGTGAGTAAGAACAAATAAGGTGCAGCACAGCTCCTGCCAAGCAGAGCGCACAGACAACATCGGCAGACAAGCCCCGGAGAGGGAGATGGAGGCCAATAGGAGTCAGGATGACCAGTCAGTGAGAAGGCGTGATGCAAACCTCATCTCTGGTAACAAACTGATTTGCTGAGGCCAGACTGGAGGAGGGCAGAGGGTGAAGGCAAACAAAAGGGGTGAAGGCAATGAGGTGGGCTAGGGCCTGGCGTGAGGTCCCACATGGGAATTTTCTACTGAGAGTGCCCACTTACAGAAGGCCCCCTTTGGTTCAAAATCAGGACTTTTCAATTTGGCATCCCTTCAGTTTCATACCCAGAATGTCTTCCCCCAGCTCTGTATTTACCAGTGCCTCTTTAGAATAGATCAGGAACTGTCTTTAACACTTCCTCCACGTGTCACGGATGTTTAAGATTTAAGAGGCGGCCAGGCTGCACTTCGCTAAAGTTTGCACAAATCTCTTGGTATTGTCAGGACATGGACTAGACCACGATAAGGCTGTCTCACATTAAGAGGGCTGTCTAATTGAGCCACTATCTCTAACTCATGATCGAACGGGACATCCGACTCAGATGTACTGCTAGCACTAGCAAAGTCAGCAGGTGTGCTCAGGCCAGCAAACACTCAGAATGCATCTTAATCTCTGATCAATTTCTTGACCACAAGGAAAATTTCTGACCACAGGAAATGCTTGAATAACCAGCTATGGTTTGACTCACAGAAGGTTTCCAGATACAATCTCCATAGCAAAATAAAGCACTCCTGGATGCTGAAAATCACCCATCTTGGGAGTCACACAACATGCAAACAATTCCTTGGAATCCACCACTCTCCTAAAGCAGGCCAGGAAGGATAATACAGAAATCTGTTTCCTTTTTACTCTGAACAAACAATTTTACTGAAAAAGATACAACTATCTGAAATAGGGAGTGTCCTGAAAACAACCCAAAATCAGCAGTGGAAAGGACAGATTAGGATACAATGAGAAGTCTCAAGAAAAAGAAATGAGAGGCCGGCGGGAATGACAGAGAACTGCAGACCTTCTGAGCTTACTGACTGGGTGTGTAAGGCCTATGCTAGGGTTCTCCCAAACAAAGCGATGTAAGCTGTAAGACCAGAAACTCCCATTTGACACCTCAGCTGGCTCTCAGACACACCATTTTTCTTCAAGGGCCTGGAGGTGAGAGACGCTGTCACACATTCACAGCCTTCCTGAGTGCCAACAGCATCACTAGTCCAATCTTGGCAGGACAGGCTGGGGCTCCAGCTTCCAGGGAGAAGCTCTCAGGAAGCCTCAGCTGCGTCTGATAGGAGGGGCAGGAAACTCTTCAACTCTTGAGGTCTTAGTTTATAAAACCAAAGAGTTGGGCCAGATGCCTAAGAAACCAAAACACTCTCATTTATACATTAAAACTCTCATCATACACGTTTGTAAATTTATAGAGAAGTGTACAATGATAAATGTAAATGATAAAATGATTTAAAAAAACTCATTTTGTTCAACTCTCTACAATGTTGGTGAAGTTCATGAACGTGTGGAACAGCATCCAGACCAAGACACAGAGCATTTCCAGTCTTCCAGAAGCCTCCTCGTCGTCTCTATTCCTCACCAAGGATAACCACTGTGCTGCCTTACAAGAGCATAGGTAAGTTTCTCCTGCGTTTCTTCTTTGTATAAACAGAATCATATAGGTTGCATTCTTTTGTCTCTGGCTGCTTCTGTTCCTTGTGTTCATGAGATTCACCAATATTGAGGAGAGTTGAATAAGATGATTTTTAAGGCATCTTGCAATTCTAATGTATTGCCATTTTAAAGACACCGTGCTGCCCTTACACACTGAACAGTAGGCAATATCCATCGAAACATAAAACATCAACTTAGCAGACATTTTATTAAGTGTATTTCTCCTTCAGATGTATTTGTACACCTGTATGTGTCTGAATACACCTGCCTATAGACAGACATCCACTGCAGTGCTGTTTATAATAAAAGACTATAAACAATGTCCCTCAACAGCAAATAAATTATGACACATCCAGGCCAAGAAATCCTATGCAGTGAAAGGGAGGAGGAGGAAGCAGAAGTGGAAGAGGAAAAAGAAGTCATGGTAGTAATTTATACTCACCAATATGGGAAGACGGGCCCAGTATATTTTTCAGGTGGAAAAAAATAAGTTACAGAACAGCACATTTCTTGCTGCTACAAGTGTGTATAAACACCTCGTGCATGTGATGTGTGTGAAGTGTGTGTGTGTGTGTGTGTGTGCCACACACAAAACAACTCTGCAAGAGGACCTCTCAAACTCCTAACAGCAGGTAACTAGGAGGAGTGAGAAGCAACTTTACTTTTCCACTTCAAACAGTTTCTATACAGTTTATTTTTTTAAAGTAACATACACGTGTTGTTTAACTTCTTTTCATACAATATAGCAATTACATATAGAAGTAAATAGATAAAAAGCCCTATTTTTCAGCACTACCCCTATTGAAAATCTCTCTCCTCATCCGGAGCTGTCTGGGAGGAACTCCTGAAACCTTTGCTATTTTCAAACAGTTTCACATCAAGTCACAAGCATATACACATAGGTTCACTCTACCTGATCATGAGATCATACCACACGCTCTATTTTGCAACTTCTTTTCCCACCTTACAATCAATCTTGGACACACAATCCCGTACTGGTTAGATAAACCTTATCTTTTTAACATCTGCCTAGAGCTCCCCTGTACAGATGCGCTATTCTATTAATAGACACCCTTGTACACATCTTTGAAGACACATGCAACCATTTCCATAGGGCAAATTCCCAGAAGGGCCCATGACTGGGACTGAGAAAGTAACAGTTCTAAAATTTTAACAGATGGTGCCAAATTATCTTTTTTAAAGGTTATGACTATTTATATTCCCACCAACAGTACACAAGTACACCAAATTCTAAACATTCTGCCTTTGATTATATTTTTAAACAAGGAGTACCTATCTTACAACAAGAACAACAAGTGCCATAATAAAAAGGAATAGAAACCTTTAGGTTTAGGAGCTAGCAAAAAAAAAAACAACTTAAGTTTAACCTGTTTTAAAAGCTGGTCTCCCACCTGCCAGATTTACTTAGAAGGCCAAAGAAAGCACCTGACTTACTGCTACGCATATATCCCCCCAACAAAGAAGGCTGGCCCTGGACATTATGGTCAGAAGCCATTAGGCCACCACATTTGCTGGCTGCCGAGGTCCATGCGACAACCAGACAAGAGAAGTACTGTTTGTGTTGCCATGAAAATTGTGTTTCTCTGCCCTGCCAAGACTTCCTTTTAAAATGATTTAGGTTTTGGCTCCCTGCTTCTAGGAAATGCCAAATGTTGTTAAGGGCTAGGATTTCAAAGCACAGACAACCAGGGCTGTTATGCTAGTTATAGGAAGGTAGGCAGATTTTTAAGTCAGCAAGGCCATCGTCATATACAGGCTGGTCTAACAAGCCTTTCATTTAAAAGTTGGGGAAACTCGGGTCTTAAGATATAAATAATGAAGATTAAGAGCTTGAGTTCTGGAATTAGATAGATCTACATTTTAGCTGAATCTGCTACTTATAAGTTTAAGCTACTTTTAGGCAAATGACTTAATTTTTCTCAATACTAGCTCATCATTGCAATAGGAAACTAATAGCTTCTGCCTCATAAGAGTGTGTAGGGATTAAGTAAGATCATGCAGAGGAGAAAAAAGCTCAGAACCTTTTTCCTCTGTAAAACCAGTCAGGAAGTTCTCTGCAGAGCTGGGCACAGACATTCCGATCCACTGGGATGCTAAAAGAAAAATGCACAAGCACCAGGAATTCTAAATGGAATACCTGCCAGCTCTGCTGAAACGACTGACAGGCAGCCATGGGCGTCCCGTGTGCTTCCCCAGCGTCCCACTCTCCTTTCCTGGGAACAAGGAAGAATAAGCTCCTTTGCTCTACTGTGGCTGGGTAAGGCCACGTGACCAGTTCTGACCAATGACTCCTGAGCGTGAGGTGAGGCTGAAACATTTAATTGCTAGAATGAATTTCCCCAGAAGTTTCTTTCCCTTTGCACCTAGCATCATTCAAGAGGGTGCCTGCTCCATTGGCTGGGTCCTTGAGTGATGACAATGCAAAGCACAGGAGCCAGAAAAAACATGAATTGGGGGGGCGGGCGGCAGATCTTTGCTCTTTTAAGGCACTGAGATTTTAATCTGGCCACATCTGAATGATATGCTATGGCCAGCGGAAAAATTCAGCTAAAGAAATGACAGTAATAATTAAGGTTGGAGTAAAAAATAAAATCTATTCTCTAGAAAGGATCTTTCTTTATGTAGATTAAAGAATGAAAACCTGTGAAATTCTCCACTGACCTAAGGAAGCCACAGGGTCTGTGCAGCTCTTATCCACAGACTCACAAAGAGCTTCCTGTTCCGGTGACGGACTGGGACTGCATTTACTCCCGCCCTACACACTGTCAGATCATACGGGAGACGCATCCTTCTTACGTTTCTCGGCAGAGTGATACACACACACACACAGATAAGTGAGGACAGAGACCTAACGGGCAATGGAGAGATGGCAGGAAAGGGTCTAAACACATCCCTCTCTCTAAACCCTCAAGCTCTCTAAACTCTGAACAAGATCAGATTACCTTTAAGTGACACAGAAGCAGCCACTTCCCTACCAATGCTAGTGGAAGTTCTCATCAGTAAGCAAAAACTAAGGACTGTAAATAAATGAGTTTTTCAGAATGCTAAATTTACTAAAGTTAAAAGACTGTACTTGGTTTTCAAATGGCAGAATAGAGACTTGACCCCTTTCTCCACTAAAGAACCACAAAAGCAACCAGATGAATGAGAAACAGAAATAGCATGTCTTCGACGAAACTGGAGACTCTGTGACCCCAAACCCCAACACACGAGTAAGAACCATCAAATGCTGTGAAGGTCAAACAAGGGTGTGGGAAAGCGATGAGAGAGGACGCTTGTTGTTACACATGTCGGACAAAGCGGGCAAGTCCTTTTCTAAAAAGTAAACGCTTCTTTCTAAGGCGGGCAAGACCAGCAAGCCATTGTTTCTAACAGTGGGAACTGGCTCAGGGATTGGTGACTGAGGCTTCCTCAGACCCAGTCCAGCATGAAGAATCACACACACAAGTGAAACCTACAGGAAGCAGTCTGTCAAGGGGGTAGGGTGACAAGAGTGAGATTGCCTGGGGCATTACAACTGCCATTTCCAGATGTCTGAGGGCAAGAAAGGCTGGTAGAATATTCAAGAAAACCCCCTGCTAGGCTAGCCCCTTCCCCAAAGAATTTTCTACAGATTGCTATACTGGAAGGAATCACCCCATTCAAGGATGGAGGACAATTTTATAAAACGATCTAGCACGTACTGAGCTGTACATTTCAAAAACGGTTGATGGTAAACTCTGTTATGCACATTTTAATCACAATTTTAAAAAAAGGACCAGCACAAGACTACTAGCAAAAATCAAACAAAACAAGAAAGCCCACAAGAAAAACCAACTGCAAAGAACATTCATCCAAAAATGCTATTAGTAAATAAAAACATATTCCCATGAAATAAAAGACAAAGGAACAATGCAATCTCCTCTGTGAAACAATGTGTAAAGCAGAGATATACTTAGAAAAGATATGAGACAACAAAAAGTAGATAAAACATTTAAGGACAGAGCTAGGGAAGTAGGAGAGAAAAATAAATCTTTTTCCATTACAGAAACCAAAAACATGGAAAAGAAAGGACACTGCTGAAAAACCTGGAAGGGATGCGTAGAACAGAAGTCAGGACAACTTCAATCTACAGATTAAAGTGGCTCACTCTGTTCCAGGAAAAACTGACTTAAATCAATTAACAAGATTTGTCCTGGTAAACTTATTAAACTTTAAAAAGAGAAAGTGAAGAAAGGCAATCTTCAAGGCACTGAGGCGAAACACAGGCAGGCTTCAGATTGCTCCACCGCAGAGCCCACACTAGAAGATAGCAAAGCATGCCTAGAAAGGCCTCGAGGAAAGAAAGGCTAACCCAATTTCATACACAGCAAGACTGCCATTTAAATATAAAGACAATAAACAAAGAGGAAAAACAAATCTCTACAGAATAACCGCATTTATGCACACTGATGTAAAAACTAGCAATCAGCAGCACATTTAAAAATAATACTCTATAACCAAGGCATCTGTTTTTACTCACACTTCTGACACCAAACGTGTGTGGGTTTTTTCTCATACCGACTAATTCTCCAGCTCTCTGGAGACCAGCTGGATGTCCAAAACAACTGAGTTCTGACACTAACGACACCTGGAAGTCAGGACAGATCCCCAGGTTAAGGGTTCAGTCCCACAGGACTGGCCACCACTTTGGGCACCGGTCACAAGTCCCAGGCCTCCTGTACTTCTGGCCGACAGACTGCAAGTCAGGAGTTCCCATGACCCCCTTTTCAGGTTTGATAACTTGCCAAAACAGCTGGAAAACTCAAGAACACATTTTTGCTTAATAATATTGCTGGTTTATCATGAAGGATACAAGCTGTCCCAAGTGGCACCAATGGTAAAGAACTCGCCTGCCAATGCGGGAGATGTAAGGGATGTCAGCTTGATCCCTGGAGCAAGACACGGCAACCCACTCCAGTATTCTTGCTTAGAGAGTCCCATGGTCAGAGGAACCTGGTGGGCTACAGTCCGGGTGGCAAAGAGCTGGACATCACTGAAGTGACGGCATGTAAGGACATGAGGGAAACAACTCAGGGACAGGCAAGTGGAAAAGATGCACAAGGCAAGGTGTGGGGAAAAAGGCATGGAGCCTCTATGCCCTCCCTGAGCACCCTCCCAACACCTCAACCAGAAAGCTCTTTGTACTCCATCATTTAGGGGCTTCTATAGAGGCTTCATTACATAGGTATGACGGCTTAAAGCACTGGTGAGTGAACTCAGACTCCAGCCACTTGCCTCTCCACAGAGGTTGGCGGGGGTGGTGGGGCTAAAACTTCCAACCTTCTAATCGTGCCTTGGTCTTTCTGGTGACCAGTCCCATCCGGAAGCTCTCTAGGGGCCTTAAGTCACCAGTCATTTCATTAGCTGATAAAAGACACTCACCTGAGATCCTGTGAGTCAGAACATGGAAACAAAGACCAAATAATCTATTTCCCAGTATATCACACCAAGTATGCTTCATTCTAGGACTGCTGGAGTGGGTCAACAATAGAAAATTATGAATATATTTCTGCTGCTACTGCTGCTAAGTCGCTTCAATAGTGTCTGACTCTGTGCGACCCCATAGATGGCAGCCCACCAGGCTCCCCCATCCCTGGGATTCTCCAGGCAAGAACATTGGAGTGGGTTGCCATTTCCTTCTCCAGTGCATGAAAGTGAAAAGTGAAAGTGAAGATGCTCAGTCGTGTCTGACTCTTAGTGACCCCATGGACTGCAGCCCCCCAGGCTCCCCCGTCCATGGGACTTTCCAGGCAAGGGTACTGGAGTGGGGTGCCATTGCCTTCTCCAATATATTCCTAAATAGATCAAAAGTGAAAAATTATGACTGCATCTTTATAAAAACTAAAAATAAACAAAAACTCTTAGTGAAAAAGGATGGATGGTAAGTTTTTAAAAATGAAAAAAAAAAAAAGATTATTTCATCCCAAAGGCAACAAGGAACAAGGCAAGAACATCCACTATTACTAACTGGCATTATGTGATATTGTCCTAGAGGTACTATTGGCCAATATAATTAGTTCAAAGGAGGGTAAAATCAGAGGAATAAACATGAGGAAAAGAAGTCAAATGATAATTATTTACAAGTGCTATTACTTATTTACCTAAAAAAAAAAAACCCCAAGAAGTTTTATATCTTGACTGTGGTGAGCATTACAAAACTAAACACATTCATCAAAATTCATTGGGCGTAAACTTAAAATTGGTAAGTTTTATTATATGTAAATTATATCTCAATAAACCCAAATGAATCATTTGAAACACTATTAAAAGCAATAAAATATTCAGTAAGGAGTCTGAATACACAGTTAATATGCAGAAATCAAAAGTCTATCTAAATAAACACACATATTAGTCCCTGTTTATACATATGCTCCCCCACAAGAAAAGCCAAGAGCTACATGAAGTTTAAAATACTACCGAGAGACAAAAAAAAAACCCATAACATCATAAAGATGTCAACAGTTAATGTATGATTTAATATGACCCCAGCAGGATTACAAAAGGCTTATTTTAAAAATTAAACAGATTCTAAAGTTCATACAGAAAATTAAACAAGCAAAAAAAGCCAAGACAGTTCCAAAGTGGCTACCTAGAAAACTCAGACACTAACACAGCATAGCTCTGGGACAAAATGGACGACTAGCTAGCTAGCTAGATCAGAGAGATGAGAGGGTTCAAAAAGATACTCCAGTACTAGAATTCAGTAGTGTGTACGTAATATATACAAATGGCTTTCAAATCAGTAGAAGACAGAAGATGCAATAAATAATGCTGTCACATCTGAAATAACGCTGCATCCTCCACAAAACACATTTCAGATAAAACCGTAAAACAGTAGGGAAAAGCTAGGGTAGACTGAAGCCAAAAGGAACAATAAAAAAGCTGGTTGGCAACCCTCTGTCATCCCCAGCACTAGTCCACCAACTCAGAGAGTCTGGGCGCTGCTGCAGCAGCAGCAGCCGAGACTAAACCGACCGCCTCTTAGCAGACACGACTGAGCGACCGGACTGATCCGGACTGGTACAAGCTGTCAGACCAACGCTGCAGTGAGTCTGCGCCCTGCCTTTTGGGAAGGCACAGCTGCCAATCATCTCTAACTTTTACGACATTATCAGACAGTCCACCTCACATGGCTGCTGTAGAGATGAGATGAGATCTCATCACGGCTGATGAGATGAGATACGGCACGCAGAACATGCCTATTCAAGAGGAACAGAAGGTCTTGCTGCTACCTTTCACATTGAGACCAACATCCCCCAAGGCAAGGACAGCTGCAAAGTTTCATCATTTAAAAACATTTCTGTGTGTCTCTTCTTTGGTCTTCCATCACACCACGCAGCACAGGTAAGGCAGATACTACCTCCATCCTGCACCGGAGAAATGAAGAATTAGAGACGAGAGGACTCCAGCCCTGGCTCCGGGGGCTCATGGTCTCGAATGTGGGCGCACTCCTCCCCCGTTCTCATTTCCTAACTCATGTTCTGTTCATTGTCTTCTGGATTCCTGAAGATGCTCACCAAACACCCTCATGGCCTGAATGAGTGCGCAACAGATCCAGAACGTGAGTCAGATGTTCTGATGCCTGCCATCTGTCACCTTGTCATCATACCAAAATGGTCACCATGCCCGACTTCACAAATCTGAACTAACTGAGAAAGCCTACTTGGATGAATAAAACACCCAAGCTACAAATTTAATAGTTTAAATCAGACTTTGGGGTGGGGTGGGGGAGAAGATGAAGGATGGTACCATCTGAACAGCAGTATTAGAAGGCCTGTTTCCAGAATAACCAAAAGACATCTGTGATTAGTATGTTGACAGCTATTAGAAAGTACTTCTCAAATGCTCAGATATAGTTGGTTAAATCTAAGAAAATGTTTGAATATATCAAAATAAGTGTTTTCATCAGCGCCTGCATTTAACAGATGAGGCAACTAGGGCTGAGCCTGGGGAAGTAACCCACCCCAGACCACAGGTCCAGTGAGGCGGCAGGACTAAGCCTGGCATCCAAGCAGGCAGACTCCAGGAGGCTGCCCTTAACCACTCTGCTGTGTTCTCTCTCCTGCTAGACGAGGATTATAACTGGGTGGCAGCATTAAGGCTCATTTTTACTTTCTTCTTTAGATCCTTTGAGGATAAAATTAGGACAGTAATAAAGCAATTTCCATTTTGTAAAAAAGACAACCGTTTTTTCCCTAAATGGTTTAAGGGGTTCCCCGATAATCCTGCTTATATTATTTAAATGCTGTGTCAGTCCTTCCCTTCAAAGATCACTCTAAAGATAGGGCTTCCTTACCCCAAACACAGGAAATATGAAATAGTGATGTTCAGATTAGGAAGATATCGTCAGCCTTACGTAACTGCCGCCAAGAAGGCTGTTGAAAGGCTAGCTGTGTGCAGGCCAAGGACAACTCTTCACAGTGAGGATGGAGGGAAATGATGCTGATAAAGAGCTTAGGACTGGGCCTCCTTAATGTTAATCACCCTCATCACAACTGCCGACACAACAGCCACTACCACATGCCTTCCCTCGGCCCGTTTTCACGTCTGCCACACGAGGCCACCTTACCACTAACACCCATGCTTTCTGTACTGCCCCCACAATCCTTCCCCCCAGTAGCTGTTACCACACAGATGGGGGCAGCTTAGAACCGAGGGGCTTCTGAGAACCCCAAATGCTTATATTCAATTCAGATTGGCTGTTTTCACCTTGTTTTTCTTCACGTAGTCTCAGACATTAAAACAACCACAACAGCTACATAACCTACATTTTTCAAAGCTCAGAAGAATTCTGAAGTTATTCAGATTTGGGGGTCCTTCACCCCCTTCATGGGAGATGAAGGAACACACGCTTTTCACAGGAAGCCCAGGATAGGAAGTGAAATACCTCATTACAGATTAAGTTTCCACAAAAACACTCTCTGGCTGCCACAACCCAAATGCCGGCTCCTGACAACCGCAAAAGAAGAAAGAGTTTTTTGTTGTGGCTTTTGAAACACACAACAGAAACACTGTAGGTGCAGTTATCAGAAGCTACACACTAGAAATGTCTCGTTTCAAACAAACTGCAGCTCACCTGAAAAGATAAACTGTGTGAGTTTGTTTTTAAACTGCTGGGAGGCCACCGAATTTAAATAGACAAGAGAGTCCAGCCAAGAGGGAAAGAATGCAAACTGGGGTGAAATCACAAGGCCTTGTACCATCTCTGTTTGAAAAAGTGGATTCAATTGTCTGATACCCAAGTAATCTTACATTTCAAACACATAAACCACCTGAGCACCTGATTCAACACAAAAGAGTGAACTGATCTTTTTAGACCAGGATTCTCAAGTGATACTCTTCCATGTCTTCTTCCACCAGCCTCAGGCCTCCTGGCTTTCTGTTGCCTCAGTTCCCACTCCTACTGACCCAATTGCTCTGTTCTGGTCAAGTGAACACAAAGGCCCCTGGCTGTGGTCTCTGGAGAGCTAGGTCCCAGGGGAGGCATAAATGGAGAAAGCCGGCCCCTAGGGGCCTCAGGGGTGTGATATCTGCGTCAACCCCCCTGCCCTCTCTACTCTTCTGCTTAGGCTGCCGTGACAAAACGTCACGGCCTGGGCAGTCCAAGACCCAGGCGCTGGCCAATCTGGCTTCTGGTGAGAGATCTCTCAAGTCTCCTCTTGTAAGGACACTAATCCTCTTAGACCAGGGCCCCACCCATATGACTTCAATTAACCTCAACACAGGGAAAACCAGCCACAGAGGCATGTCTAGAGAGGGAAGGTTAAGAAAAGTGGGGATCTGTCATGTGGGAGGGTAACAACACATAAGGCAGCAGGAACAGTGATGAGGGGAGACCTGGAGGCATGAAATTGCAAAAGGGGAAGAGAGATGAAGCTGGAATGGCTGCCAGGACCAGGAAGTGACCCATCTGCTCACCATTTCTGGCATTCTTCCAGTTCTGGCCTTCCTTAACCCAGCCCCCCACCCACAAACATGCTGAATTACAAACACACCTCCACCCTTTCAGGTCTAGAGGTTTAGGTGAACCCATCAGCATTATGAGAGACTGGGCACATATGCAGAGAAAGGAAGCCCAGCATGGAGGAAGATTTGCAGAAAGGCAGCTAGATCAACTGCAACTTTTTAAGATCAAGTTCTTTTAAGTCTTCAAGGGTCAGAACTGTTCTCCACACAGTAACCAAGGCTGTTTTATTAAACAAAGCCAATTACTGTCCCTTCACTTAAAACCCTCCAATGGCTTCTTACCTCACTCAGAATCAAAGCCAAGGTCCTTCAGCAGGAATGCTTCAGCCTCAGGAATTTTACACTTGATGTTCTGTCTGGAAGGTTCTTCCTGGGTAACTGTATGTCTCCCTTCCTCACTGACTTCAGGCTCTCATCACAAGGCTTTCTCACCCAGCCCCCCATCTAAAATTTTAACACTCACCCCGGACACTTCGCATACCCCTCTCCTGCTTCATTTTTTTCCTCTCAAGCACTAATCACGAAGATTCTTTATATTCTGTTTGTCACTGTCTCCTCCACCAGAAAGCACTGCATGCCGTACGAGGGCAAGGATCTCGTATCTCTTTAGTCCAATTCTGTATCATCAGCATCTTCAACAGCACATGGCACACAAGTACAGACGGTGCTCGGTATCAGCGTGCTGAATGAATGAGAAAGGACAGGATCCTCACACACTCCAGTCCTCTGGCACTCGAACCAGGCAGAGCAATAAATGTACAGAGTTATCTAACGAGTGAGGTAACAGAGAGCTGAAGACGGCTCTGCAGAAAAAAGATCCCCAAGTACACGTAACAAACGTCCTGACTGTAAGGGGTGAACACCTACAGAGGGATCAAAAACCAATCCAAGAAATGACTGAAGGCCAAGCAAGAAGTCACTACTGAAAATTTCTCCACAAAATGACAAGGTCTCCCCTTTTCTGAGTGTTTAGGATGTGCCAGGCCCCGTGCCTTACACACATGATCTCATTCAGTCCTTATAACCCTAATAAGGTGGGTATCTCATTAGCTGCATTTGACAGAGGAAGCACAGACCTCAGAGACATGAAGCAGCTTAACTAAGAAATGCAGCCGAGCTGGGCTTGCGAACCAGGTGTGACCAGTTCCAAAGTCCATGCTGACCCGCCTGGCTCCTAAGCCCTTTGAAACTCAGAAAGGGGAGTGAGTCAAGGGGCTGCTCTTCCTGGAGGGAGAGGCCTGGGCTGGACCCGGAAGTGAGGTACCTCTGCAACGGGGAGGGGAACAAAGCCGGGTGAAGGACAGGGTTTGGCAAGCTGAGAGGCCCAGTGGGAGCAAAGACACACTACGGCGTCAGAACTAAGAGCAGCAGTGACAAAAGCTATCTGGCCACTTATAACCTGCCAGGTACTGTTGTGAGGTTCTTTAACATACTGAATGCCCTCAGTGACTCAAAGTAATATCATGGTCCTCATCTTACAGTCAAGGAAACTGAGTCACAGAGAGGTTAAACACTAGTTCATAAGCAGCAAAACAGAGATTTGGATCCAGGCAGGCTGGCTCCAGGTTCACACTGTACAGATTAGGCAGTAGCTAAAAAAAGGGGGGGGAAAGGCCATCAAAGCACACGCGCCATAAATGTGCACACGCGCACCGCCCCCACAGGCACACAGCGAAGCTCTCCCATGGCTTCGCCACGGCCCGCCCCCAGTTACTAATAACAGCTGCAATCTGTCCTCTCCCCATCTCCACCCCTTGCCTTCATCTGCCCTGATGCGCTTGTTGCCAGGCTGTTTCCCAAAGGCCTCTGATCTAATGGCAAGCATTTCTCCCCAAAGATGCTCCCCTCAATTAGTGGTGAAATTTAAATCTGCCATGCAGACAGCACTCTGCTCATTTACCCAGGCAAACGAGCTCAATAAGGAGGAAGGTCACAGCTCTAAGTATTTGTCAAAGAGCATTTTACAGAGGGCTTCCATTTGCACAGAGGAGCCATGAACCACCTCTGACCTGTGAACAAAGCAGACAAGCTGATCTCCAGCCCCGGCTGCAGGGCTCCACACTCACCCCCAGAGACCCTGGGGGAAGAGCCTCGCTTTCAGACTCTGCCTCACCCTTTCTCCCCTCACAAACTGCCCTCAGGGTTGAATCTTTCATCTCAGAGTCTCACTGGAAGGTGTCAACAAGAACACCTACTTATCTGTGCCACAAATGGCTAAAACTGAATCTGAGCAATGCCCCGTGATGGCCTGTCAAGTAAAACCCACAGGGTTATCAGGATCTGTGCTAACCACAGTCTCAACTCAGAACCACAAGGAGAGCCCCAGCAAAGAGTTACACCACAAGGTACTGGAAGAATTCAAGATTCTTCCAGCCAGGCACACTCTGCAATAGGAATGATCTAGCTGCTAAAACAATGTATGACACAGCTTTGTGTACCCACAGCCACCCCTGCCAGAACTACCCTCTACCCCTCAAAAGATGGGAAACACAAAGCCATAAATAGGTAGCAGAGATCCCCTTACTGCTTCAGCTCTCAGCCTCACTGACTTATTGCCTCTTCAAGAACTGATGTGTGCTTCAAGACAGCTTTTAAACCAATGTGTTCAACACACTAAAAGTAACAATTAAAAACGGCCTCACCCCTCGGTATACAATCACAGTACCTGAGTGTACATACATGCACTGAATTTCACAGACAAGAGTGTTCACAGCAGCACTCTTCATAACAGCCCCAACTGGCAAGTGCCCAAATATCCATGAAGAGCAGAATGAATAAATCAGTAGTGGACGAGTCACATGATGGAACAGTATACAGCAATGAGAATGAGTGAGTCACGCAGTCATGAGTTTACAGATCCACCCACAGATAAATTGCAGACATAATGCTGAGTCAAAGAAGCGAGGCCACAGCGATGCATCTGGGATGAGGCCATCAGTAAAGGATATAAGCAGGCAGAACTACTCTGTAACTGTCAGAAGCCAGGGCAGTGGTGACCGTGCTACGTTTGGGAGGGAGTTGGTCATCTTCAGTACTAGGTACTGGTTATACAGGTGTATGCAGTCAGTGGTTATTCATTGAGCTGTACTTAACACGAGTGCCCTCTTCTTAATGGATACTATACTGTGCTGTTCCTTGCTGTTCAGCTGCTAAGCTGTATCCAACTCTTTGCAACCCCGTGGACTGAGGCATGCCAGGCTTCCCTGTCCTTTACTATCTCCTCGAGTTTGCTCAAGCTCATGTCCATTGAGTCAGTGATATAACTTTAATGGAAAGTTTTTAAAAAACTGCTTACAGGGAATTCCCTGGTGGTTCAGTGATTAGGACTCCGTGCTGCTACTGCAGAGGGCATGGCTTCAATCCCTGGTTTGGGAAATAAGACCCCGCAAGTCTACGTGGCTAGTAAATAAATAAACAAACCACTAAATAAAAACACTTGATTCTGCTACCTCCTCCTTTCCCATTAAAAAAAAAATCTACAAATTAAAAACAAAAAATTAAACCACCACAACTGTCCAACCTCATCCATTACTGTTTTGGGGAGTGTACTGTGGGGCCTTCCACAACCACAGGAACTCAGTAACAGGAGCCACAAGACGATGGCCAACATGGACTGAGTGCCGCGCACCAGGCACTATGCTAAGAACATCACAAACACAAGTTCATTTCCTTCTAAAAAATTCCCTTTCAAAGAGCTATTATTTTTATTTCCAATCTGAAGGAATAGGAATGAGGCTTAGACAGCTTAAGGTCAGCTACTGCTTGGGAAAGTCAGGACACCAGCGGTGACTCGAAAGCTCACGGACTTAACACTTGGCTACCTGAATGGGAAAGGGGTTCACATTATAAACACAGAAACTGCACTGTGCCCCCATTTTTCTTTTTCATGACACTAACCTTTTTATTGAGTCCAGGCCAACTGTCTTGTAAAATGTATCACACTCAGATTTTGTCTGATTATTTCCTCACGTTAGGATTCAGACTAAGTGTTTTTGGCAAGGAGGCATACAATGTTAGGATGAACTGCTACTGGGGTGCCAGTCCTGATTACTTTTTGATTAAGCGGTAACCCCCCACATCTCTCCATTTAAAGGTATATTTTTCCTTTACAATTAGTAATGCATTGGTTGGTATTTTGAGACCATGCAATCATCAAGTTCCCTCTGTACTTTTTCTCAGTGATTAACCACTGAGGCATAATTTATATATAATAAACTGTATACATTAGAAGTGTACAGCTTAAGGGACTTCCCTGGTGGTACAGGGGCTAAGAATCTGCCTTCTGATGCGGGGGACACAGGTTCGATCCCCGGTCGGGGAACTAAGATTCCACGTGCAATAGGGCAACTACAACTAGAGAGCCCGTGTGCTGCAAGAAGTGCCACAACCAGGACCCGATGCAGCCAAAAGCATACAGTTTGATAATTCTGGAATTCATATACATGAGTAAAATCATCATCACAAACCATCACCCCCAGAAGGTTTCCCATGGCCCTTTGCAATCAATTGTTCTTGTCACCTCCAGCTCCCAGGCAACCACTGATCCGCCTCCTGTCACTACAGATTAGTGTGCATTTTCCAGAGCCATATAGAAATGGAACCATAATTTGTAATCTTTTGGTCTGGCTTCCATCCCTCTCAGCATATAATGATCCTGAGGCCTGACAGTGTAGCCAGGTGTAGCAGTATTTCATCCCTTTTGGCCTCCGAGTAGTATTCCAAGGGGTGGTGGTTTGTTTATTCACCTGAACAGCAGAGGTGAGGGTTCTAACTGCTCCGTATGTCACTTGGTCCCGTCAGTTGTGTTATTCTCCAGTGACTTTAAAATCCAATCATGTTGCTTGCTTGAATTAATTATTCATTCGTGTAATTATGCCTATCTCCTCAACCCCTGGATATCATGAGGCCAACTTTAGTTCAACACAGTGCCTAGCATTAATTAATATAGTAATGGATTAATCCAATAAATATCTGCTGACTGAAGGGAATCTGCCATCCTCCACCACCACAAGATGGTAAGCTAAATATTTGTAAACCTATTAATGAATTATCAGGACATTTCTGTCTTTCTACAACCACTTGGGACTGTATCTGGATTTTTCCACTCCATCAGAAATGAAATGTCAAGCTTGACTATCAAGGAGTGCCCCTGGAAGTCAGACAGGGAAAAACCCTCTTGTATTACACAGCCTGCTACGTGCAGGAACTGAAACCCCAACGCAGGGTAGTGTGGCTCAGTGCCAGACCCTCCCACAAAGAGCTTTTGAAAATAAATGTGAATTTCAGGGGCAATGTTGTGCCCAGGCAGGTGCTGCCTTGAAAGGCAGAGTGCCAGAGCTCTTACCAGATTTGGGGGTAGGACTCCTCCCAGAGAGCAGGGGAAGAGAATATAAATGCTGCCGCCTTCTCTCCAGCCAAGCTAACCCTGCACTTTATTGATACTGAGGTCCTCCCTGCAATGACAGAAGACCATGCTGACCCCTGAGTGCACCTCCCAAGAGTCACCTTCCCTCATCTGGGTTCTTACAGCAAGAAAACAATCTCGAGTGAGATGAGATCTCGAATGCCAAGTGCCCAGTACAGCACCTGGATCACGGCAAGCACTCAACAAATAAATGTGTCAGGGACAGAAGACAGGGAGAGTTAACATGATGGCAGGCCATCTTTGGCATTATTATTCTACACAGCTGCAGGCCTCCTTGACTACATGGAGTTTCTCACTCCATAGAGACCCACAGAAATTAAGATGCATTAACCATACCAGGGCCTACCAGTTATTTACACTGTACAGTCTGAATACATTATAATTCAAGATGCAAAAGAGGGAGGGGCCTTCTGTCCAAATGAAACTGCTTCTCCCTCAGAACAATTCCTCTCAGCTGCCTGTGGCATCCACTACAGGCGCTGTGGACTGCTCACCTCTCAGTAAGCAAAGCGATGAAGAAAGGACTGCTGGATGCCAAGAAATTTTGCCACTGCCACCCTGTCCCCTCCTCCCACTGACCAAAGAAAAAGATTAAAAGTCACAGACAGGGCAAGAAAATTTGATCTTACACATTATTCAAAGAACTCATTCCTAGAGAATGCTATTTTTAGTGAAATGGCCCACACATGAGGCTGAGGGCCTGGGGAGTCCGTGCCGCAGAGCACAGATGAGCAGGCACGGGGCTCTCAGTCTGCAGCGCACTAGTCCTTCTGGGACGGGGAGGGGTGACCCCTGGAAGCTCCCTTGGGGAGCATCTGTGTCACGGGGCTGTTTCCCCCAACTTGGGGAAGGGAGCCTTGACTCAAAACTGGCCCAGAGACTCGGGATTTAAAACCTCAGTTTTGTGAGGTGTAAAGACAGCATCCTTATCCTCAGAAACTAGTCTCAGGATGGTGAGCAGGCTCTCCAAGTGAGTCCTCACCCCAACTCCAGGGAGATAAACTGTCCAGAAGTGAATATACCTACTCCCTGCCCGGCACAGAGACCTGAGGTCAGCTGGGCTGATGCGCCCTTGCACCGAGAAGTCACACTGCTGTGGAAGGGAAGCAGGGACCCCACAGCCCCGACCAATTTCTCACATGGGTGAAAACTGGAAGAAAAAGTTCCCTACAAAAAAAAAAAAAAAAAAGCCAGAAACATAAAGTCAGTCCACCGGCAGCCAGCGCCTCCGCCCACTTCTGGGCGGACCCCAGAAAAGCTGCAGGAGGAGGTGCCTTTCCCAGCCCTCTAGCGACCAGAGCCTATCACCCCACGAGCGGAGAGCGCAGGGGTGGGCCCTGGGCTAAATGCATCTGCAGGCTGATCTGAAGGCTCTTCTACCCGCTGGCCCTTTCTTGAACATGTTCCAGTTTTAGAAAATATGGAACAAGGACAAATGAACTGGTCAGAAAGCTCAGGAAAAAAAACAGGTGCAAACCAGAGCCAATCTCCACCCACAACGTGACGAGCTGACCTAAGGATATGGAGGAGGCGCTCCAACAGAACCCTGGGAACGCGGGGCAGCACAGCTGGAGGCGAGAAGGCAGTGGCCCTTTCTTCCTGGTTTGCATCCAGCAAGAGCAGGCAAATTTCTCACACAGTGTGGGATCGCGGTCCAGCAGTCCCAGGAAGACGGGACTGGCTGCAAAGCTCCTCTCCCCATATTCCCAGGGACCCCCGTGGGCCCAACTCTTGCCACCCTTTCTCAGGTCAAAGATTAAAACACAGTCAGCTTGGAGATGAAATCTTAAAAGATGATGCACAAAAAACACAGTGTTAAAACAAAAAACAAGCTGTGGAACAGCAATGTGACCTCATGTTTTTAAACATCTGGGGGGACAGTCTTAGCATAAAATGTAATACAACTATTAATGCAGATTACTTCTGGAGAGCTGGGATTACAAGAGACTTTCCGTTACATACCTACACAGTATCTGTTTATAATAATTTTTTAATAGTGAGCAAGTATATTGCTCTCATACTTTTTTTTTAATTTTGGCTGTGCTGCACAGCTTGCACAATCTTAGTTCCCTGACCAGGGAATGAACCCAAGCCCTCTGCCTTGCAAGTATAGAATCTTAACCACTGAACCACCAGGGAAGACCCCCCAAAAATACTGTTAAGGTGACAGGATGGCTGAAGTGGTCCCTACTCATAACATTCACACCAGTTCCTCCACTGCAAGGCTCTGCCTGGGTTCCCACTGTGACACTGGCTGTGAAGCAGCAAGCGAGTAGCAACAGAGACTCTGGGGTACGAAGGCCTCCCTGTGGCTGGCGGAGCGCCAGCTCCCAGGCACTGCCCCTGAAAGTCACAATGCAGTATTTTATTTGCCTGGATGAGCACAGTGCCGAGACGCAGGAGATGGACACAGAAACGGGACGCAATGACATCTGACTCTGAACCACACGGGCCAGCCTGACAAACAAGCTTCATCTGGAATACCATCTGAATCGGCTGCAAGTGACTGCCCGGACTACCATGTGGAAATGGGGTCGTGTGGTAACAATGTCTACCATGAGTAAGGCGGGGTGGGGGGTGGTCAGGAGGCAGCGCAGACTTCCCCCAAGAAAGTGCAAGTTCAAGACTTACAGACATGGCTGCCAGGGCGGAGGATGGAGGAAGGGATAGTAGGGAGTTTGGGATGGACACTTACACAGGGCTGAATTTAAACTGGATAACCAATGAGGACTACTGCACAGCACAGGGAACTCTGCTCAATGTTATACGGCAGCCTGGAGGGGAGGGGACTTGTGGGAGAATGGATACGTGTGTTATGTATGGCTGAGTCCCTTTGCCGTCCGGCTGAAACTATCACAACATTGGTAATTAGCTATATTCTAATATAAAGCAAAAAGTTTAAAGAAAAAGTATAAGTTCAGTATAAATCAGTCCAAGCTGGGGGAAAAACCTGATCCATAATTTATTCATTCTCCAAAATGGAAGCAAGTCCCTGCGCCCACTTCACAGCTGCGCTCTGTCCAGGGAGGAAGGGAGGGGGCAGTGCTGCTGCCCGCCACCGTGTCTGTGGCCCGGCCTTCGGCTCATGCAGGAGCCACGTGACGATGAAGCGGCGGCTCGGGTGTCAGAAGCAGGCCGAGGACACTGGAGAGGCACAGGCAGCACACCGCAGAAGGGGGCAGTCCACAGGACAACTGTCTAGACTCTTCACAAAGAGTCAGCATGAAAAAAGGAAGGCAGCGAGAACCGTTCTCAACTGGAAGGGACTAAGGAGGCAATCGCTAAATGCACTGTGAATACTGACAGGATTCTAACACAAAAAATTCAGCTCTAAGAGACGGTTTTAAGTCAACTGAGTACATCTGAGTCAACACAGACAGCATAAGAAATGCTCTTGAATTAATGCTAATATTCTTAAAGAAGTCTGAGCACCAAAGAATTGATGCTTTTGAACTGTGGTATTGAAGAAGACTCCTGAGTCCCTTGGATTGCAAGGAGATCAAACCAGTCAATCCTAAAGAAAATCAATCCTGAATATTCATTGGAAGGACTAACGCTGAAGCTCCAATACTTCGGCCACCTGACATGAAGAGCTCATTCATTGGAAAAGACCCTGATGCCGGGAAAGACTGAAGGCAGGAAGAAAAGGGGCGACAGAAGATGAGATGGTTGGATGGCATCACCGACTCGATGGACATGAGTTTGAGCAAGCTCTGGGAGTTGGTGACGGACAGGGAAGCCTGGCATGCTGCAGTCCATGGGGTCACAGAGTCGGACACATGGAAAAGACCCTGATGCCGGGAAAGACTGAAGGCAGGAAGAAAAGGGGCGACAGAAGATGAGATGGTTGGATGGCATCACCGACTCGATGGACATGAGTTTGAGCAAGCTCTGGGAGTTGGTGACGGACAGGGAAGCCTGGCATGCTGCAGTCCATGGGGTCACAGAGTCGGACACGACTGACTGAACAATTCTTAAAATTGATAATGTTATTGCAGTTATGCGGGGAAAAGTTCTTAAGCTTAAGGATATATCCTGAGATTTTCTGGGAGTAAAGTGACATGGTGTCTGCAGCTCACTTTCAAATGGCTTAACAACAATACAAATTGCAGGGAGAAAAGGTTAAAGGGGCAAAATGGTAACCACTGGTGAATATTGGGAGATTACTGTACTATTCTTTCTGTGGATTTTACCATTTTCAAATTTAAAAGCTAGGGAGGAAAGAGAAGAGTCATAACTCAGTAAAGCTGACCAGCAACAGGAAGACCAAACACACTCCGGGTGAAGCTGAGCATGACGAGCTGCCCACACCAAGCACTTCCTCAGGCTGGGCGCCACACGCGCTGCCCGACGCACAAGGGCCCCTGAGCCCCAGAAGCCAGGGGGCCGGTCCCGCCATCACCTTCAGCTCACAGATGAGCGGGCGGCAGAGCGGAGATCTGAACACAGTGTCACTGCAGATCTGAAGCGATGTATCACCCTTCCCAAACGCCTCTCCCAGCGAATCTGTTTTAAGTACATCAGGAGAAAATGCTACAGGGGCCGGACAACAGAGGAACAGCTGAATTATCGGTGATACAGCCATGTAACGGAACACTGTACAGCAATTAAAAGTCGTATTTTCACAGGGTGTTTAATGACAGGGGAACATGCTCACAAAACAATGTCTGGTTTAAAAAACAATGGATCTCAAAAAATGATCCTTTGTTATAACTCTTAGTTACTGAGTCCTGTTTTCTGCAGGGAAACAGGAGTAAGCTGGTAAACTCAGGGCTCTTTAGCGTCATCTGAGTTATGCTACACAGTTCTGGAGAACTATAATACCACATAATCTGAATGATGTAAAATCAAACACCTATCACGTGCACAGTGACTCCCTGCTAGCTCAGCTGGTAACGAATCCACCTGCAGTGCAGGAGACCCCGGTTCGATTCCTGGGTCGGGAAGATCCCCTGGAGCAGGGAGAGGCCACCCACTCCAGTGTTCTTGGGCTTCACTGGTGGCAGAGATGGTAAAGGATCTGCCTGCGATGTGGGAGACCTGGGTTTGATCCCTGGGTTGAGACGATCCCCTGGAGAGGGGCATGGCAACCCACTCCAACATTCTTGCCTAGAATATCGCCATGGACAGAGGAGTCTGGAGATCTACAGTCCAAGGGTCACAGAGAGTCAGAGACGACCGAGTGACTAAGCACACAGACAGGCAGAGAAATAAGACTATAAGGTAATCCATCAGAATACCCACAGTGGTTTTCATTAAGTGGAAGATCAATGCATCTTTAAATTCTTTTTCACAGTTTCTGCCTTCTGTTGAATTTTTACAACAAACACACTTAAATTTTAGGAAGCCGAAAACAAGTTCTTTTAGGAAACTGAGTACTCAAAGGACATCTGCTTCCAACGCACATTAAGCTCACAGATACCACATCTAAATTTTTTATTGACATTCTATAAAAATAGAAATTAATGCCAATCAAGGGAAGCATGTGACTAGAATTTAAGGGGAGAAGGTAAGAAAGAAGAAAACAATGGAATTACGGTATTCTAGGTTGAAAACCAATCACTCTGTCAACAACTAACAGACATTGTGTGCCGGGCTCTCGGAGTCCGGAGGAACGGAGAATCCCATTCTCAGGACTGAAACGTGCTGAGCAAAGCTGCCAGGGAGGTTACACTCCAGGGGCTCCTGGGGGTGGAAGAGCCTTGAAGAACGAGGACAAGTTCCAGAGGCAAGGAGGAATGTGGGACACATTTCACACCACAGAAAGGACACACGCAGGGCAGAGAAACGCAAAGAAATTCTGCCCTGGCCATACATACCCTTCTAATACACTGTGTATTCTTGTAAAACAATTTTAAAATTAATGCCTGCAGTCATATAAAGCAAAGAAGGGGGAGGGAGGGAGGGAGGGAAAGAGGAAAGGACCAAGGGAAGAAGGCAGGCAGACAACCACGGCAGGACTGTGTGCAGGAGGGAGGAGTTGGCATCTGGGAGGCAATGAGGAAGCAAGAGGTTTGCAGGCGAGGGACTGCCACAGAACTGGGATGGACCGAGGAGGAGGGTGATGGTGGGGCAGGAAAAACCAAGTGGAGGAGACAGAGCCAAGCGATGACGGAGGGGGAGTGACATACTGGGGAACTGATGCAATCAGTCAGAGAGGACACTGAAGTTCCAAGCTCTGGGGTGTCAGGGTGAGCAATGGGGCATCTAATGGAACTTTAAGAGAAGCAGAGGCTCAGTGGGGGCTGCTGGTGACCTGGGGGCAGGGCTGAAGAGGTCACGCCTGAAAGGACTCTCGGGTGAGAAAGAGTACTGAGAAGTGCTGGATGGAGAAAAAGCTAAGCCCAGTCTAAGAGTCGGGAGAAGGAAGATGGGAAGGATAGATCGAGCCCACTGAGGTGCTAAGCTAGGGGGCGCTCCCCTAGCGGAGGACTTCAAGCATTTGTTGCTACCACAGGCGAGCCAGTCAAGTAGCCCAGTCCTACGAGGCTCCCCTGAAAAGGGAAGCGCACCCTGACAGGAGAACCCTAACCAATAAATGAAGAAGGAGTTAGAGCGACCGTTGTCTCAGGGAAGAAGCATCAATGGATGCTAAAACTATGTGCGCCTCTTAGTCGCTCAGTCGTGTCTGACTCTTTGCGACCCCATGGACTGTAGAGGACCCCAGGCTCCTCTGTCCATGGGACTCTCCAGGTGAGAATATTGGAGTGGGTTGCCATGCCCTCCTCCAGGGAATCTTCCCAACTCAGGGACTGAACCCGGGTCTCCTGCATTGGCAGGAGGATTCTTTACCGTCTGAGCCACCAAGAAAGGTGAAAACAGTAGGAGAAAGCAGGTATTTACACAGTCTCAAAGCATCTCCCTACAAAGTACTTATTCAGGTAACGGGAGAAAGAGTAGCTTTACAGTAAAGAAGCTCAGCAGACACCACCACCTTAATCAAGGGATCAAAGAGAAGATCTCCAGTGATGGGACACACTGACAACACATGCCACACAGCCTCGCTTCCCTGACGTTTCTTCTGAAAGGGCAAACATGAACCTAATCATAAGGAAACATAAAAAAAAAACAAACAAACACCCAAGTTGAGGAGGCTCCTCCAAATGACTAATCTGTTTTCTAAAATCATCAAGACCATGAAAAACAGATCAACTGAGCTGTTCTAGGTTAAAGGAGACTGAAGAGACTCCCTGACTGAATGCACCGTGTGGTCTGAGACCAGCTTCTGCACCAAAAAAGGCTCTGCCTTTCGCTATTACAGGATGTCAATGTGGCAACTAATGAAATGAAACACTTATAGATAGGTTAGTACTGGGTATTAAGGTCATAACTGTGATAACTGCATGGTGGTTACATAAAGACAATGCTTTTAGGGAACATCCACTGAAGTGTTTAGAAGTAAAGGTGTATCATGTCTGTGGCTTTCAACCATTTCAGAAAAAAGACACACAGACATGCAGGGCAGGGACCCATGATACAGGCAATGTGGTAAAATGTTACCTTTTAAGGAACCTGCAATTGCAACTTTTAAATTTCTTACAGCTTACATTTTGGTAACTTTCTTATAAATCTGAAATTACTTCAAAATAAAGTTAGGGAACAACCCCTCTAAATGATACAAACTATCTCTCTCAAGTGTTGGGTCAACAAGGAGAGGCTTGAATTACCCAAACTTGCTTCCTGCACACTTCCCTGCCCAAGGCAGAGGTGCAGGAAGAAGCTGATATAAAACCAAGGTCAAGAAGGTGGACCCTGAAAAAAGGTTCTGGGTTCAGGATGAAACTGCAGATCTGTCATAATTATGCAAAGTCAATCCTGGGGTGACTGAGGAAACCCTGGTGGTAACAACTCAAAGTCTACAGAGCATTTAATTTGAAATCCAGTTCCCCTGATTTGGCACAACCTGAGTAAATATTAACACCATCGCTCAGCTTAATATGCTACTGAAATTATCAGTAGGCTGTCCATACCACACAATACTTAATATCATTACAAGTAATACCAAAATTAGAAAGAACACATAGGGAGATTATAATCTCTACCTTGGTTTCAAATTAGTACAAGCCTATAATATTCTTGAGCTCAACTCCTAAAGCTCGAGAATCCACATAACCATGTGCCCACTATACTTCCTCTTCAAAGCTCATCAGCTTTCACAGTATCCAGGAGAATATCAAGGGACACAAGGAAGCTCCAGGGGTTGCAAAAGAAATGCCAAGGATGGGAGCTCCCTGGAGGTCCAATGGTTAGGGCTCGGTGCTTTCACTGCCAGGGACTGAATTCAATCCCTGGTCGGGGAACTAAGATCTCATAAGTCATGGGACATGGCCAAAAAGGAAAAAAAAAGTGTGTGGTGGGGAGGAAGGGAGAAACACCAAGGAGACATGCCAAGGAGACATGTTACGTTAGAGGAGCTCTAAATGAACAAAATAAATGTTTTTTAACACAGGTAGAATTTTATCACTTCAAGAGCAACACAGAAAATTTTAAGACAGTCAGCATTTGTGATAACACCAAGGTGTCAATGGAATTGGAAATGTAGCTGCTTGATAAGATGGTATATAAGGATTCATTTTTTTACTGCAGGAAAAAAACTATCAATATATGAATTTCAGGCACCTGACTGATGGCCAACTACACATTCCTTTTGTGTAACTAAAATGTGTTACTATCTGTGTCCAGAACAGCGTTGAGGTCACTGATAAATGAGCCCCTTTCCCTGCTGAGACGCCTAGAGGGACAGACAGGCCGCACACTACACAGGGGGCTGGGGGCGCGGGTATTCTAACCAGCTTCAGCTGCGGTCCTGACGGCACGGCTGCTCTCCTCCCAGGCGCCCAAAGGCCTCACAACCACACGAAGACAGAGGAGCCACAAGTCCGACAGCTGTTGGGATTACTCAGCACCTTCTCAGAAAGCATCTCACGGAAACGAGACATGATTCCAGAATCTCCAGATGGCTTACCCTCTAGCAAGCAGCCTGCAGACAGCGAAAACTATAACTTCTCTGAGGCGACATTTACCTGTAGCTTCAATGTACTCGATACATCGCTCGATAAACACAGGAATTGGCTTCTCCGGCGTCACCACAGTTGTCAAGGGCACCCCGAAATAGTTACTCTCCCAGGTTGCCTTTGTGATCGATGGCCGGGGTTTGGGCTTTGGTTTCTGTCCAGGAAAGGGAAAAAAACACACAAAAACAAAGTGAGTCTCAACACCCAAGTCAAACATCAGTAAGGCTTCCAGAGGGGAACTCACAGTGGCATGGAAACTGTTAGAAAAAAGACTTCAAGCGGGATAAAGAGACTCACCTACTCATCTCATTCCTCCAAGTATCACATAAGACGCTGGCAAGTTGCCAGGCAGTCACACCTTGAGTGTGAAACTGCATTATCAGAACAAAGGTGTTTATAAGAAGCAGGCCATGTTTATTTAATAACAATGAGAGGACCGGCCAACATCCTTTATCAGGCATGCAATGGAGTAAACAGGAAATATTCCAAACATTCCACACAGATAATAGATGCTATACACTCAAAAGATAGCTAAAATCTTTTTAAAAGATTAAAAAGTGGAATTGAAAACTAGTAATTTCCTCCTTCCAGACAAGAGAGCACACATTCTGCTGCAAGTTCCCAGGAAGAACTCGCTCTGATATATCAGTCTGGGGTTAATTCCCAATGGCTTCTGCATTTGGAGAGGGTAAAACCAACTAATCAGACATGACAAATAAGATAATTCTTCGTTCCCTCCTAGAAGTCACCTCCCTCAGGTAGTAGGAGTAGGAGAAGCAGCAACAGCTACTAGAGAGCTTACTATGTACCAAGGAAGTTCCAGATACCGTTTCTAGCCAACTTTACGGCGTTCCATTTTACCAAGGAAAATGACTCACAGGACCGAGCAAGTAAGTGACAGTGCGAGGATTCAAACTCAGGAGGGTCTGTCTCCAAAGTCCATGCTCGTAAACATTACTGAGCTATTTCGCTCCAAAATTATTCAAACCTTTTATTTTGAAGATTACATGAGGAAAAAAAAAATGCTCTAGACCACTGCTAAGTTTTCTAAAGCTACAGAAATATACCTGAAATTTTGGCCTGTTGTTAAAGTATCTACTGAAGAGGAGGATAACCAAATATGATCAAGGTAAATGCACCCAGGTANCAAGAGCAACACAGAAAATTTTAAGACAGTCAGCATTTGTGATAACACCAAGGTGTCAATGGAATTGGAAATGTAGCTGCTTGATAAGATGGTATCTAAGGATTCATTTTTTTACTGCAGGAAAAAAACTATCAATATATGAATTTCAGGCACCTGACTGATGGCCAACTACACATTCCTTTTGTGTAACTAAAATGTGTTACTATCTGTGTCCAGAACAGCGTTGAGGTCACTGATAAATGAGCCCCTTTCCCTGCTGAGACGCCTAGAGGGACAGACAGGCCGCACACTACACAGGGGGCTGGGGGCGCGGGTATTCTAACCAGCTTCAGCTGCGGTCCTGACGGCACGGCTGCTCTCCTCCCAGGCGCCCAAAGGCCTCACAACCACACGAAGACAGAGGAGCCACAAGTCCGACAGCTGTTGGGATTACTCAGCACCTTCTCAGAAAGCATCTCACGGAAACGAGACATGATTCCAGAATCTCCAGATGGCTTACCCTCTAGCAAGCAGCCTGCAGACAGCGAAAACTATAACTTCTCTGAGGCGACATTTACCTGTAGCTTCAATGTACTCGATACATCGCTCGATAAACACAGGAATTGGCTTCTCCGGCGTCACCACAGTTGTCAAGGGCACCCCGAAATAGTTACTCTCCCAGGTTGCCTTTGTGATCGATGGCCGGGGTTTGGGCTTTGGTTTCTGTCCAGGAAAGGGAAAAAAACACACAAAAACAAAGTGAGTCTCAACACCCAAGTCAAACATCAGTAAGGCTTCCAGAGGGGAACTCACAGTGGCATGGAAACTGTTAGAAAAAAGACTTCAAGCGGGATAAAGAGACTCACCTACTCATCTCATTCCTCCAAGTATCACATAAGACGCTGGCAAGTTGCCAGGCAGTCACACCTTGAGTGTGAAACTGCATTATCAGAACAAAGGTGTTTATAAGAAGCAGGCCATGTTTATTTAATAACAATGAGAGGACCGGCCAACATCCTTTATCAGGCATGCAATGGAGTAAACAGGAAATATTCCAAACATTCCACACAGATAATAGATGCTATACACTCAAAAGATAGCTAAAATCTTTTTAAAAGATTAAAAAGTGGAATTGAAAACTAGTAATTTCCTCCTTCCAGACAAGAGAGCACACATTCTGCTGCAAGTTCCCAGGAAGAACTCGCTCTGATATATCAGTCTGGGGTTAATTCCCAATGGCTTCTGCATTTGGAGAGGGTAAAACCAACTAATCAGACATGACAAATAAGATAATTCTTCGTTCCCTCCTAGAAGTCACCTCCCTCAGGTAGTAGGAGTAGGAGAAGCAGCAACAGCTACTAGAGAGCTTACTATGTACCAAGGAAGTTCCAGATACCGTTTCTAGCCAACTTTACGGCGTTCCATTTTACCAAGGAAAATGACTCACAGGACCGAGCAAGTAAGTGACAGTGCGAGGATTCAAACTCAGGAGGGTCTGTCTCCAAAGTCCATGCTCGTAAACATTACTGAGCTATTTCGCTCCAAAATTATTCAAACCTTTTATTTTGAAGATTACATGAGGAAAAAAAAAATGCTCTAGACCACTGCTAAGTTTTCTAAAGCTACAGAAATATACCTGAAATTTTGGCCTGTTGTTAAAGTATCTACTGAAGAGGAGGATAACCAAATATGATCAAGGTAAATGCACCCAGGTATATCTCTAGCAATTCAGTTTTATTAACAAGTTAATGAGACTAGAAGGGCAGGTTTATTTACCAATATGTCCAACTTTTAAAAGGACTTACAGATCTTTGGATAAAGTCCACTAAAGGGGACAGCTAACTAGCTTAAATAGGTCAGTATAGATTGTTCCCTTTCCTCATCCTGCTCATCCTCATTCCTTTTCATACCCCCTTTACATGGGAACAAATCACTTCCTATTTAGTCTGAGATTCGCTGAGAACCTCCTCTGCAAACACGTGGCAAAAAAAAAAAAAAAAAAAAGAACAGGTGAGAATAAAATGCGCTCGAAAGAACAAGGCTACTCTGGGCTGCTGGCTGATACTATCTGATATGACAGACCAAAGGCCAAGTGGTCCAACCCTTATACATCTGGCCAACTGATTTGGAGAATTGTAATGCCACGTGAATGGATCCAAGGGTCCCAGAGAAGAACCTGCTCTCCACACAGCCTACCCATCCCTGTTGCTGCAACATGCCCATTCCCGGTAAACCAACGGCCACAGTCTCTCAGCCTGTGGGGCGTGGTTGCTGCTATCTCCCCGTACAGACTGCCTGAGGCAAACTGGCCCTGACTTCACACTTTTTATCAAAGAAGTATGGAAAAGAAAGTGACTTACAATTTATCTTCACATGAAATAATTTAACCAACCTGGCCTCTCTCCAGCATCTTCTACTTACATGAAGTACAACATAACATAAAGGATTTAAGCTTTCAAATCTAACAGAATTTGGGTTTGAATCCCAAGTGACAGGTTCTATGTGGTCAAGTTGCTTAGCACCCTGGGGACAGTACCCTCCTCACAAGGTGGTCCTGAGGGTGAAGTGATATGATGTACTGGAAGTGGCTAGGTGCCCAGAGGACACAGTCACCCAAGAGTGTGAGCTGTTACTAAAAGAGAAGGACTGAGCGTTTTCCATCATTACACACAGCAGCAACCGGACAACAGTGAGTCAACTGAGGCTCTTTCTTAAGGCCTCAGCATTTAAACTATAAGCTGCAGGATCTGAACACACAAGGAAGACCATTTGGATTTAAGTGGCATTCTTTTGGCCAACCCCAGTCAGGCAGAATCTGCCAGTCAAAACTATCATTAACAATGCCATTGTTCTTCAGTAAAACCTTGAGGCTTCCAAATAAACTGCTGTTATGGAATGGAAAAAAAAAAACTTTAAGAGAGCTGCCAGGAAGCTATTTCTAATCACTATAACGCCTCTGACCACAGTTCTAGTAAACAGACAGTAAATGTTAATGTCATGCTTCCTCCACCCTCTCAATACTCGAGCTGATGAAGTGTGTTCTAACAGTTTAAGTTAGCTAGAAAATTTAACTTCCATCACCTGAACTAAGTACCAGATTCTGGCTTAAATTCTTTATATGTATATTTCATTTCAGATTCACAATAGATCTGTGGGTACGGGTGTTTAAAACTCCATTTCACAGATGAAGAAGCTGAATCCCAGAAAAATTCAGTTATTTGCCCCAGTCAGTTCTGACTACAAAACCTGCACTCTTAACTGCTATGGTTCATTACCTTCCCCTGAAAGTCCTTGGGATATGGAGAACGAACGGATGACTAAATAAATGATGAGGGTACACTGACAATCTGAACTTCTAAAGGTAATAAAGTCAAACATAACATACACCAGGGATGTTTAAGCTGCTCAAAGAAAGAATGGGGCATGATGACAGCTATTTCAAACAGCTACCAGGGCTATTTCATGGAAAGAGAGCAGATTATCTTGTACAGTCATGTTGGGAGAGATGAGACAAAAACGAAGAGGCAATTTTGGCCAGAGAAGTTTAAAAAACAAACAACCCCTCCGCCCCACCTGTTTAAAAAGGAAAGGACTGCTCTGTCAATGTTCCGAGCAGAGGCTGCAACCGACGGGCAACACTCATTGTCAAGGAGACCCTGCCGTCAGATGGAAGGCTAAATTAGAGAGCTGCTCTTACCCTCTCACCTCAGAGTCTAATAAGACCTAATCAAGCTCAGCACTCCAAATTACAAATGGAACGTGAGCTCTGGCAACAGCATCAGCTCCCCTTGTTGAATGACCCGATGTTCACTCTCATTCTAAGATTTAAACAAACTCTGCTTTACAGAACGCCAAAATATTCCCTTGAAATAACTGAAGGCTCTCTAGGGTGTCACAAAATCAGGCAGGGATTCTTGCGCAACTAATTCCAAACCTTCTGAGGAAGGAAATCAAGACTGCAGTACAGGCCAAGAGTCGGGCAGGACTGTTGCTATGACAGGCAACACCGCAGGCATGAAGGGTTACTGGGCACATGTCGAGATGGAAATGCCATTCTTCTGAGTGGTCTGCCAGATGTCTCAGTCCCAGGTCAGACATGTGTCGCTCATCAGGGCGTCGGCAGAGTGCTCTCAGCAGCAGGTCCTTGGAGAGAAGAAAATAACGCCATCCCAACAGCTATCTTCCTCTGGGCTTGCTCATTAGTGGGCTGGACTGAAAAAAGCAGCCAGCTAGAGGAAACCAAGCCCTGAGAATAAGCTACACATCTGCGTGTCTAAGTTTAGAGTCTGACTGGGTGCAAAATGGAAAAATAAGAGGAATTTATCAGGAGTGACTGTGTGCTAGACGCTCTGTGTTAGGTGCTCTGCACGTATCTGAAAGCTCACAAACGCCCTTGAAGGTAAGGTTTATTAATCCCTTTCTACAGCTGTGAAATCAGGGGCTCAGAGAGATTCACATCCAGCACTGAGAGCGCCAGGGTTCAGAGGCCAGTGACCTACGAACGTCAAAGCCTCCTGTCCTCCCTCCTTTGCGACCTATCTCCATGATGAAACATCACTGACATAAACGAGGGACTGGGTCAGCTCAAAACCTCTTCACTTTGTCCTATGGATAGGCATTTTTTGAATAAATAACCTAGTCCATTGTTCTTCATTTCACAGTTTCCTTAAAAACCTGTCAAGTTTTTGGTTTTTTTTTTTNACCCAAGAGTGTGAGCTGTTACTAAAAGAGAAGGACTGAGCGTTTTCCATCATTACACACAGCAGCAACCGGACAACAGTGAGTCAACTGAGGCTCTTTCTTAAGGCCTCAGCATTTAAACTATAAGCTGCAGGATCTGAACACACAAGGAAGACCATTTGGATTTAAGTAGCATTCTTTTGGCCAACCCCAGTCAGGCAGAATCTGCCAGTCAAAACTATCATAACAATGCCATTGTTCTTCAGTAAAACCTTGAGGCTTCCAAATAAACTGCTGTTATGGAATGGAAAAAAAAAAACTTTAAGAGAGCTGCCAGGAAGCTATTTCTAATCACTATAACGCCTCTGACCACAGTTCTAGTAAACAGACAGTAAATGTTAATGTCATGCTTCCTCCACCCTCTCAATACTCGAGCTGATGAAGTGTGTTCTAACAGTTTAAGTTAGCTAGAAAATTTAACTTCCATCACCTGAACTAAGTACCAGATTCTGGCTTAAATTCTTTATATGTATATTTCATTTCAGATTCACAATAGATCTGTGGGTACGGGTGTTTAAAACTCCATTTCACAGATGAAGAAGCTGAATCCCAGAAAAATTCAGTTATTTGCCCCAGTCAGTTCTGACTACAAAACCTGCACTCTTAACTGCTATGGTTCATTACCTTCCCCTGAAAGTCCTTGGGATATGGAGAACGAACGGATGACTAAATAAATGATGAGGGTACACTGACAATCTGAACTTCTAAAGGTAATAAAGTCAAACATAACATACACCAGGGATGTTTAAGCTGCTCAAAGAAAGAATGGGGCATGATGACAGCTATTTCAAACAGCTACCAGGGCTATTTCATGGAAAGAGAGCAGATTATCTTGTACAGTCATGTTGGGAGAGATGAGACAAAAACGAAGAGGCAATTTTGGCCAGAGAAGTTTAAAAAACAAACAACCCCTCCGCCCCACCTGTTTAAAAAGGAAAGGACTGCTCTGTCAATGTTCCGAGCAGAGGCTGCAACCGACGGGCAACACTCATTGTCAAGGAGACCCTGCCGTCAGATGGAAGGCTAAATTAGAGAGCTGCTCTTACCCTCTCACCTCAGAGTCTAATAAGACCTAATCAAGCTCAGCACTCCAAATTACAAATGGAACGTGAGCTCTGGCAACAGCATCAGCTCCCCTTGTTGAATGACCCGATGTTCACTCTCATTCTAAGATTTAAACAAACTCTGCTTTACAGAACGCCAAAATATTCCCTTGAAATAACTGAAGGCTCTCTAGGGTGTCACAAAATCAGGCAGGGATTCTTGCGCAACTAATTCCAAACCTTCTGAGGAAGGAAATCAAGACTGCAGTACAGGCCAAGAGTCGGGCAGGACTGTTGCTATGACAGGCAACACCGCAGGCATGAAGGGTTACTGGGCACATGTCGAGATGGAAATGCCATTCTTCTGAGTGGTCTGCCAGATGTCTCAGTCCCAGGTCAGACATGTGTCGCTCATCAGGGCGTCGGCAGAGTGCTCTCAGCAGCAGGTCCTTGGAGAGAAGAAAATAACGCCATCCCAACAGCTATCTTCCTCTGGGCTTGCTCATTAGTGGGCTGGACTGAAAAAAGCAGCCAGCTAGAGGAAACCAAGCCCTGAGAATAAGCTACACATCTGCGTGTCTAAGTTTAGAGTCTGACTGGGTGCAAAATGGAAAAATAAGAGGAATTTATCAGGAGTGACTGTGTGCTAGACGCTCTGTGTTAGGTGCTCTGCACGTATCTGAAAGCTCACAAACGCCCTTGAAGGTAAGGTTTATTAATCCCTTTCTACAGCTGTGAAATCAGGGGCTCAGAGAGATTCACATCCAGCACTGAGAGCGCCAGGGTTCAGAGGCCAGTGACCTACGAACGTCAAAGCCTCCTGTCCTCCCTCCTTTGCGACCTATCTCCATGATGAAACATCACTGACATAAACGAGGGACTGGGTCAGCTCAAAACCTCTTCACTTTGTCCTATGGATAGGCATTTTTTGAATAAATAACCTAGTCCATTGTTCTTCATTTCACAGTTTCCTTAAAAACCTGTCAAGTTTTTGGTTTTTTTTTTTTAAGGAAAAAACTTTTTTCCTTAAAAGAAGTTTCCTTAATGCCTGATTCTTAGGCCTGATACTAACCAAGTAGCAAAGAAAGAAAGAAACCAACAGTTTATGCCAGTGTTGCAGTGGGGAGAAATAGTGGTTGGAATCTGCCCCCGGCCTCTTGGCCCTTCTGAAACAAGAGCATAAAGGGGAAACTCCTGCTTATAGGACAGTAAGCCCAGCCCACAGCTCTTCCAAGTTCACAGGGCAAGAAGATTAGAATGCCCACCAAAGAGCAAGGAAAAGCCAAGAGAAGCTGCCCGTCCACCCGTCTGGTTCTAGAGTCAGATGACTGGATTCTAGAGCCACATGCGCAGCTGACACTTGAATACAAACTGTTTCCAATGAAGTACAAGGCCAATGTTTCTTCATAGTTTTTCAAGTTTAGCTGAGATGAGGACCCTCTCTGTAGGCAGAGTATTTTTCTTCTTCTTCTGACATTGTGCTGCTCTTCCTAGGATGTGAGGGATTGAGGTTCAGAGCGTCTTGTTCATACTGACATTACTGTATCACAGACTCCGTTTCAAGAAACACACGAGGGAATCAACTCCCTGTGTCACTCTGTGCGCACTGGACAAGGCACAGGCATCCACGTACACAGAGGATCGGCTTCCTACCGGGCTAAGTTCCTAGTACACAGGAATCTACACAATTTTCCTTTTTTCAAAGAAACTTATTTATTTTCTTTCCGGCTGTGCTGGGCCTTCGTTGCTGCACGTGGGGCTCTCTGGCTGCGGGCGCAGGGGCGGCCCTTCGCTGCAGGGCACGAGCTCCTCTCTCTGGAGCGGCCTCTCGTGCCGCAGAGCCCAGGCTCTAGGGCTCAGGCTCAGCAGCTGCGGCACAGGGGTTTAGTTGCTCCACGGCATGGGGCATCTTCTCAGACGAGCGATCAAGCCCGTATCTCCTGCACTGGCAGGCAGATTCTTATCCACTGCACCACCAGGGAAGCCCCTACCTTTCCTTTTAAATGAATTATACCCGACGTCACATAACAGACCAGCAGCAGAGCTAACATTAAGACCAAAGTCCTATCTCACCCTCGGTGAATTTACAATCTAATTGTATCAGAGAAAATATGTATCTACAGCAAGCAAAGGTGATCTAGATACCAGATAAACACTAACTGAATCACAAAGGAAAAACAGTCTCCCACTGCTTCAATGGGGAGTTCAACCACCATTTCTGGATAAAGAATATTCTATCTTCTATGGAAACAGCAGGAACAGCTATGTAGTGATCCGAAACTGTCAACTTCAAATATTCTCTCCCGGTCTCCATAAATACCCTTACCCATGTCAAATTACTTATCCAGATTTTAAGGTCAGAAAATATGGTCACTGGAGTTGTAACACCTACACAGCCTTCTAAATGCTTGGTAACCTACCTAAGAAAGTAAATAAAAAACAGAATCCAGCCTGTGTCTTTTATTTTTGAGGAGGAACATCATATACAGAACATAGTCTGGAACCGGGACAGTATCCTCTGAATGGAGCAATTCTGCCCCCAAGAGTGAAAGTGATACAATAAGTGAAGCCCGAGAGGGTCACCCATATGGTTTGCCAAGCTGTACAGTGGCCCACCCTGAACCGACTGCAAAGTGGGCGAAAGCTTAGAAAACCTACAGATGCTGTAAACTATATTACTCCAGGTTTTCCCAAAGGGTTCTCTTGCATTCCATATCCAACATTACAGCTTTCTGACTGGTGATGATTCTTGCATACTTCCAATACAGCTTCCAAAGGACCTTTTCAATTAAGTTATTCGTTCATGCCCCAGATGTATTCTTGGCTGACTGCTGCTCCCGCTTCTGGCTCTGAAAAAAATCTAAGCCCAAGTTTAACAGAAAACCCAAGGATGGAATTGTTCTTACTGGCAAACCCTATTATGAAAGCACAAATGCTAAGCCTTGCCTCCTTCAAACTTGGAGCACTTCATTTAGGGATGAACCACAGAGTAGCACGATGTCTCCCAGCAGCCCCAAGCCTCCCTCTCGCAAGATGGGGAAGGAACGAAAGGCACATCACCCCTCAAAGGCCCCAGATAAACTTAGAGACCATAGCTTTTTGCTCCATGTGGGCACGAATCTGGGGCAATCCCTGCTGAATGGCCAACGCGACAGGATGCTAAGCAGAGAGGAGGGTCCACTAGTTTCAGGAAATGTTCATAAACATTCCTGCCGATTCACCACTCACTGAATCTAGACTTCTCAGAGTTGTGGGGCTCAGTTTTTACCTGCTAGCCTCCTCTCAAATACTGGATAAAAAGTATTCAGAAGGCCTTTCTCTATGGAAGTAGAGGTGATTCCCTGACTCGAGCCGAAATAACCTGAGTCTCTACAAAGCTGTATCAGTATCACGAGGCGGTAGAGGAGAACAAGCTGGCTCAGTGACGATCAGAGCAATTTTCTGTTCTTTGAAAAATAGATTTAGGTTGCCTATTGTCATTTTTTTTTTAAAAGAACAGGTGTGCTAAGCTAAAGCAGATAGTTAAAGATAGCCTATTTTTGTCACCAAAAACAAACTACAGCAGTTCTTTGGGCTTAAAATAAACTGAGAACCGAGTGACACCAGTTCAAAACAATTTCTCCAAGTTCCAGTTGCTATTTCAGAGTCTCCATGCCTTTTTTGTCCTCTATTCAAGCAGACACTGAGGCTAGAAACAAACCACCACGCTGTTCTTAGGGGGCAGTGTGGGGAAATAGATGTTTCTAGATAATAACCAGAGTCCTTTGTCTGAAATGAACACGCTGACTGGGTTGACTGAGTGCTCCAAGGGTGTGCCTTGCTATTGAATATTACCATCTTTCTCAGAGACTGGACTCTAAAATCCCACAGAAAACAGAAGCCAGAAGACTGGGGTTCCCAAATCTCAACTCCTCCGCTTAGTAACCATACTAACTTGGGGGCACTAAATGAGCCTCAGCGTCCTCATCTCTAACACCTGGATTTAAAAAAATCACTTCCTTAAGACTGGTAAGAGAAACAGATGACGAAACAATGGATGTGAGAATGTCTGGCACTGGGCCTGGCACACAGGAGGTGCCCAGCGAATGCAGGGAAGCATATGCAAAGCCTGCCACGGGCCCACAGCCTCTGCTATTCTGCCCGGTTCTCTCACTCTGCGCATACCATGTTTTCTCAGCTCCAAGTTCCACACCTTTTTCTCAAAACTTTACTCCAAGAAGCCCCCATGTTCACTGACTTTTGCCTGCTGCTGCTGCTAAGTCACTTCAGTTGTGTCCGACTCTGCGTGACCCCAGAGACAGCAGCCCACCAGGCTCCCCCATCCCTGGGATTCTCCAGGCAAGAACACTGGAGTGGGTTGCCATTTCCTTCTCCAATGCGTGAAAGTAAAAAGTGAAAGGGAAGTCGCTCAGTCGTGTCTGACTCTTCGCGACCCCATGGACTGCAGCCCCCCAGGCTCCTCCGTCCATGGGACTTTCCAGGCAAGAGTACTGGAGTGGGGTGCCATCACCTTCTCTGGACTTTTGCCTGCTGTACCACTTAAATCTCAGTTTTAGGACTCCTGTGGTGGTTAAGAATCTGCCTGCGAGTGCAGGGGATACAGGTTTGATTCCCGGTCCGGGAAGATTCCACGTGCCTCAGAGCCACCACGCCTGTGCAACACAGCTGCTGAGCGCATGCACCTGGAGCCCGTGCTCCGCAACCAGAGAAGCCGCCACCACCACAAGAAGCCCACACACTGCAATGAAGAGCAGCCCCTCTTGCTGCAACGAGAAAAAGCCCTGCATGACCCAGTACAGCCAAAGATAAAGTATTAAGAAAAAATAAGTCTCAGCTTTATGTATCGTTTCCTCAGGGAGCTTTCCTGGATAGCTTGCCCTAGTTGAGGGTAAAACTTCTTGCTATACGATTCCTTAGCACCCTGTACCTTCACTCTGGCCACGTTCAAAGTGCATGTAAATACATGGATAAAAATCTTTCTTTCTCTGTTATGGTAAGCTAAACGAACACAAACACAACTACCGCACGTGTGATACTCAGCACAATGCCAGGCATACAAGTGCTCAGGGAACGCCCATGCATGGAGTTGAATGTTTCTTTCCTAAAAGAATGAATGGACATGTGCTTTGGAGCAAGCGTGTGTGCATCCTAAGTCGCTTCAGTCGTGTCCAACTCTTTGCGACCCTGTGGACTACAGCCCATCAGCCCCTCAGAGAATCCCATGGGATTCTCCAGGCAAGAATACTGGAGTGGGTTGCTATACCCTTCTCCAGGGGATCTTCCTGACCCAGGGATCAAAATCGCATCGCTTATGTCTCATGCATTGGCAGGCGGGTTTTTTACCACTAGCGGCATCTGGGAGGCCCTTGGAGCAAGAGCATTTCTTTTCAAAGAAAAATTCTTTCAGGAATCAGAAAATCCAAGGTCCAGTCAGCATCCCAATACCATTTTTTAAGATCAAGGTATTCATGTGGCCTTAGAGAGCTCCGAGTAGGGCCAGCCTCTTCTGAAGCACACACTGGGAGTCTTTCCCGGGTAGGTTACAAAGAGCTCATATTTCACACCATTCAGCCTGTCAAAATGCAACATCCCTCCCGGTCGAGGGAGCAGTCCAATTCCCCAGCTGGTTTTTATTCACACTAGAAACTTTAACTCCGTTCTAGACCTCACAAAATGAGAGCTGTGTCCACACAAAGCCACAACAACCAGCCAATTCACTGAATCCGATGAAATAAGCCAATTCACCGGGGGGGACACAAACTGTCAAACCGGTTACTTGGTGCCTTATAGACCAAACAATGCGTGATTGAATTGGTTTGCTTTTCAATAGGTTGTCTTGTCATGTGGTAGCTAGAGTGACTGAAAGATTTTCTTTATGATTCTGTTTTGTCTATTTTTTTTAAACACAAAATAAGAGCACACCAGATAGAAGGTAAATAGCCAATAATGTCTTCTCTTTAAATCCGTGGTCAAGCACAGTGAATTCAGCAATTTGAGCTTGCCCAAACAGTACATTTTGTGGACCAAGGCACCCCAGCCTGTTTTTTGGCTTTAAAATAAGACCCTGCTGCTCCTGGTCTCCTCTTTGCAAACGCACGGTGCTGGGAGACAGAGACCACGTGCAATGACAATCCCTACGGACAAAGCGTCCATTCATGGACCCCACCGAAGTGCAGTAGTAGATTTTCAGTTTCATTCAGCCGAGTGCGGAAGGCTCCCACTATGAGGGTGGGTTGCTAAATGCTTCAGCTGGGAAAAGGACCTGGAATGAGACTGAGCTTCACAGTCTGCACTTTCATTATTAGAAACGAAAGCCATTCCCTGAACTCCAACTCCAGTTTTACAGTAAAGAGCTGATCCAGCATTTCAGCCAAGGGCACTGAGCAATTTTTCTTTCTCCACATGACACAGGTAACCGGAGCATAGCTTTTTTGGCTGTTGTTAGGCTTGTTGCTAAGGTAAGGGCTGAGAAAGCAGCTAAGTGACATAAAGGGTTAAAACTTACAGAAAAGGGAGGGACAGTGTTGGGTCCCTAAAGCTCTCAGCTAGACCAGACCAGTGTTCTCCTGTCCTTGAATTCAACATGCCTATTTTCACCGTTAAGTCTTTCCTTTCCTCACAGCACTTCTTCAGTTCTACTCATTCTTCACAGTCAAGTTAAATAATAGCAGCAACGAATGCTCAGCTGGCACACAGTAGGCTGTGTTTTACATGCACAGTCTCATTCCATCTCTCGCACCCTATGAGAAAAGTGCTACTGCGTTGGCTCCTCTTGCTGGAGGGACGTGGAAGGTGAATCACATCCCCAAAGGCCCAGCCAGGACGAGGAGGAACTGGAGAAACTGGCATCTGATGGAGGGCCCCCGCCTCCCAGAGCCCGAGCTCCCCATCACTGCACACTGCATGACCTTAACCAGCCCCAGCACAGGATGCCTGCTCCCCTCGCCCTCCAAGGCAGGCCACCTATTTTCAGAAGCTGCACGCGTCTCGCTGCCTCCCCGGGTGCTGCGGCGTGGGCGAGAGCGACCTGTGCCGTTTCCCCAGCGGTGTCTCGCGTGCGGGAGGGACTACATGTGTTGCTCCCCATTACCACCTGGCTCTCCCCTCACTTCAAACAAATGCTGTACTGCTTTGTCATGCCAATAAAAGTCAGAGACCAGATTCCCCCGTGTAGGGGGATTTGGCCCTCTCGGCCCCATGGGATCTTGCTTTTCCAGTAGAACAAGTGTCAGTCTGATTCCTTAATGGCAGCAGATTTTAATAGGTTTGTGCCAATCAGGAACAGAATCAAGACTCCGCTTCTCTCTGCATTAGGATGACAAAGCAGTGAGGCTCCTTTTAAGGCACCATTTTCCAAGGCAGGAAAAGACATTTTCACCTTTTACTCACTCTTTCCAAAGGATACTCCTAAATGACTTCTGGCACGCTACTGCTCTGGGGCCAGAGGTAATCGTTTCTGTTTGACTTGAAGAGGTGGGGCCCAGATAACCAGGAGGGACAGGAAGCTGGTCACTCCTTGCACGCTGACCCAGCAACCCAATATGAGGCAGTTCTAGGTGAGGAGATGCGCGTGACCAGCATGGAGGCGGCTATCTCAGAGGTCTCTGTAGCCAGCGGTTCTCTGCAGAACCTACTCTTTAGAGCACAGCTTGTTTGGGGATGCATTTTACAAGCATTATTTTCAACAGTATTATAAATGTGGCTACAAGTCAGAAAAACAGTTCTGATCCACAGTGTGGTACTATGCCACCGTCCTCATTCCCAGGTGTGCAAACAGCCCCCCAATTAGAAGACTGCCAGCATTTCGCTACGCTGTGCTGACAACAGTCTTCACTGGGAGGAGGAGAGGAAAGTCACAGTGTTCAAGATGTTTGGATTCCAGGATCGTCACACAGGAGAGCTCCGGGGAAACACTGGCAGGCTGCTCAGGCTACTTTCTGGCTTCTGAAATAAGAACTGCTTTCCACTGGCCTGCCCACTACCAGCTTTTACAGAACAAAATACTGATGGCAGATGAAGGTCGGCAAAAGTAAAACCAAAGCACGGGGAGAGCACACAGAAGGCCCACGCTATTTATCAACATTCAGCGCAGAATGGGAGGGGAGCACAACACACAACGATACTGCCCTGCCCATCTGACACTCAACAGGCCAGAGAGCTCTGGAAGCTCTGGCCATGGCGACAGAGAAGCAGGCTGTACGCTATCTGGGAATAGGCCGGGTGCGGACAGGCTTTCCCTGTGAGGGCCACGGCACCACGTTCCTCCATCTCCAAGGGCGCTCTCAGCCAATATGAGCTGCAGAACTGGCCTCCAGACAGCATTCTACATCAGACCTGTCAGCTCTCAAAACAGCCTGGACTCAAGAGGCCTCTGGTTTGGTCTGTCTTTCAATGATGAAAGTTTGGGACAACCTTTCTTCCAAAGTTCCCTGAAACACTTTCAGATACGTGACTCTGTTTTCTGCCATTTCACAGCAAGGAGAGGAGAAAAAGCTTTCAATGAAGAGAAACCATCCTGTACACCAGCGGTCCCCAACCTTTTTGGCACCAGGGACCGATTTTGTGGAAGCTAATTTTTCCACAGACTGGGAAGGAGGTGGGGGTGGTTTCCAGATGATTCACGCGCCGTTAGGGTCCACTTTTATTTCTCATCTGATGTCGCTGCAGATCTGACAGGAGGTACCAGCTGGCAGCCTGGACACTGGGGACCCCTGCAGACACAATGCTGCGGGAGGGCCTGTGTGTAAGAGTTCTGTTGTGGTGTCTCACTGACATGGCCTCCTCTGAGAAATAAAGGGTGTTTCCCCTACTCTAACTGGAGGGAAAAATAAAGTTGGGAATGTCAAGTCCACAAGGACAAAGCGCACCGCCCTCTACACTGCACTTCCGCCTGCCGCTGCCCTGGGGGCTGTTTCCTCTGCATCTGGCAGCAGGTCGACCTTTCCCCCTTTCCGCCCCACCTGTGGTCCCTGAATCAAATCTGCAAGTAGTAGCAACTCACTTAAAGAGCTGGAGAGCACTTCGATTTTACAAACATGAGACAGGTTTATAACGTGCAGAGGCAAGATTATTTTTCATTTATGTAACTGAAGACCTTTCAATGATTTACGTGTGCAAATAAAATAATCATCCAATTTTTCCCTACCTAAAATGCAGCAACCTTTACAGATCATCAAGGGGGAAAAGGAGTATTTAAGAGATGTATGGATGAAATGTTCCTTTCTCAGTCAAAGACTAAGGACCGTGATGCTGGATTCTGGTGTTTCAGTGAATAAAGGCCCAGCATGTCGTCACCGGCTTGGCTGCTTGTCCGGACACTGACAAGTTCTATGTGATCTGCTCATTTCAGTAACTACCTAACTATTGTTTTGGACAAAGGCTTCTCAGGTTATCTCTCCAAAAAGTCCTTACCACTTGAGAGCTACCAGTAGTAGCTTTCTGAGACACTGTTTACTTACTTTTTTCCAACTTTTTATTTTGTATTGGGATATACCCAATTAGCAACGTTGTGATGGTTTCAGGTGAACAAGGAAGAAACTCAGCCATACATATACATGCATCCATCCTCCTCCAAACTCCCCTTCCATCCAGGACGCCACACAACCTTAAGCAGAGTTCCACGCGCTGCACCAGAGTCCTTGTTGGTGATCCGTGTTAAACAGAGCTGTGTGCATGTGTCGACCCCAAACTCCCTAAATACCCCTCTACTCTCCAACCGTGAGCTCCTTCCCTGCGTCTGCCTCTTTCTGTTTCTAAGTTCAACCATGTCATTTTAACACTGCTTACTTTTTAAGGCAAGTCAAGGAGGAAACACACAGAGCGGTTTTTAACCAGGCTAAGCTGTCCTTGAAAATCTTTGTCATCATCAATGAACTCTCCCCAAGACGCTGTACAAGTCACTCCAAGAGCTCTAAAGTCGTGTCTTACCTTAGTGTTTCTTCTTAGACTGCGAAGAATATTCCTCCTCCTCGGGTCTTCGTCGGTCTCATACGGAATGACGGCGTTGTCTCCTTTATAACCCTGGGATGCCTGATCCTCCTCTTTCTTTCGGATGGGCCCAAGCTCGTCATCGCTCCCCACACTGAAGCTGGTTCGGTAACTGGCAAACCTCCCCAGCCGGCTGCATCTCGTCCTGTACAGCACTGGCTTGCTCACGATGGATACCTTGCGGCCCCGCTCCAAGGAGCTGGTGTCCATTTCGCTGTCAGAACCGTTCCCGCTGCCGTTGGACTGGGCTTTGTTGATGTTCCGAATGGTGATGATCTTGCCCTGTGTGCTGTCGTGAGGCACCGAGTATATGTTTTCTTCTTCATTCCTTGGCTTGACCACAGCGTCCATGGGCTCAGCATAATCAGAAGGATCGAACCCATCTGGAGGTAGCCAGGTGCTCGACGAGACGGACTTCCTCTGTCCATCTCTGTGGCCCTGGTCTAGGTAAGACAGATCCCCCTTGGTGATTTCAAAATGGACAGGAGGCTTTGGTTTGACTGGCGGAGGTACCTTGTTGTTCAGTTTACTCTCAAAGTTGCTCATGATGAAGGACAGCCCATCATTTCCCTCCAGTTCCATAGAGAGCTTGGAATGGTCTTTGGACAGAGAGGGCAGCGGTGTGTCTTCTCGAAACATGCTGTACGACGGGGTCTCGATGTCCTCCTCTGAGTCCTGCAGGTTGGAGTTGCAGAGCGGGGAGCCTGCCCGGGGAGAGTTAAACACCTCTTCGGTGGTGCTGCAGGCCTCAGCAGCATTGTCGTACATATGCGTAGCCTCAATGATGTTCTTTTTGTCCACCACATCTTTAAAGAAGGGGTGGAAGATCTCAAGTTTATGCTGGGGTTGGCTACAGGGAATACTCGTGAACCTCCCGTCAATTTCTTGAGCGATCTCCTCCCCCTCGGTCAGCTGCTCCCGACTTAAGTCATTATCCAGGACATCTATAGCGCCATCAGTGAGTGCAACCAGCTGAATGGGGATAATATCCTGCACTTCACAGAGAAAGGCACGTAACATAGCCAAGGAGGCCTTACGTTTGGCTGAGTAAAAAACAATATACCCATGGACCAATCGGCTTTTTCGGATGCTAAATGAGGAATGGTATGAAAGAATAGACAGTTCAATGCGCTTCTTGTGTAGTCCGATTGGGAGTTCAAGTAAAACAGAGTTGTTGCTTCCACAGTGGGAAGACTTACAGGTTTGGGACTGAAGGACAGGAAAGAGTATGTCATCTGCACTAAAAGGATCCCCACACATCAGACACATGACAATCCGCAGGTCGACGTCAGCCAGGTCTTTGATGCTAGCGGTAGAACTGACCAGGTTTAAGTTGCGCTTGGAGTCCAGGAGGCCTTTCAAAACCTGACTGATTTGCTTCTCGTTGATGTTGCGCCCGTAACCGATGCCAGCGGAAGCAGGGTCAAGAAAAACACACTGAAGTTTGCTGGCAATCTGCTGACCCTGCTGTATCAAGCTGTGCAGGGTCTCTCCACTGGTGTCTCCTCTTTTGTTAACCAAAATTAAAGTCAGGGGCAGATGGGCTAAATGATTATCTCGCCGGCCAAGTGTGGACTCTCTGCTCTTCTCTATACTCTCTACCACATACGACAGAGACTCCTTTGAATTGTAAAGGCAGAGACAACCATGGGGCTGAAACGTTGGTGTCTGGAAAGAGTTCACAGGAAGCCTGACGTTCCCTTCTATTGGCCTCAGGGAGAGCTCATACATTTTCCCGTCTATTACATACTTGTCATCATTTGTACAAAGAGCTCGAATCTCATTGGCCAACTCCCGGGCAAGGCCGTCCTTGCCCAAGATCACCAAGTTGATTCTATCAATGTTGGGGTCAGAGAGTGAATTCTTCTGATTCCGGTCAGACGGTCGGATAAACCGAGAACTAACCAAGTGCTCAATCTTAGCGTCCACGCAGGCGGGGCAGCTAGGACACGTCTCCTTGGTTGGGTGGTACACGAAATGAATGTGCTTCAGAATAAGGGCATCCCGCTCTGCTTGGAGCTTCTGCAACGCTTTAAACCGCTGTTCCTCCCCAAGCACATCCTGGATGACACCCATCTTCTCCTTGCTGGGCTTAGCATCCAGCTCCAGCTCATAAAATAACTCTGAATATTCCAGCAGCAGCTCCTGAAACTCTTCCTTCGCTTTGTCTATAATCTGCTTTTGGTGTTTGCCATAAATATCCATGTATACAGATTCCTCTAGCCACTGGTAGAAATCTTCGTTCATAATAAAACTACGGGCCTCTTCCCAAGGCTTGCCAGGAGTGATGAAAGGAGAGGTCTCCAGGTTTTCTTTAAATGCCCTTCTCATCTCAGCTCGTTTCCTCTCGTTCCGTAGCTTCTCTAAGTGGGCCTCGTACAGCTGCTCTGCGGGGACGGTGTCCATTAAGTCGAAGGGAATCCGCTCATTCTCCATGTTGTCAATGTGGCTGGTGGCATCCCACGGCGTCTCCTCAAGCACAACAAACCACTTCAAGAATTCTGGCTTGGTCTCCAGCAGCTTTTTGGCTTTTATGCAGCTTAGGTGGTCTATTTCATCTAGGTTGGGGATAAGAGCTTCAAAAGCTAAGGGCAGGGCTGCCAGGTACAGCTTCCTCCTGCGCTCAATGTGCTCATGCTTGAGGCGATGGATGTGCTGGAGAAACAGCTTCTTGGCTTTCTGAGTCCCTTCCAGGTAGACATAGTCCTGGTACTCGGGAGAGGCCTGCATCTTTCGGCTGACACTCAACCAGTTCTCGTTGTGGTTTTTCACAATGCGACTCACCAGCCACTCATATTTGTCTTTTGCTGTAGCTATCTGTTGGCTCTGCTGCTTGAGAGCTTCAAAGTACGGAATGATTTTTGTCTTTCCCCGACTCTTGTCAATGAGTTGCACTAAGGTGCTGAAAGCTAAGTCCACATTTACATTGGATCTTGCTGAGGTTTCCACAACCTGGAGGTTCTTTTTGCTTAAGGCAAAAGTATGCGCATCTCTAATGTACCGCTCAACACCCTCATCACACTTCGTCAGGACAACCACTATGGGCTTTTTTGTTTTTGCGAGCTGATTGTAGAGATTAGAGACGAACTTGAGCTGGTCATCAAAGTTCCTATTCATGCCCCTGCTAACATCGATACCAAGAAGAAAACCATCAATCAGCAGCTTTCCATCTGGCATTTGCTTCTGCTCAAAGTCCTGCTCCAGCCCCAGCTGGTCAGTGCAAAAGTACATGAGTTTTTCAGCTGATGCAAGCTTGGTTGCAGCGGCTCTCTTGATATACGGCTGCAGGGTCGTGCTCCGATGAGGTTGAAAAGTCTGATCATCAATGAATTCGGTCTGCTCCACAACATGCATCTTACATTCCACACAATCCTCCAGGGAACGGCTGACTTCTCCCCAGTAGAGAAAGTGGTCATTATTGACCACTCGCCCACCAAAGTCACTGGTGCTAAGGACAGAGGTATGGTCCAAATGAAACTCGTCTGCACTCGGGCGCACAAAGCGGTTGCACAAACAAGACTTCCCAATGCCGCACTGGCCCTTCTCCTTCTCCGTCCCAGACAATCCCACCACGCTGATGTTGTAGGTGGGAATGCGGACATCTTGCTTTCTTGCCATCATCATCGTCGACACATCCTGCCACAATCCGCCACTTCCAAGATCAGATTAGTGTTTTCCCGTGGACCCAAAGGCTTCCCCACATTATCAGTGGGGGCTGGCTGCCCACAAAACAAAAGTGTCAGATCTCATAGTGTTTGTATACCAGGACGAGGTCAGTTTTTGCCACTTCTCATCTCAGAATAGCCAACATTTCTTCCTAGATGGAGGGAGAGAAAAAAAGAAAACCAATCAGTATCATAATTTTGAACCCAATTTTAATCACCAAACGAGCAAAATCCAATTTTGTTCTTCAACGAATAAATAATTATAGTAAACATCAAGTATGCCAGGCCTTAAGCTAGGTAAAACCATAAGAGCAAGTAAAGTAAGACTGACATCTGTGTGCCTTCGAGAGGTACAGTATCATCTACTGGAGGAAGACGCCTCAGGAAGCAGTGTGCTGAGGACTAAAACAAGGGCCTGCATGCTCCGTGGGCCTGCACGCTGACGCCGGGGCTAGGGCAGGAGTGGCATAGTATGAGCCTGGAACAGTGTGTTGTAACAGAGGGAAGAAAGTGCTTGAAAGGCTGACAGGGTACCTCACGAGGATGCAGGAACCAGTCTGAAGGGGCACCAACTGGTCAGATCTGGGACACTCTAGACACCAAAATGATTAAGTACAAAAATGAATTACAATCCACGGCAAAAAACAGGAACCTGGGTTCATACTACCGCATCAGACAATTATCACTCAACGCTAATCTAGGCGGGAAATTTTGATTTGGAGCAGGATTTTGTACAGAAGTGAGGTTTCTCCTGACAGACTACTTAACAGACGCAAAGGGAAGAAGAAAAACAAATGCTAATTATACAGTGGAGATACTGGACAACACTCTGAGTAATGAAAACGACCACCATCAAAGAGGCCAGAAGGACACCAGGGGCCGCCAGATATGACGCCCCTGGAGGACACGCCATCCCCGCGCAGCGTGATGGCCTGGAGTGCCTTACACCTCAGCCTAGCCACTGGGAAACGCCAGACAGACACAAAATGAGCAAGGTTCCATTAAGGTGATGGGCAGGGGGGTCCTGTTTAAAAAAAAAAAATTCAGTGTCACACTAGACAAAGAATGGCTTTGTAAAGAAATATTCCAGACAACAGGAGGCTACAGAGACATTATAAGTAGGTGCGATTATCAGACCCTAGACTGAATTCTGTATGGGGTGGGGGTGGAGGGGCTGGAGGAGGAAGGCTACATGGCACATCATTAGACCAATTAATAACACTATACTATGACTGGAATTAGATTAAAAGTATTTTATCAGTGTCAGTTTATCAAGTTTATAACTATCACATGAGAGAAGAGGCTTTTTCTTAGGAAATGCACACCGAAGTATTAAGAGGGAAAAGACCATAATGGACATGACTGGTTCAAAAAAAACTACATCTATATACTGAGAAAGAATAATGCAAATGAAGTAAATATTAACAATAGGTGAATCTGGGTAAAATGCACAGGATATTCCTTTGTATTGTTTTCATTTTTTTAAGTTTGTAATTATCTCCAAATAAAAAGCTTTTTAAAAAAACAAAGCGGGGGGAGGGGGAGTGGGGTGGGGAGTGTGAATATAGGGCTTGTCTCCCTGACAAGAACATAAACTCTGTGAGGACGGAGCCCGTCACCCCACCTGCTCACTTTTGTGTCTTCAGGCTATGATGCCATGTTTGATACAAATATTTACTAAAGGAATGAATTAATAAATGACTCTTACAGCATACTAAAGAGTCCCCAAAATCAGCCTTTTAGATTTAGGAAACCCGTGCTGTAGGAAGTTCCACCTCAGGTGAATGTAGAGAGGATAAGATGTGCAAAGACTCCTCTCTCCCCAGAAAAGGGCACAGCCCATGGGAGAATCAACTGAAACAGAGCGTATCGGGGGAGACAAGTGAGATGCATTAGCAGGTAAGCAGCGACCAGATGAAGCCACTTTCAAAGAGCTCCGATTCTTCCCCAAAGGCTACAGGGAGCCACAGAGTGTGGCTGAGAAGTGGCACCTTAAAGGACCTGAAGTCTGAATAGTTGAAGTAATGAAAGGTTATGATAATGTCTTACGAAGTCTTCAGCAACCTTCCAGCTGAAATAAGGAAACCGCGTAATCTCTGGCAGCCTATACATAAAAGGTCTCTGGCTGCTACAGTTTACACCGCACTGCCGTCTACTTACACAGGTAAATATGATGGTAACTGCCAAACCTGTAGCCAAAGAAACAGTCTCCTGAGACATCCCCAAAGAGAATATCTTAAAATAAACAGAGCAATTTTCTCTTGAATCTCATTTATGCCTTGGTAGGAACCCAGCATTTCTACAACCTAATATACTTCTGTGAACCTGTCTCACAAAAAATGCCACAGGAAGTCAGACTACCTACCACATGTTACTCTGACTGATACAAGGGGGTAACAAATGGGAGAGCAGGGGGTGACAAATGGGAGAGCAGCTGGCCCCTGTGATAACTTTGAAAGGTCAAAGACCTTTCCCAAACATCCATGTCTTCCTTTGATAAACCAGAAAGTCAAGCCCTCTATTGGAGACAAAATGTTGCTAGACGTCATGTAAAAACTGACCGTTTTCAAAAGAGAAATCTCAGAGCCTGCAAGCAACGGCCTGCAGATAACCTAATGGCCTGCTCCTATAAAAGCTAAGCTCTAGACTTCAGCAGGAGCAAGCACAGTATCTTTGGGAAAGAGAAAAACCCAGTCTCCCCGCCCTCCACTTCCCTAGGTGATTGCTTCACAAGTAAATTTTAAGATGCTTATGAATATCTAACGCATGTTTACATACATCTCTGAAATACCTGAAAAGGTAAGATTTGTACAAAATCAAACTGCTTTTTGCACATTACTCAGTACCACACATAATGAGGAGACTCAGGTTCAACAGAGCCTCAGGTAGGAATGCTGACGGAAGTTTAAAAAAGTCAAGAGTGCTCCCCTACCAGAGCCTTTCTCTCTAATCCCTCATCTCAGGGTCTGGCAGGACTCAAGGTCACCCACTTGACCAGTCTTGAAATGCAACTTGGCGACACAGGTCCTACTTCAAGCAAATGCTACATGCAGCTGGCCAGTCATCCCACTTACCCTCTGGAAAGTGGGCTGAATAATTACAGGAAAACAAAACCACAACCTGCTTGTAAACCTCAAGAAATAAAGACAGTGACTCAATTCTGAACTAAATTAAAAACTATAGTCCATTCAACGCCTTGTCACTTAACAATTTTTTAATGGCAGGATTTCTATTTAGCCCATTCAAGTCAAAGTTTCAGTTATCTGAATGATGCTAAAGAGAAGAAAACACTCTCAACTCTCAAGAATGTAGCAACTGCTATTTTAAACCCAGAATACTGCTGGCTAAACTAAAAAAGCTGTAAGAAATGAGAATTAGCTGGCATAGGAGTGGTTAATTTTTGGACATCTGGTAACTTTCCACTTGTTAGAAACCTAATAGTTTCCCTGGTCCAAGTATACTCTTCTTACATGTGTCTTTGATGTCTGGATAATACAGTTTTACTAGTTCCTCAATTGGACTGAATTACATGGTAAACAAAGACTGTTATAAATCTAAAAACGTCTCAACACTTGGTTTAAAGGAAATAACCTTAAGTGCCTGGTCACAAACACGTTCAACTTTTCTAAGAGGTGCGTAAAAAGAATTAGCTGAGTCACTAAATTTAATGATCTGAAGGCCACAAAGAAAGAGAAAGTAGAAGACAGGGTATGCTCAAGACTTCACAATGTCTTCAGAGTTTAAATCTGGGAACCAGTGTTCTTTGTGGGCAACTAAGCTACTCGAACAGCACAATCTGAACACCCATTCTAATAATTTGCCAATACTAATCCTTTCAAAACTGAAGAGTTAATGGCAGAGGAAGAAAAACATATTCCTTCAAACAGTAACTCCTTCTATCTTTAAGCTTTACTGAGATACTTGTATTGGAAAAGTAAAAACACAGAACCTAACATTTAGCTTCACATAGGTCAACTACTTCAGAAAGGAAAACACTCCAGAAGTATTCTCAATTCTCTGCCACAAATATATGCTGAACTAAAACATAATGCCAACTTCTGAGAACTCTTTTAGACCCTGTCACCAGGCTTCTGGCGTTGTTTATATGACTTGTTTAACCAAGACACTAGCTTCCCAAAGAGCATCTCAACTGGAAGGTAAGAGGAAGGTGTTCTCGTTTTTAACACCTCTACAAAACACCCAGGGCAAGAAGTGGAACATTTCCGAGACAGTACCTATTTCACAGGACATAGAAATGCCAGTGACCCAGCACTGCCACGACTGCGCAAGTTCACGCTGTCAACAGCTCTGTTGGTGTGCGCGTCACCCTCCCATCCTCGATCCCACACTCCCTACCCCCCACCCAAGAGGAAATGTTTCTTGCTCTGTAACCTGGAATGCCCTGTAAAACACAGATCTATGGTGGCTCAGAGGTTAAAGTGTCTGCCTGCAATGCAGGAGACCTGGGTTTGATCCCTGGGTTGGGAAGATCCCCTGGAGAAGGAAATGGCAACCCACTCCAGTATTCTTGCCTGGAGAATCCCATGGACAGAGGAGCCTGGTGGGCTACAGTCCACGGGGTCACAAAGAGTCGGACACGACTGAGAGACTTCACTTCACTTACCTCCACTATTCACAACCAAAACTACTCTCTCTACTTATGAAAAGAAATAGAGGCATTTCGTTTCAAACAATCATATACTGAACACCACCAAAACTAATGATACAACACTGCATAATAATTACACGTTATACAATAATACAAGGAAATAATCTCATAGAGAGCCACTAGCAAAGTGGCTTGTTACCGTAACTTTTCTCAGTTTCAACAGGAGAAAGGACTGGAAATACACACTGTGATCTAACAGAAAGCAGAGCATTTTCTAAATGTCCTCAATACCACATACTTCTCACCACGTTAAATTTCTGAATGGATTTTCAAAGCTATGAATTACCGTCAGCAGCTGGTTAAAATGTCTGTATTAAGGACACACATGGTAAAACTCATTGCTCCACAGAGGGGAGACGGAGAACAAAAAGAGGGGAGCTAACCAGGAAGCATTTTCCCCGTAAGAGAAATTCCTCACGGAGAATTTTCCAGAGGAATTTACTTTCCAATCAGGCCAGAAAGGATGCATTTTAAAAGCTCCAATAACAAGAAAACACTGCTCTCTGGTTCACTGAGCCACCGAAGCCACTTAATTGAAACAAAATAGTCTTTAAAAACCCAGTGTTTCTATTTTCATATTATTAAACGTTAAAGGAAAATGTTTTAGTTGGGTTTTCTTTACAAAAAGAAACTGAAAGAGTCCACGGTCCTTGTTTATTCAATTCATTTATCCGTGAAATCCAGGTAAATTTACAGAACCTTAAAGCTAGTGATGTGCACAAATAATGTATCAGAGTATTTAACTATAAACAGGAATTATCATCCTATGAACCTGACAAAAAAATACAGACCACCAGAGTGAATCTTCGTTTCCTCTGTGTGATTTCTGTCAAAACCCGAAGTAATGCCCTTTTCTTTACTGCAGAAGTGTCTTTTGAAATGACCACATCAAACTCAGTCAGCACAACACAGTCTTTAAGGCTGAATAAAAGAGAAAGGTGGGCCACTTGATGGCCCCTGCTAGAGAGCAGCTAAATTCTCTCCTTCCTCCAGAATATTTCAGAGACCTTAACCTTTTTTTTATTACTCTAGTCTCTAGTTCTTAGAATTGAGAACCTAACTGCCTACCAACGAAATCAAACACATACTTGCATCTAAGACAATGTGAGGAAACAAAGTAGAAACGGGACTGCACTTGCTGGTGTGAATCTAATAATCTATTAGAGACACAATAGTTTAAACTTAAAAAATAACTAGACTACAGACAATAAATGGCATAGACCACTTCCACGGCTCCAGAGAAAGAAGAGATCATTCAGATCTGGGGTAGACTGGGAATGGTGTCAGAGCACAAGTAAAATTGGAACTGGTAGAGAGAAGACTGGGAGGGCCTGGAGAGATGGCCCAGGTGTTCTAAAGCCGTGAAGGGCATGAATGATGGTGACCAAAATGGACAGACTGTCCAGCACAGAGTTCTCCAGGCATGGAAGGCAAAAAACGGCAGCAGGGCTCAGACAACGGACAGACTGTATTTCACCTGTGAGCTTCTAACATGAAAATAATCCTTTATTCCACCAGTGTGATTTATTGTTGGTAACACTGCTACCTCGACTCCACACCCAACAAATCCACACAGTCTAAGGAACTGAAAGCACAGAGTTCTCCAGGCACGGAAGGCAGAAAACGGCAGCAGGGCTCAGACAACGGACAGACTGTATTTCACCTGTGAGCTTCTAACATGAAAATAATCCTTTATTCCACCAGTGTGATTTATTGTTGGTAACACTGCTACCTCGACTCCGCACCCAACAAATCCACACAGTCTAAGGAACTGATCATCTTATCAATACATGAAAGAAAACATCATTTGAATTTGGCAATTATATTTCTATCGTTCTGGCCAATGCAAATTAAAATAGTATGATGGGGAAGGGGCAGAAAGCCAGATTTACAAAGGAAGCAGAGAGCACACATCAGCCCAGAATAGTTCAGTGGTGCTCCCACTCTACGATGCTCCACAGGCCTCCTGGTTAGTGAAGGGGGAGGGTTTCCTCACGGCCACCACAACCCATCTACCCCCAGGGCTCCGGGTACAGGGAATCTCTAAAATGGGTCATCTGCATCTTTGGAAAGACTAAGTTAAGTGTTTCAACAGTCTGGTCTTGAAGCATGTAATCTCATGCAACAGATGGGCTATTCTTGGACACGGGGTAGGCACGCGCACTCAGCTCTTACTATGCCCCACGCAGACGCACGGACAGCACTCTCCAGAGAGCGCAATGCAGAAAACACAAAGGGACCAAAAACAATTTTCAAGGACTGATGATTCAGATGTCTGTTCTGAAAATAATCTGTCCTAAAGTTAATTTTTTAAAAGAACAGCTATGAAAGATTCTGTGATGTTACATGTATAATTTTTTACCAATGTCCCTTAATGCTCCTCTTGACTCATTCCCTCCCCCCGCCGCCAAACCCTGGTAAAGATACCTCCCCGTTCCAGGGTAGAAAAACACAGCTATGCTATCTTACCATCAGAGCCGGCCCACACAGAATAAAGCAAATAGCCCATTTTCCACCATGACACAGTTCTCATGCAGAACTCTACAAGCCGGTCCCCAAAGAAACAAAATTTCTAAGCCAAGTAATTAACAGGATGAAATCAAATTCCCCTGATGAATGAAGGGAGTTGGTTTCAGCAAAAGCACTTCCTTAAACTTTATCCTCAGCAGCTTTCTCTCAGGTAATTCTGGAGTTCTGATCAGGCTCTGATCAAAGCCACTATAAACAAAGACAAAACGAAAGGCTGAGAAACCCTTCTCTCTGATGCAGCACAGTTTCTCCCAGTTACCTACACTAACAACAACAACAACATACAACTTCTAATAACCTGCAGAAATACACCATGCCGAAGGAAATGTAACACCAAGACCAAATGGAAACTGAGATCACTCGAATCTGCCTTGGTATCACAGCCTATCTGCCATTAACAGAGTGAGCTGAGATTCTTACCAAACCAAGACACAAAAATACAGCCATACCCTACCTTTGAATTCCCTGATATTCAGGTCAATTTTACACTTAGATTTTGAAACAGTAAAGCTATAAATTTATCTCAGCAGTTGCTTCTGAGCACTTCTGATCTATTCAGTTAAAAAAAAAAAACTCAGCAGGAAAAAAAAAAGTTTTTTGAAGGAACATTCTCCATAAAAACTTTTCTGAATATACAAGAGTGGAAGCATCGTCCAGCCAAATGTGTCTTGCTGAGGGAGAAACAGGCATTTCTTCAATTGGGGAAAATAGGTGGAATTATCCAAGTCCAAGAGTAAGTCTCACTATTCAATACCCCTGGTGGCAGTTTAAGATGACAGGAGGATTTCAGCCCATTATTTCTAATTATCCCTCGCTACTTATTTGCATGCCTCTATAAACTGCCAGTCCTAAAACAGACCACTGCTAGTAATAAGTTATGCACATGTATAAACTTTTTAAATAAGAACAGTTGGTTTTATTATTGTTATTTATATCTTCTGTACTGAAGATAAGAACAATGGTCATATAGAAACAGAAAAGAACTTCTAAATCCACTAAATTTTAGTAGAGAACAATCAGAATTCACAGCTTAAAAAAACTTATTTAGGACTTACACTAACAAAACCAGTACTTATATTTTTCCTTCCCATTTTCTAGAAGCTTCAGTTACTTATATACTTGCCTTGTTTCAAAACACAGTTAAAAGCAGAAGTCTGAGAGAAATGGAAAATGAACAGTTAAAAGACAGAACATGGGAAGGAGCCTGGAATTAGCACAAAAATCATGCCTTAGGCTTAAATTCATCATTTTTGAAAATCTTCTAAATTGAGGTGTTTATCCCAGTCTTCTAGAGGTGATGCACTTATGAATTAATATAACACAAAATGATTTTTTGAATGAAAAAATGTTACATGTAGGCACTATTAACAAACAGCCATTAGAAAAAACATTATTTCTTATTTGAATATTTATCACCTCATTATTTGAGGCTAGGAAAGGAGGTGTGAGAGAAAAAGGACAGGAATGGAGCTTTATTTCCTGGCCTGGGTTGGTTACATGGGTAGGGCATTTCACTGCATAATTGTTCAAGGTGCACATGCTTTATATAGCTTTCTTTACGTTTTTTTTTTTACAAAAGGATATAGTTCGGAGAAATGAAGAAACACAGGTTCACAGAGCTAGCAAGTCCAGCTGGAATCTGAACCCGGCCCTCTCTCCACCACCAGGATGCATCCTCCCCTTCTATACTAGGCCTCTCCTGGGGTCTGGTCAAACAGGTGACTCTAATCCTCACGCATCAATGAGAAGAAGGGTTGAGGAGCAGTGCCCTGGAGGGCCCCAGATGCAACTGGCAGTTCTTCAGGGCCACGGAGAAGGCTGAACAGGTGGAACATCAGACCTCCCAGCATTTAAGCAGAGCAGCTCAATTTGATCTACTTTATATGCTAAGATTCCACATAAAAAGAAAAAAAATTTTCAACTTCTATAGTTGTTTATTTTTTAAAAAAAAGCTCAAAAAACTTTTCTAAAGCTCAAAAAACTTCATGGTTCAAAAACCAATCTAATGATCAGACATTTGGTAGTCTAATTCCCAAGATTCTACCAAAGAAACAAGGGTCTAAAAGAATCTCTTGCCTGTCCCCAAAGGCTCCTTTTGTGAAACTCATTCAGGAAACTTAGGCAGAGGAGTGACTATTGACACACAGAGAAAGGAAATAACGTGGCTAGTAAGGGATTCGGCCTCATCTGACAGGCCCAGGTCTGCCACCTCCCCCACTCCTAAATCCCTTGCCCAGGCCCGTCTCCCCACTCTACCACACTGTCCTGGCCAAAGAACTGGAACGGAGAGCATAAGGCATGGATTGGGGGGGGGCGGGGGGCGGGGGCCAGCAAACCTGTGTGGCAGGCCCTGTCACGATAAGGAGAGTCTGGACTTCATCCTCTACGGAAGCCCCAGGATTCTGAGCAAGAATGGCACAGTCAGTGCAGGTTGAAAGAGGGAATTCTGAAAGCAGTCTTTGTACTCTCTGCCTCCCTCCATATCTCTCTGCTATTTTACCCTCACTCACCCTACTGGGTAAATGCTTTCCGTGTAAAGGCCACTTCAAACCTGGTCGTAATAAGCACCATGAAAAACAACTGCTTACGATGGAATTGCTGACACAGTGGCGGTGTAAGACACCCCTTTGAAAAACCTTGTCAGGGCCCAGTCTTTGTAATTTAGTGGTGGCTCACAGGAAGTGCCTGAGAGCCAGATTCTTTCTGACTGTGCTCAAGGCCGTAATTTCCTTCCCATACTTAAGCCGATGACCCTGTGTCTCACTGTCAAGGAAGCTGGCCAAGGGGAAAGGGCAGATAAATAAGAAGCAAAATCTGAAGAAAACTGGCCAAAAAAAAATTCCTAAGATTCTTCTTGGGATTAACAACTAAGAGTTCGTCTAGATGAGCTGATCTGCGCAGAGCTGCAGACAGCTGGCAGCCGGCTCCCTCAGGTAACAGACGCGGAAGCTGAAGACGAAAAGAGAAGCCACTGAGGCTGCGGTCAGCCCAGCTCCAGGCGAGGCCTCCCCGACCTCACCCCCAGCCCAGGGCTGTTTCTACACACCGCTCTCTGCCAGGGGCGGGTTAATCAAATCCTAGAATCAAGATGATCAGGAAGGGGACAAAAAGGAGTGTCCTCTAGTCAGCACCGCTTATCACAGCTACAACCTCTGTACCTCACCATAGCTATATTTTCACGAGCTTCTGCTGGACGTGGACGTTCCATACAGCACCTATTACTTCAAGATAAACGTCAAACTCTCAAAGTAACATGTCCTGTTGGGGAGTTCAAAAATAACTAAGAAAACACTGTGGTCATATGAGGAATTTAATAAACGGCAGTTTCTATAAAATGCTAGCTTCATGAGTTTCCCTTAGATAACACACCAGAATAGTACCTAGTTCCTCCTTATCAACCACCATTCCTTGAAAGCCCTTGGCCAGTAACTTTCATGAAAGCCAATGAGTCATCTCTAAACATTGCTGCTGCCTTCGGACTTCAGAAGGAAAACAGGTCCAGCCTATTCTTCCATGACGGCTGTCCTACCTACAAGAGGAAATCACCTGACCTCATGGATTTGGCTGCTACTCAGAAAACCATGTCTCTGAGTTCAAAGTATCAAAACTATACTCACATTAGGTGACACTACACCCTTCCCAGTTGCCTGCACACAGAAGGCTCACATTGCTCCATCCCACTGTAAACCTGCTGAGTGCCCTGCTCCTTGACTTCACCTCCCACTCCCCAGGTCACAGGTGGCCCTGGGAACACAGCACAGATACTTTCTCCGGAAAAGTCTTAAAATCGATGTACCACAAATAGCTACTGATTTTTAACTCACACTTGAAAAAATGAAATAGAAAAATATAGCAACGTTTTACAATCCTATCAGCAGACTTACTTTAACTACCTACAGCACCAGCTATGTTTAAACGAAAACGTTTATGACATGGCTATATGAGTACTACAATCGGTAGAAGGAAGAGAGGGTGTGGTGATGATAGATGCGGCTCAGCTCAGCTCCTTCACTTCCGGCATTCAGTGGGCTTTCTTCCCAAAGCCTCAGACGACTCACTCACTCCTGCAATCCAACTGTTATTTCGACTTTCTGCTCAGAAAACCCACCATTAAAAGAGCCTATCAAAGGCTTAATTTTGTTGTCCACAACAGGATGATCCCTCTGGCTACCAACTCCCCTAAAGAGCACAGGAATCAGTAGGTACACTTATATACAATTTGTTTATACCAAAATGCTTTGCCAAATACACCAACCGGTCAGTTTTCCTCACTAAGGACCATCCTGAGTTACACTCAGATGGAGCAATGACACACACCTTCTAAGTCCTTTTTGTCCAGTGAAGACTCTTACACAAGAGTATGGTGGGACTTCTCTTGCTGTTGTCTTTTTTTTTTTTGGCGGGGGCGGGGGGGAATGCGGTGCTAAGGGTGGGAAAGGGGTTGTAATAACTTAGTCCTTGAATTTATTCCTCCACTGTATTATTTAAAACATAAGAGCAGACCATTTCAAAGATGATGATTCAAATCTATGTATCATGGTTTGTCAAGTCTTATAGTAACATGAGTTAAAAAAATTTTTTTAAGCTACTGAATGCCATTTTCCATAGTATTAACAAAAGCTCAACTCAACCAGCTGAATCACGAGAGCTAACAGTCTAGTCAGAAGCAATCAAAAGGCAATTGAGCTTTAAAGGTGTATGTTCCACACTGCACACAGTCAAGGCTGTAGTGAGCTGATGGCCTGGACAGGGCTAGGATGTGTTCAATATACCCTTCTCACACCCCTTCTGATTCCTCCTCCAAAGCCCATATTTCTATAGGCGCAAACCTCACTCTATAAGCTAATACAGTAAGGCCAGTGTTGTCTGGAGTCACACAGTTTTGTATGTGCTTGCTTCTAATTAAAGATCATCCAATTTTAAGAGCTTAACAGAAAGGCCATAAACCTGTGTCACTCCACAAGAACGCCGGGAACGCCAAGGACCTAAACAGCACTCTTCCAAAGAGCCCAGTATGAAGAGCTGCCTCTCCTACTTGGCCAATTGCCGTGTCAGGAGGCAGAAACACTCCTACCTATCACGGGCTACTCAACTCCATCTAAACAGCAGAGGCAAGTGAAAAGGCCTTCTTCCAGTAACCAAAGAAACTCAAATTCCTACAGCAAGAACTACTAGTACACACAGTCTTTAAAGTGGCAAAATCAAAGTTTAGAAAACCACTTACCATGCCTGCAAATGATTCAGAAGAATTCTGAGAAAGGTAATATCAACATTTTAGTGGTAGAACACTTGGAGAGCAGCCAAGAGGCCTGGACTTTCTCCCCAACTAGGTCATTAAATCTCACAGAAGGGAGGGGAGGCGCACACAGATACAAACTAGTTAAATGGCATCTCACAACCAAGCTATCTTGACAGCTTTCGTCTGTCAGCAGGCTCACTGGACAATGATGTTCTTCAAGGAGACAGGCAGGTCTCTTGGGGCAAATGATAACCTGAGTGCATCCAATTATAATCAGACTGATAACAATCAATCCCTACCCTTGGAACAGACACTCGAATTCAACAGCCGAGAAAGAAAACATACCCACTGGCAGGGAAGCTAGATCCCCACAGCCTCAAGTGCCCTTCCCACTCTATTGCTCTGTGCCACCCTGTACTCTGTAGAGGGGCAGATTACCTTTTTAAGAGTACAGATCTGTCCCTGCTGACCTCCTGCTTACAACCCCTCAGAACGTCCCTCCGCCCTTCTAATAAAACCCCGAAGTCTTACCCAGCCCTGTGGGATCTCATCCGTGCCATTCTAGTTCTTTCTCACTAGGCTCTAACTACTGTGGCCTTTATTTAGTTCCCGAGATGCCCCTATTCACTTCTTCAACCATTCAACAAAAAAATACTGAGCCCTGTCCAGATTTGATGCATGAGACAGGGCGCTTAGGGCTGGTGCACTGGGATGACCCTGAGGGATGGGATGGGGAGGGAGGTGGGAGGGGGCTTCAGGATGGGGAACACATGTACACCCATGGCTGATTCATATGAATGTATGGCAAAAACCACCACAATATTGTAAAGTAATTAGCCTCCAATTAAAATAAATAAATAAATACTGTGGCTTTGTCAATTACCTACTATTGTGCCAGGCACTACACTAGGCACTAGGGATAAAGCAATGAACAAAAGAGCCGAAGATCCTTGCCCTCATGGAGTTCATATTCTAACAAAGGGAAAAAAAAATCACAGAACAAAAAAGTGAGGGAGTTAATAAGGTGGGAGGCTGAGAGGAGAGTGTTCCAGGCAGAGTGAACAGGAAATGCAAAGGCTCTAAGGCTGAGCAGTATTTTCCCTTGAAAGTGTGTGTTAAAATTGTTAACTCCAAGAAGAGGGCGACAAGTGTCCTATCCATCCCACTCTTCATTCAACTTCAGCACCGCATATAGTAGAGGGCTCAATAATTACTGGCTAAACGGTATAAGTGAATTCCTGTCTAAAGAAAAGGCCAAAAAGCTGTCCCCAAGTAATAAAAGTGTCACCCCAAGTTATCCAGGCCCCTGCAGAGGTTACACAGGTTTCAGATTTACTAATACAGTTTTTGATCATGACTAATGAAGTGCCACTTTGACAGAGATCCATACAAGTTATGAAGAACCTTACTCACTAAAGGATCATCCCAGAGAGGGAAAAGCATATGAAGTAGAGAACAGAGACCTTCAATGATCGTGAAGCAATTAACACCATCAATTTATGTGGAAAAACTAAGAGACGATCAGAATTCACTTTTTACTCCCATGGCTGCCCCCAGCCCCCGATAGACACACCAGTTGAAAGCTTACCTACCTTGGACTGCATTTTCCTCTCCAACAGCACTACTGTGGCCTTAGCTGTGTCCTTTTCATCACAAAGCCTGGAACTATCCCTGGTGGTCTCTCCGAGGCCAAATCACTGATCCGTGTTAATTTTAAGACAATCCTGTCACAGTACTTCCCAATTTGACTCTAACCTACCTTTCCAACCTCGTTTCCTACTCTCCTTCAGTAAGAATTTCAAGCTCTGGAGAAACTGTTCCCTGAACGTTGTCATGTGCCTTCCTGCTTTCGCACCTCTACCCAGGCCATGTCTGTTAGCTGGAATGGCATTCCACTTCTCCACCCGTCTGAATGTTATCAGTTTATTAAAATAATGCCTTCTCTGCTCAGGCCCACATGACAAATTCATCATCCCCAAGCAGTGCATCCCTACTCACTGGCCACACCTGGCACTTCCTATACTGTGCTCTGTATCACCAGAACTGAAAGCCTGCAAAATACATCTCCCAGACTCCTTTGCTAGCTAGCTTCCAGGTAAGATTCTGCTGGAGGCTGGATTGCAGGAAGAGGGGTGCAACATTGTTTTTCCTGCTTCTGGCATATCTGCAGCAGCTGCCAGCAACCGTGGAGGACTCAGGCAATTGCACACACCACGGGCCCGCAGCACTGGTGGAGCACAGCCCTCTGGGCTCCTGCTGAACTGTGGCAACGTGGCTCCCAGCGCATCTGTGAGCGCAGACGCCTGGACTTAGCCCAAAGGCAGCTTTCTGATCTCTGGCTAGGAACTCCCTGCACCCTTGTGCTTCTCCACTCTTACCTCCTTTCCTCTTTTCGCTCCTTCAGCCTTCCTACCACCTCTATAACATATCCCTTGCATTTTAATTAAAAAAAAATTTTATTGGCAGATAGTTGCTTTACGATGTTGTGTTAGTTTCAACCACTCAGCAAAGTGAAATATATGTATTAGCTATACATATATCCCCTCTTTTTTGGATTTCCTTCCTATTTAGGTCACCACAGAGAACTGAGAGCCACAGAATTTCCCATGCTATATAATAGGCTCTCATTAATTATCTATTTTATACATAGTATCAATAGTGTATATGTGTCAATCCCAATCTTCCTATTCCTTCCACCCTCCTTTCCCCCTTGGTATCCATACGTTTGTCTGTCTCTATTTCTGCACAAGTCTCTTGCATTTAAATCCCTCTCTCCTTGAAGTATCTAGAGTGGTTTCCGCTTGGACCACCAATTATTGTCCACCTGATTGGACGATAGCTGATACAACAGCAGATATTGAGGAAATAAAAATAGTAATAGCAACAAACAAAAATGAAAATATAAAACAGCAAAAGATGAAGACCACCATTTCTTTTAATTTCATAAAATGAAATCCTAGAAAATGTGTCCTAAAGTATATTACACAACATCATTTTTGAGTTCTCAAGATTAAGATGCTAGTTTACTTAGGTGTATATTTATAGTGTAGTTTAGCTGTGCCTTTTTTTTTTTTAAAGTAAGTCAGTATTGCTTCTCTCTTTAACTCATTGAGTTTCTAGGGAATAGAATTATTCTATGTGTTTGCTTCTGTTTTCCCAGAACCTCGCACACAGGAGGTACTTCTTAGGTATCTGGTGTCTAAAACTGATGTCTGTTACATAGCGTTGGAATTCATAGAGATTGGGGATAAAGGCCAAGCAAACAGTCAGCCTAGTTCTAAGAAGTAACTTGAATACAAATCTCATCTGAAGCACTCAAGAAAGGATTCCAAAGCTCTTTCAAGTCCTGAAAAGCAGCCACTAAGGAGGGGAGGTAGAGGAATTCAATTGGCAGACGAGGCAGGATTTTTCACCTCTTCCTTGCTGAAGCCTCCCTTGAACTTGTATTTGTGATGAAGGTCTCTATTTTTTTTTATTACACATCTATCCTGAAAATACCTTTCTTAGAAAGAAGAACTGAATCAATCTAGAACAGATGCAAATGGCTCCCGAAACTGTGTGGGTTTCCAACCTGCTCAGAGATCACTTAAACATCTCTAAGTCTTCTCTTAAATTCAAATTCAGGTATTATTTTAAACCAAGATAAGGGTAGATTTTTTTTTATTACACATCTATCCTGAAAATACCTTTCTTAGAAAGAAGAACTGAATCAATCTAGAACAGATGCAAATGGCTCCCGAAACTGTGTGGGTTTCCAACCTGCTCAGAGATCACTTAAACATCTCTAAGTCTTCTCTTAAATTCAAATTCAGGTATTATTTTAAACCAAGATAAGGGTAGGATAAGAAGGGCTGGAGAGTATAAACTTTTTAAAAGGCTAAAGAAAAACCCAGTAACTGCAGAGATTAACAATTATGAAAACCACACCTATGGCGCTTCATCACATCATCTGGGGGCCCAGATTTCCATTAACAACAACAACAAAAAGTTCCATGAAATGGAAACCTTAGAGAAGATATAACCTCCAACCAGAGCACAAAGAAGCTTGATTCTCGCTGATTTCCAGGCTGACTGATGAAGCTGGGCCATCAGCTGTTGTCATTTTCATACTTCATTTGCCAGTATACCTCACAGATAAATACTTGAACTGTTAGCTAGGCCATTACTACTCCTAACAGCCTTACCACAGGAAACCATGCTGCACAACCCGAGAGAGGCATTTCCAAGTGTCAGGCACAACAGATTCAGAGACTGCAAGATGACAAGGTCTGGTAAGATGGGATTTGCTGAATGTTTCATAGATGATCAACTCTCAACAAACTGGAATAAACAAAAATATACCTAGCACTTACCATAAAAACTGCACCTTTCTCTGATAAATAAGCCAGCGCTTTTCAATGAAGGGCTTCAAGTACATCCCTTATTTAACATTTACTGAAGGCCTTCTTGGGGCCAGATGAGAAATGAGAGGACCATCAGAGCAGGAGTTCCATGCCAACGTAGCCTTTCCACTGCACAGTAAGTGAGTGACCACACAGAAGAGACCCTAGAGCTGGCTTTACACACACACACACACACACGCACGCGCGTGCACACACACACACACACACACACACACACACACACACACGCCTACGCCAGCTGTTTTCCCATTTAGTCATCTCTTTTATGTAAGTAATAATAGCAAATATTCATGAGTCAGGCACGGTACCAAATAAACAATATGCATATGTGATTTCATTTCATTTTTCACAATAACCCAAGTCAGGTATTATTATAATCCTTATTTTACAGATAAGGAAAAAAACAGGCTCTGAGAGGTCAAGTGACTCATTCTAGATCACCCAAGCTTCATGTGGCCCTAGCTGCCTGCTTCTGAAACCTAAGTCCATGGTTTAACCCCAACGCTGCCCTCAGCAAAGACAGAATGAACAAAACCAGTGGTGCAGCATGCGTTTTCTGGAGAAACAGCCTCCCCTGTAATCCACGGCCTCTTTCAGCAGAGCTCTCCATTGTAAGGGGGGCAGTCACTCATTTACCTAGAGGCAAAACTTTAATAATATACTCCCCATAAAAATGTGTGTGTGCCTTAAGCTGCTCAAAGTACTATTACATATCTTGTCTTAAGGCTCTTCAAACCCAGCTGGGAAGGGAAGGTAGGTCAGGATTCAATATGCTGTCTCCTCAAACGGCACACAGATGTCACCCAAGACACAGCAGAAACAGTGTCTCCTTTGGTTTTAACCACAAAGACCATTTCCAAAATGAAATCTGATGGAAAATGGTTGTCTTTGAAACTTAAGTAATTTGCAATTAAGAATTACTGTGACTTCAGTCAACTGAACATTAAATTGTGAAAAAACACAAACTTATACCTTTCTTCAGTTCTCAAACAACGGAAGGGAGAAGATGCTTTAAGTTTCTGCCCTTAAATTTAACCTCATTTTTTCCCTCAACCCACTGTAAAAATTCAATTCTACTCATATAGAAAATACACCTGAAAAGTCACCCAAAAAAGTAATATTGTGACTCCACTATTACAGAAATACTCTTTCAAGACTCTGGATAAAGTATCTTTTACTGATCAGAGAGCAGTGTTCATATGGATCCTGAGGGGTTCGGCCCCAAATAGAGACAATCATCAAATTAAATTCTATGGAAAGAAAGTCAGTCTCAAATTTAAAGAAATTAAAATACCTGTACTAAAAATCAGTGAGTAGGTAAAAATTCATCTTTTATCTCAATCCCAAGAACTCACAGAACAGCAGAGTAGACCTAACACAGGAGACAGCAGGAAGGGAGCGAAGTCTTTGCTTCTACCAAAATGAAAAATACCAGAATACAGTGTGAACAAAGTCAGTTCCATTTATAGTTTCAAGGAAAAAAGAATAAAAATAATTCAAAGAAGGAATCAGAAGTGACACTTTATTCATAAATCAAAGCTACCTTAGAAATTTCACAGCACTGCTTAACACTCAAGAACTCTAACCTCAAGGTAAGAGTCTCACCTTATCAGGTCAGTTTTGACAAAACTCACCACATCTAAAAGGAAGCGTGACTTTATTCATGAGCTTCCAAGTTATGGAGAAAATAATTTCCCTTGAAATCCACAGGCAATGGATTGCATCCTAATTGCATCATTTGCTCTTTGTTATAAGGGTTCTGGGGACAAGGGAGGTGTGTTTTAAAATTTTCATCCTAATCACAAAATGGAAGCAAAATAACTGTATCCCCCATTTATGGTCAAAAAAAGCCCCAAATCAGTAAAGAAGTTTGGTTTTCCCCAACATGCAGCCTTCACCAGCATGAAACTGCATTTAAGAATTTAAAAGACAGCCAAAAACATTCATAAATAAATGTACTCCTCAGAGTTGGGGGAAGATGGTATTATAAATCTGTGCCCCAATCCTGTTAAGGGATTCACTTATAATGGAAAGAATTAAGTGTCTGAATCTACTTAAACCCTGGGATCATTAGTTCATACTCCTACTGGTGCAAAAAGCTCCTACCAATCTTCCTATGCTAATGTGCTTACAATATGGCATGAAAACCTCACTGGGGATTGGCTAATGCAAAAATGCTGCCAGTGACCTTCATACACATTTTAAACATTTTTAATCTGTTTAAGTTATAGCTCAAAGATGGGGGGGGTGTGTGGAGGGTACTCAAAATAAATAAGAGCACTTTATATAATCTTCAAAGCACTTTCTCATTTAATCCTCACAACAATCCCAAGCAGGGGCTGGTGCCCCATTCTCCAGATTACAGAATTTAAAGGCTGATGAAGGACTAGCCTAGCCAATATCCCCTACTGGAACAGAAGCAGGGTCTTGCCTGGTTGTTCCCTATGATACTCTCACAGCACCTGGTACACAGCAGATGCTCATCAATACCATCGCTATTACATACTCAGAAAGTCCAACCCACCTTCCAGGGAAGACAACCCCAGTACAAAAATACCACCTGGCCAAGGCTATAATGCTGGTTGCTAGTTCCCCACACTCCTGCTTCCTAATTCAGGGTAGCCAGACTGTCACTAAGCCTATAAAAAGGTTCCCCAAACTCTCTCCCAGAACTCAGAACTCACACTGGCATCTGATCCTTTTGCTTGTTTTCAATCATTTTAACCTATGGGCTTCCCTGGTGGCTCAGATGGTAAAGAATCTGCAGGAGACCCGGGTTTGATCCCTGTGTCGGGAAGATCCCCTGGAGAAGGAAATGGCCACCCACTCCAGTATTTTTGCCTGGAGAATCCCATGGACAGAGGAGCCTATCATGCTACAGTCTGTGGAGTCACAAACTTAGTTCCATCTTAGGCATCACTCTTCACTTTAGTTCCACAACCTTTTATTAAGTGCCTAACTCTATGCAAAGAACTGTGCCTCTGATGGACAAAAGATGAATGAGTGAGTGCTTTTAAGGAATTTATAAGTTGATGACAATTAAGAAAGGCAGCATCAGAAAGAGGCTCTGAAGCACAGAGAACTGGACCAGCGAATTTTAGGAGAAGGGAAAGTCTAGACAGAGGGACCAGCATGAGATAAAACTTTAAAGACTGTTCAGAAGAAAACAAGTGATCCAGTCTGATCGGAAGTTAGAGTACGGGGAGAGGAGGCTGAGCGATAACCTAGAATCAATCTGGGGAATATGCGGGTAAGAAGCTGGCATTTAATTCTTCAGGGGGTTCCTTACTACTCCCTCTGACACCTCTCTTCCCTCCCTACTTGTCCCACTTTCTCCCAGCCTAAAAAATCAGAAAGAGGAGCACATAAAAGCTTTTGCGTATTCACTATGTAGCCTCATGACATTCTTATTATGTGGAAAAGTTCTCTCTCAGTTCTTACTTTAATGGATAATTTCAGATCAAGGCTATTAACTGTGACTTAGGTCAATTAACTAATTCCTAATCACTTGACAGTTAAGGATCTCTTTAACAATTTGATGAAAATATGGACCCTCTCTCAGAAAATTGCACTTAACACAAAAAAATTCAGGAACCCAAATCCAGAACCTTTCCCTAGTAAAAATAACGGAATAAACAAGACCAACCAAAAAAAAAAAAAAAAAAACCAGACATCACCACTGTTTCTAACACTAACCAGGAGTACCCAATTCTCCCTACTCACATATGCAGAATCTTTCTTTGGAATGACATAGTAATTATCCTTACTGACTAAATAAAATGAGAGAATTTCTCCAGTTTTACAACGCCCATCAGCCAACAATATATCTTCCACTTATTGGGCCCAGATATATGACAGGTCCTCTGTAAAACAGTTGATATGCAGTATATAATAAAAAACCCTATATAATAGTTATATCTTTGTATACACATGAGGAAACAGAAGCTCAGAGGGGTCAACTGACCTGATTCAAGGCTACTTAACTGAAAAATGGCAAAGTTAGGGTTAGAAGTCTGGCATTTCGACTTCCAAAGTCCATCTATATTGCCTTCCAGCAAAAAGGACCTTGTCACCATATTGATTATGGGGAGCAACCAGAAGACACTGCCATCTCCAGGTAAGTAAACAGTCCAGTCCAAGGTTCCAGTCCAGCATTACACACCCTGCGCCTGGCCAACAAACCCCTGCTGAGTGACTAAGGGCAACGAGAGCCCTGTGCACAGAAGGGAACGGGGGCAACTTTAAGAGTGAGTGCCACAGGAGTGTGTGTTGCAGTGTGGACCTCGGTCTCTGCTTTATTTCCAGCTGGGCCTCTCTGGCTTGTCAGTGACCCTATGCACCTCAGCTATGTTACAGCCTTGCATGCAAAGGTTTGCAAAATACCAGTGAGGTAATGAAATAAATCAACAGTGAAATTTCAATGAAACAAAGTCAAGATAACCTTTCCCACATGTTTCTATTCTACCCTGCACACCTTCCAAGACTGTGGCCATGACACTACGTGGGAGTTGTTCCCAGGAGACTACCAACTGCCATTTCAGAGCACTTACACTGTACATCACTGAAAGCCGAGTTAAGGTCAGAGCCCAGTCATTTTCATCTTTTACATGACCACTGCTCAGCTACTCAGACCCGGGAAAGTAGTGCTCATATTTCAAATATAAAGCCATTTTTACTAAACAATGAGAGAACAGATGAAGGCTTAAGAGCCACAAGCCAAGCTTCCAAAAAGAAAATTTACACACGCCTCCCTTAGATGTTCAACAGTTGACTCCTCCAAATAACTATCAGGGAAAAACAAAATGCAGTGCTCCAGCTAAAATGGTCAAACAAAAGAGAGACAAAATGAGGTCATGGGTCTCTGTTACTCTAAAACCAGTGAGGGTTCTAATCTTTTTTGGGTCATGGATTCCTTTGAGAACTAAATGAAAGCTACAGATCCTCTCTTCACAGAAAATAAACAGAACCAAATTCAGCACATACTCTTGACATTATCATGGACACTCCCCCATTTCAACCACCTAAGGGTCCACAGACCCTTGAGTTCATAACTTTTCCTTAGAATCTGCATGTCTAATCCCTGTTGTGCCAGAGAAGTGAAGGTGCTCAATTGTGTCTGACTCTGCGACCGCATGCACTATAGCCTACCAGACTCCTCCATCCAAGAGATTCTCCAGGCAAGAGTACTGGAGTGGGTTGCCATTTCCTCCTCCAGGGGATCTTCCCTACCCAGGGATCGAACCCAAGTCTCCAGAATTGCAGGCCGACGCTTTACCGTCTGAGGCACCAGGGACGCATCAGGGAAGCTGTGCTAGAGGCAACCCAAATTCATCACCCTTTTGTCCATTAGCGGTCACACCAACATAAAGGAAACTGAAGACTGAGGCAACTGCTTACACTGGCACTGTCTCACTGCCCACCACAACCAAGGGCCCCTGCTCATCTCACTACCTGAGTCCTGTTATTATGCCACAGCAGTAAACTGTGAGATAAACATGCTTACTCTCCTCCAAACAGAATGTAAAAAATTCAAGAGCAGGGTCCATACCTGACAGTCTTAATTATCTAGATAATGGTTTACTTAAAGAATAGACTTAAAATAACCTACACATTATTTCTTATTGTAAAGTGAGATATAAATTAACGTAGTACAGGAAAAGGTAACTTGGTACATAACTAGCAGATTTTAAAACAAAATATTCTCCTAAATTGGACTCCTGGGAGCTTGAAATAAAAGACTAAGTTTGTTAAAAAAAGACTTTCTCATCTCCATAGTCCTGATTTCTCTTTCTGGCAGGGATCTAGCCATCTATGGTATACATGCCAGCATACAGCCAACTATAGCCACCATTCCCTAAGGGAGCGAGGGAAACTGCCTCTCTGAAGAGGTCTGAGGGGATGTGAGCAGGTGTCTTGCTTCTCATTGTAAAGATATTTATTCAAGAAATATTTCCCAAACATCAACGATGCCTATATTCCTGGGTCATACCAGCCCCTGTCTTTTTAAGGTGTTTAAAATGTAGCTGGATAAAGAGAAAAGAGGCAATTAGAATACAGAATGGTAAGTACCACATTAAGAATAAATTCAGGCAAGAGGCTGACCACTGCAGGTCAGGAGCAGCTTTTTGAGAAAAATAAAATCTAAGGCAGACCTAAAGAATTAACAGGAATTAGTTAAGTGGGTTGTTTGGGGGGTTTTTTGGGGTTTTTTTTTGTTTTTAGGAGTTGTTTTTATTATTTTATTTTTGGTTGGGTTGGGTGTAGCAGGAAAACATACCATGAAAGAGAAAACAGTACATAAAGAGTCAGAAGCAAGGGTCTCTGGGAGAGCTGCAGGCATCCAATGTGGCTGCAACACGGAGTTTAAGGAGGGAAATGGGGAGACAAGCAGAGCTCCCAGAGGGCCCTTATATAATCTAAATTTATACAGACCCCACCCCCTTAATGAAGTCACAGCCCTAAATGCTCATGCTCTTCCGGGCTTCTTTAAAAAAAAAAAAAAAAAAACTTAGTCTGGAATAATTTTAGAAAAGCTTCAGATATTACAGCGTTCTCATATGCCCTTGCCCAGCTTCCCCTAACGTTAATATAACCAAGGTACACGTGTCAAAACAAAGAAATCATCTTTGGTACAAAAATATTAAACTGCAGACTTTATCTGGATTTCAGTTTTCCATTAATTCTCTTTTCTGTTCCAGGATTCAATGCCATATTCCATTAATTCAAAGACTTTTATAAAATTCCTTCCTTTACTTCTGAGCACCACAGTTTGCCATTTTTCATTACTCGTTTTTACCTATGCCTTGCTATGCCAGAACATCACCAGCCCACTTAGAATGTAAATACAACATCATTTCAGAAAAGAAGTTCTCAAAAACAAATGATTTAGAGAAAACTATTAGGGATTCAAAGAAATGTAATAAAAAACTAAATCAGTGACAGCTTTACACGGGCAAGAAGCACATTCCATCCTCCCCTTTACAAAAAGAACTTGGCCTATGGTGCTGCTTCCACTATGAAAGACAAAAGAAATTCTAGCAGATCCACCTCTGCTTCTCTAGTCTTGCTACCAAGTCATGAATCCTTTAACCTCTCTCTCTAAAGAGCCCAACCACCCCAAGTAGTCAAGCCAAAACACCTAAACATCCAATTCATCCTTAAAACAAAATGCCAGCAAAATCACGTAGAAAGTGGAAGTGGAAAGATGAATGATGATTTATCCTCTTAGACTTTCACTAAGGACCTGTCACAACAATCTTCATAAAGCTACCTGACCAATATTAGTCATACTTCTATTAAACTTATGACCCATTCTATTACATTTATTCTAAGCCTCCATCTCCTAAAATTCCTAAACCTACAACAACCCTGATTAATGTCAATTCCTAGAAGTAAGGATGAATCCTGTGCAAAAATCACTGAAATGTCAGTGAAAACTGGCAATTTTTTATACAACTAAAACACAATTTGTAAAAATGGCTATCCCTAGGAAGTAGAATTTAAGGAATATTTTAACTTCCCTTGTGTATTTCACCCACTGAGGGATACTGATCAAACGTTCCTCAAACACATAAGCATGTCTCTGTGTCAGAATTAAAAGTAGAAAAAGAAAAACCTCTCCCTTGTGGAGGATACTGTCTACATCTGCACTCCCCGATACTTTGTCTATTTAAAGTTTAATCAAAATTAAATAAAATTAACAATTCAGTTTCTTGGTCCCCCTAGTTACATGTCAAGTAGAAACATACGGCTAGGAGCTATTGTAAAGGACAGAGCTGACTAGACAGGGCTGATCTAAAAGAAGACCTGATGCTAATTCAGATCTTGGAAGCAGAGGAAGGACCGGGGAAAGGTTTCTGGGGAGACAGGCATCTGACATGGTTATTAAAGTGAGCATTCCAGGCTGGCTGATGACACGCAACACATGCCGCCTTGAGCATCATGCAATATCAGAATTTCCAGGGCTATTCCCCCAAAACCAAAAGCAAAGTGTTTCAAGACGGCATTACAGAAAGAATTGAGTAATAACAAGCTTTGGCTGTAGTTTGCTAGGATAAGCTTTGATGAAAAAACTGGATTATAAAGTCCAGTTAGGACCTCACTAAAAAGGAGTGGGAAACGGAAGTGGAATTAACTGCTAGATCATTCTGGAAATCTTTAACAGGTAAGCTAAACTAGGGATCAAGGGGACAAACAAAAGAACACACTATGCTCATCCAAATACCCTTCAGTGGGAGAAACATTTCCCAATAATCAAGGTCAACAATTAAGGTGAAATTGCAGAGACAGAGAAAACAGCACACACACAAAACCAGTCTGGTAAAACTGAAGTGCAACTGGACACTTTCTAAAAGGCAGGTGTTTTCCTACCTTCTTTTCTCCGCATCTACCTACATTACCTAAACACAAGATGCCTCAGTTTCGTCATCTGTAAAACGGGCACAAGGATAGTACCAGCACCTATTTCTGAGAGTTGTTAGGTGGATTCCTTGAGTTAACACATGTAAAATGCATAAGACAGTGCTTAGGATACAGAAGACTAAGGAAGTACTGGCTATTATTAGTGCAGGAGTCTCCGAGGACCTAGTCTCACTTGGTGAAGGGTAAAAGGATTTCCCCAGGAGTGAGCTCACAGGGGAAAGGGATGTTGTACTGACTGTCATGTGGGGAGGGGGCTTTTGAAAAGTCCAATCTGTCCCAAGCTGAGTGAGCTGCACAGTCATCTTCCAACCGTGTCCTATGGGCCATCAGCATACCCAAAGCCATAGGGGACTGCTGCCAGAACTTCAGCAAGCTTCAGGATCTAGCCACAGATCCCCGATATCAGGACTCAGGGTATCAAAATCTTTTTCAAAAATCCATCTTGGCTTACCAGCAACTACTGCAGCCTGTGCCCCCTGGACGCCATGCTGCACAACAAGAGAAGCAACCGTAATGAGAAGCCCCCACTCATGGCACCTAGAGAAGAGCCCGCGCAGCAACAGCAACGATGACCCGACACGGCCAAAAATAGGTATTTTTTAAAAAGGAAGCGGTAGGAGACGGGAATTCCCTGGCGGTCTAGTGTTTAAGACTCAGCGCTTTCACTGCGGTGGCCTGGGTTCAATCACTGGTCAGGGAACTAAGATCCCACAAGCCATTCAGCCAAAAAAGAAGAACTTTTCTACTTCTAGGAATTTCACCTCCAGGAATAATCTCACTTGTGCAAATTATTTTCAAGTTTCCCCAACGGCAATGATTGCAAAAGCAAAGAACTGGAAACAAATCCAGTGTCCATCACTCGCAGATTAGCTAATTACAGTGTATCTGTACGGTGGAGTACCATGAATCTGTGGAAAAAGAACCAGGAAACTTCCTTTGTGTTAACACTGACCATCTCCCAAAATATTAAGTGAAAAAAAGGGAGACACAGAACAGTGATCACAGTATGCTTCTATTGGAATGCATGTATCATTTCTATTTGCTTATTTATGTGTGCAAAAAGCAACTCTGGAAGGGAAAAAAAAACCCTGGTAGAAAACTGATATCTCCAAAGATAACAACTGTATGGCTGGGCTGGGGGGGCACAGGGATAAGGAAACAACAGAGGTGTTCTGTGACTGCTGACTCAGAACTGCACAAACATATCACTACACAAAACAAGGGATGTGTCTAACGTCACCAGCAAAGTGCTAATGGAACAGAGCTGAGGAAAACCCCTGGAAGAAAGGCCTCAGAATAGTGGACACTTTAGAGGATGTGGAAGGGTGAGCAGGAAATTCACCAGTCGGAGGAAAGGTAAAGGAACTCTCAAGAGGAACCAGCTTCACCAAAAACAGAGGCAGAGAAAGAACAGAGCGTGTTCTAGAGACCAGGAGTGATCAGGCTGGGAAGGCAGGATGGCCAAACCGTAGAGGAATACACAAGACCACACCAGTGATGTGGACTTAACCTTACAGGCCGCGGAAGAGCGCTCGAGTTTTAAAGAGGGTGGGCAACAGTCAGGTGCTGCTTAGTGTCTCCAGCGGCCTGCTGAGAATAAACGAGAGAGGGAAGAACGGAGAGACAGACACCCCTGTAGACGTTTCTGCAGTCGAGCCTGACACCCTACTTCTTGGAATTCCCAGTGGCATAAAGCACAGGGGATTTCACTTACCTGGCTTAATACTTAACCAACCATTTGAGAGTGACGGTCTCTATCAACTGAACACTTACTATATGCCAAACATTTTTCATAAGTTTCCCTGGTTTCTCACAACCCTGTGAGATAGCAATTGGTATCTTTATTTTACACAAGAAAAAAAAGGCTCAGATAAGTTAAAGAGCTTATTTAAGGTGACAATAAATGGACGAACTAGGACAGGAATCTACTTGCCTGTCTACATACAACCGGTGCTGGCCTGTGGCAGTTTTCCCCAGTCTATGTAAAACTGAGAATTAGAAACATACACCTGTGTGTCTGCGTAAAGCTGCCAACTTCCTTGAAAAAGGCTACCTTTGGGGCATTCTTGGTGGTCCAGTGGATAGAGGTCCACACTTCCACTGCAGGCGGACCAGGGTTTGATCCCTGTCCGGGAACTAAGATCCTGTAAGCCAGAAGTGCGTCTCCCACCACTCCCGCCAAAAAAGGAAAATGGCAATCTTTTACTCTGATAGTGGACCCTTTTCTTTTAACAAAATATAGTGAGTAGTTCCCCCCTGCCCCGTTTTTAAAATGTCCTCCTTGGCAAAACTAAAAATTGGTAAATAAACACTTTTTCTGCCTCACCACCATACTGTCAATTGACCTGTAAAAGTCAAGACCACGGCACAAATAATGACATTACAAAGCGTTGACTGTGGCCAGGCACTGTTTCATTTGCACAGTGAACCTGTGAGCAGACACTGCTCCCCCTTCTTACGGACGAGGTGCCTGAAGGCAACAATGTCAGGGGGCAGAGCTGCCAGGAGGCAGGACTGGGGTACAGCCGCTGTCATGCGTCACCATGGGAGGAGCAGCTGCGGCTTCAGTCCTACAGCTGCTCTGCGGCCTGTGACCTGCAGCATGGAGATGGGTGAGACCTTGGGAAGACCCCAAAACTGGCTGCTGCTGTCCCAATTACAAGATGCCCAATCAACAGCACTGCTGCTCCACACATCAAGAAACGTCTCCAGGCTCTCGTGAGGTACTCTCACATGCTGGCTTACCTAAGCAGCTTCATTAATCACACTGCTCCTTTTCACCCTCCCAGAAAACTGAAAGGCTGTCCAATGTGACAGAATTTCCACATCCACTGCTGGCATTTAGCACTCAAAAAAGAAAAAAAGAAATCTGGACACAAAAAGTCCCTGCAGCAGGCAGAATAGTACTGAGGCCCATTTTACACATAAGAACGCGAGATAAATGACGTCCAAGGTCAAAAGCTGGTAAGAAGCAAAATGAAAAGAAAGGGTTATTTACGTCACTAGAGGAAACCCAAGAGTCTAAGGACTGAAAGACTTCAGAGGCTTTAGTTTTCCTGGTTTCTCTCAAAAGTCCTATCTTTAATTCAACAAATACCGTGCTCCTATTGACGTGTTTGTTCTACGATAAAAGCGATGGGTTCACAGGATAAATGGGAGAACAAAAGGAAAAGTCCTGTGGAGCTTCCGAGCTGTTTTCCAATTTCTTCCTGATACCTAACTGTCACCCCCCCACCCCCCAACTACAAATGCACATCAGGTCTTCAGTGCTCTCCCTGGTGAAACAAAGAACGGCCAGTAAAAGAAAAGGTTCAGTTCAGTTCAGTCGCTCAGTCGTGTCCGACTCTGCAACCCCATGAATCGCAGCACGCCAGGCCTCCCTGTCCATCACCAACTCCCAGAGTTCACTCAGACTCACGCCCATCGAGTCAGTGATGCCATCCAGCCATCTCATCCTCTGTCGTCCC